>JAOUQZ010000044.1:10606922-10630342 GCA_028564935.1 Neosilurus hyrtlii
ACACACACACACACACACACACACACACACACACACGCCCTTGGAAGAATTTGTACAGAGGACAAATAAGTGTTGGGGATAATTGACCTGTTTTTTGGAATGTGTAATTAATTCTCAGGCTTGCCGAGACTTAACCTTGCTCATCACACAGGAGAGCTGGATAAATCATCAGCCCTAAGGTGCCAGACTGACTCAAATAGGGTTGTCAGTGTGTCTCTGTTTAGCACCAAAGGGTGCCAGGTAGCTCTCAGTCCTTCACCACATTGCCTTTTGGTTCGACATATCTGATCAACAGATAAAAGTTGTAGTAATTGGCAATCTACATCAGCCCACATGTCTATTCAGTGCCATGAATAAGGGTTTGAAAATTAATTCACTTCATGGAGGCCATGCCTATACAAACCGAAGCCACCACATATTTGCTCCCATTGCTGAAATAAGGGTTATTAAATCACCCTCTGGGGTTTGAATGGAGAGACACACACTCACACTTTTCACACAAAACCCATGCTCTGAATAAAACATTAGGCGACCCTCTCTCCTGGACACTTTGTATAGAAAAGAGCACAATGCCTTTTATTATGGCTGCATCAAATGTGTCGCCATGCCACCTGGATCTTTCACCCTTCTGCTCCTCCCACACCTCCACTTCCACCTTCTCCTCTTTCTCCTCCTCCTCCTGCTCCTCAGGCTAGCTGTCTTAGGGGAGTTAACAGCTCCAGGCTGTTGCTGTCCACCTCCTATTGCCTGCAGGAGCCAAACACACACACACGCGCACACACACACACACACACACACACACGCGCACACACACACACACACACGCACTAGCAGACAGCAATCACACTCTCATCTGTCCTGCTGCAGTTCTGGAACTCCATCTGCAAAAGAACATCGACCCTTAAGCAACACTTTGAGGAGGAGTGGAGTATGTGTACTGTGATGGAGAATGTATTTCTATTGATAAAAATGCTTGAATTGGGATGAAGCACTGGCAACCCATAAAACAGCTTTACACGATTTTGTGTTGCTGGGACATATGGTCAAACTCAAAGCCAATCAACCTTCATATTAATTGGTGAATAATTCCTGACATTGATTCAGAACCTACTAAATAATAAACAAACCCAAAAAATATGTATATACTGATATAGGAAATACAGTTCAAGTATCATGTTCATTTTATTGTCATGTTTTCAGTGTAGGGTTGCATGGTAGCATAGTGGTCAGCATGTCTGATAAGCATTTCCAAGTCACACCAAGATGGTCCTTGGTTGAGGTGTGTTTCTGTATGTATATTGCATGTCCTCTCCATGCTTTTCACAGGGTACTCTGTTTTCACAGTCCAAAAACTTGGCTGTTTTAAATTGCCCCTAGGTAAGTTTGTGAGTGTGAATGGTTGCATATGTGATGGCCCTACAATGGTCTGGTGAGATATTCACAGTGTAGTCCACTTTTGCCCAGGGTCAGCTGAGATAAGTTTCAGCCTCCCCATGACCCTAGTAGCATTAAGCGGTTTGGCAAATAAGTGAGACTAAGTCTCAGTGTACAAAGTAGCCCCCAAAAAAAGTTTGTATGCAACAATAGTGCTGTTACTGAGCTAACACAAAGCACACATGAAAATGTGAAATTAATGAGATGATGGTAATAACACAGGTAAGAGGGCCATGACCAACCCACAACTGATTATTTTTTTCATTATAGCCTCTCATAATAGTGTAAATCCTCTTAAATCACAGCAATCTGCAATTTTGTAAAACAACACCTCATACTTTTCATCCGTTTATATAAAGATAACATCTGTGAAGCAGTATGGAAAAACAGAAAGCACAAAAAAGGAAGGAAAAGCACCAGGGTGAAAAAAGTCATATTTAGAGTAGTGAGAATAGACAAATGGACAGATATTCGATTATTTCCACCTGAACTATTTGGCTTTTTACAACTGGTTATGATTAAAGTGTGGGTGCAAATAGCATTGTTGGCTATGGACACTTGGGTATATAGGTGGTAATATATTCATCATTAGTCATCATCATCTTCATCATCATCTTCAGTCATCCAGCATGCCAGTAACTTTATTCAATATATTCACCCAAACCTACTGGTCAAGTACGGCTTTGTAAAGCCACGTTTTACAGTAATTCCAGATGTTAGTCTCTTAGGGTATGAGTATGACCATGGCACATCTAACCACTAGAATTTTCTCAAAGCAAAACTGCCTTCCTTATAAAAACCTGTATTTAGCACCTACTAGTTCCTCAATCCTGACCAGTTTTCTAGTCCCTATCAGTAAAAAAACAAAACACAAACATCCCCACAGCATGATACTGCCAACACCATGCTTCAGTGTGAGGGATGATATGTGTTATGAGAAGTTTCATCTGACCAGAGGACCTCCTTCCATATGTTTGGGGAGTCTTCCATATGCCATTTGGTGAACTCTTTTTCGAACTTTCTTATTTCTTTCTGTAATCAATAGCTTTTTTTCCTGGACACTTTTTCTGGAAAGCCTAGCTATATAAAGTGTGGAGAGATACTGTACACCAGTCTGCACTGTGGACCTGTCCATCTCCTTAAAGGTTACCTGTGGTCTCTTTGTTGCCTTTCTGATTATTTATTGCCCTCCTTCCCCGGTCTGTGGGTTTTGGTGGACAGCACTCTTTAGGCAGGTTTGTTGTTTCCATTTTGTGGTGATGGATGTAATAGTTCTCCATGGGATTTTCAAAGGCTCTAATTTGTTCTATATACCAGCCCTGAATTCTACTCTTCCACAACTTTGTGCAGTTCTTTTGACGTGTTTGGAGAGCTGCTTGATCTTCATGGTCTTAATGCTTTTGTTGTCTTCTTGGTTTTCATCTTGCTTTGTTATTGGTGTGGACTTTTTTTTTCATTTTACCAATTTGTTCTATTTTGTCTAAGTCTTTTACATAAAATCCAAAACGATTCCATTTATTTTACAGAATATAAGACAACAAAATTGAAAAAATTGCCAAGGGGGTGAACTCTTTTGCAAACCGCTGTATTAGAATGAGCAAGTTCATATAAACCATGTAATAATCAAGCATAATGCAAACATTGGATGAGAGGCAGCATTATAACCAGATAGGGATGCCAGTCTAGCACAGGACACCATGTACAGTACACACATTCATCCCTAGGGGCAGTTTAGAGTAGCCACCTCACCACCTGACATGCTTTTGATGGAAGGTGTGTAGGAAAAAAAAATCAGAGGATACCAACAAGAAGGACATACACCAAAAGCCATACAGACAATTACCTGAGCTCAGGTAAATTAGACCCTACCTGCTGTACCACCATTGTATTCACATCTATACACCATTCATTCATTCATTTTCTAAGCTGTTTAATCCTAATTAGGGTGGTGGGAAGGCTGGTGCCCAGAGTCGGCGCCCACCTCAGTCGACTCTGGGCGAAGGCAGGGTTCACCTTAAACAGTGGTTAGCACATCCGTCTCACAGCAAGAAGATCATGGGTTTAGTTCCCGGGGTCGGCTGTTTGTGTGTGGAGTTTTTATGTTCTCCCCGTGTGTGTGTGGTTATCCGAACCACTGAGCACTGCTAACCGCTATGCCCTTGTGCCGCCCATATTTATACAATACAAGTCAAAAGTTCGGACACACCTTCTAATCCAAATTTTATTGGGTAAGTGTGTCCAAACTTTTGACTTGTACTGCAATAAAATGCACAAGCATTGCAAACTGATTCCTTTATCGCAATTTACACTGACATGAATATGCATGTTGGATTTTAGCCCTGCCAGAGTGCACATGCATGTCTAAAAGGTATGGAAGGTGCTGCCACGCAGAACTAATCATGCAATAGTGAGCAAAAACTAAAGAGCCCATTTCACTGATGTCAGCGGTGTGATGCAGGGTAAATTGAGCACAAATAAGATTGGCACTAATTTCGGCAGAGGCTCGTCAGCACAGCAGCTCCTCACACGGGTGAGTGGGGTGGCACATAATGAAAGAGGGTGAGAAGGAGGGGGTAATTGGTGGTGTGTGTGTGTGTGTGTGTGTGTGTGTGTGTGTGTGTTGGGGGGGGTTAGACATGTGTGTTTGGGTGAATGAGAAAGGAAAATATTCCTTGTTGATTCACACATGCTATATACAGTCCACGCACATCACATGTTCACTGCTCTTTCCATTTACCTGGTGTGAAAAAGTGAAATCCATTTCAATGGCTGATGGATAGAAAGCCTTTGATCAGCAGATCCTCCATGACATCAATTAAGCAGTACTGCCTGTGTGTCTCAAAGATGATGAAGAACCAGTAGGGGTCCTGCGCCATGGTATTGTGAGTGTTGATATAGAGTACACGCATAATACACCATACACAATACATCCCCCCTCCCCTTCCCTGGTCCCAAGTCATACCCTTGCTAGATCAGTACAAACAAATAAAGGGATTGTGCCAGGTTTGTGATGGCACTGTAAGATTCCAAGTAAGCTAAATCATTCATGAACCCAAGCTCCATCACCCTCCATCACCATCCTCCTCTCAGCCTGCCTGCACATATGACTGACATTAAATGGGTCACGCTTGACAGCCTTTGCAGCAATCAAAGACAAACCAATTCCCCCGCCTTTTTTTCCCATCCTGGTCTCACCCCACACTTATTTCTATCCATTTGCATTTCTTCATGGTCTGTTGTGCAAATTCACTTGCTCCATTTTGGGTTTTTTTTGGCGTAAGATAATGCCATCTCTGCAGTGCTCTCCCTCCCATGACTCCTGTCCAACATGCAGCACAGCTCTTGACATCCTGATTAACAAGGATATATGGTTTCATTAAAGCGGAGCTGATGAAAATGATTATTTAATCATTTTATTAAGCAGCACTAAAACAGAAAGGGTGTGATAGATGGTTGAGAGGGCCTAGGTCACTGCATTAGGTTAATTGGGGGCTCAAGGACTGTGATTCACCTTGACTGGACTCCAGAATAAGCAGGTCACAGACAAGATGATACAGCACAATAATATACATGGGTGTGTGTGTGTGTGTGTGTGTAATGTGACAACGGATTTTATTAACTTATATACATCAGTTATGTTTTTAAAAGGTATTGTTTTTGGTACACCACCATTATTACTATAAAGTGCCATAGTGAAATCTGTCAATCAAACCATAGTAACACTAAAGGCCAATTTATACTTCTGCATATAATCTACACCATAGGGCAAAGTACTTATACTTATATGGAAGGTGCATGTGCCCTATGGGAGGTGCTGTCGCATGAAACACCCCAGAACTTGCTACTCTTACACCCAGAAGGAAAATGGATGTGAGTTCTTTGTTTCACTGAAGTATAATACATAAAAAAGTAAACAAAATGAAGTTTTGAACCAAACCTTGCATGATTAATTAGAAACCATGTGAATTCTCACTGAAAGCATTTGATACTGAAGAGTTTTAACTCATCTGTATTCAGCAGTGCGAATGGTTTAAATTGTAACCAGTGCAAGATCAACTGCAGGATTAAACTGGCCATTATGATGAAGTACTGCATAGCAGCTATAGAGCTTTGCAGTTTATCACAGTTACTGAGGTTTATATCATTGTCACGTGTCATTAGATTTCTGGAGAGGTGCATGCCAGGCTATGGTGTTTCGTATGCAGCTACGCTGTACCCCATGGCATGGATTCCACACAGAAGTATAATTTGTTCTTAAGTGAATTATTTAAGATCAGTCAGCCAAAACAGTGGCAGTAATTCATCTAATACCATATTGCTGGTGAATTCTCGAACCTCGTTGGTCAGAAAGTGACAATTTTTTTTTCATCTCATCTCCCATTCATTTATAAGCTTTATTAGCAGACCACATTATTGATTGGTCTGTTTGAAACAGATAATACTGATACATAAGATAGGTGTTTTTCTAGATCATGGCAGGACAGGTAAGAACTAGAGCCAATCCCGGCTAACTTTACTGAGAGGTGGGGTATACTCTAAACAGGTCATCAGTCTATCACAAGGCTAACACAGAAAGACAGTCAGACAGTCACATTCACGTTCACATCTATGAGCAATTCAGAGAAGGCGGTTTACTTAATCTGCATGTCTTTGGCCTGTATGAAGAAACCCCAAAGAAAATCAACACGGACATAAGGAGAACATGCAAACTCCACACAAAAAGGCCACAGTCACCCACCAGAGTTGAATTGAGTGGTATACCAGGTATGAATTGAGGTCTAAGTGATAACAGGAGCTAAATTATTTCACAGAAGTTCCACAACATTTTACAGTTTAACGGTAAAACACAGGCATCACAGTGGCACAGTGGTTAGCATGCCGGGCCCACAGCAAGAAGGCCTGGGTTTGATTCAGGTGTTTCTTTGTGGAGGTTGCATGTTCTCCCTGTGCTTGTGTGGGTTTCCTCTGGGTACTCCGGTATCCTCCCACAGTCCAAAAAGCATGCACAGTAGGCTAACTGGCTGTTCCAATTCACCCTTAGGTGTGAGTGTGAGTGTGAATGCTTGTGTGTTGGCCCTTCAATGTTCTGGTGAGCTATTCAGGGTGTACTCCTCCTTTGCACAAAGTTGGCCAGCCTCCCCGTGGCCCTAATTAGGCTTAAGCGGCTTAGAAAATGAATGAAGGAGTGAATGAATGACAGTAAAACACGGAGTTCTGTAATAACTTCAGCAGTATTAAAGCTATAAAACACATATGGAACGTGCGGTTATGGGAAAACCCCATCAGTGATTATTTCCCCCATAACAACACGCCCGGTCATGTTGTATCCCTTACAAACATGTTACTGGTGGAGGTTTCAGAACAAACATCATCAACAAATAAGTTGACAGCTTCGATATGTGCTGCTCTGAAATACGTATTTATGATATGACATATCTCTTGTCAGCACTTTCCCTCTCCCCAACTTCTCTCACTCAGTCAGTTTGAGTTCACTTAACGCCTCAAGTAATGTTATTCTTTCTCAAAGTCTCTCAATTAAATCATCAGTGAAAGCACACAGAGTTCAGAATGCTGGAGTATGTACATGTATGGTGGCCCAGGAGGGGAAATGAGAGAGAAGTTAGCTTTGCCCTTCTGGGCCACCATACACATGTCCATAATAGGAGGTACAAGTGAAGTGAAATTAGATGCAGTTTCTTCAAAAACTATGCATAAACGCACCATACACTCCAGATGTACTAGCCTTCACTCCCCACACGCAGCAGTGAGCCTTGGGCACCCATGACACTCTTGCCACTTCACTGGACCTGCTGGACCTTCTGATCAGTAAACCAGATGCTTTTCCACTAAGCCACCACTGTCCTCAAGCCACCACTGTCTACAACACAACAATTGTGAGAACTGACTGCTCATTTATACATGACAGGTACCACTATACCAAGATAATCCATGTCATCAACTTCACCCGTCAAAAGTCATAATGTTTTACTGTTATATGTGGTTAGTGTATATCAAAATACCCGAAAGTTTGCCACGGTCACTAATTCTGAAGTCCCAAGAATCCAACAAAAATAAACCCCCCCAAAGTGTGAAGAAAGCTACGTGATGCGGCCTGTGCAGTTTTCCTGGTAAACAATCAAAACCTTGAATTAAATGTCACTGTAATGAAGCATGTTTAAGCTTTTAAAATAAAAGTAATAAATTATAAAGATGCTTTATGCTGCTTTTCCTGTGTTCCTATGTAGTATATAGTAAAACACTAATTCACCTCAGGCTCAGTGAATATTGCTGAGTAGTCTCATTTCTTCCTGGGGACTTTTTAGCGATATCCTCCGTTCCGTCAGGAAATAATTGTTAAATGTATTAATGTACACTTTATTGACCTGTGCATGTGCAGCGTATGGCAGGCATAGTGTACCTTATATAACTTACATATTACAGACCTACACTGGAACAGCAATAAATTTTCATTCATATTATTTATTAACAGCTTATTTTCATTAAATGCATCCAAAATTTAACAAAACATTTAATCTTTAAAAACGGTAGGAGGGAACACCTTGCAAAACGATTGGCTTGCAAAACGATCATGCAGAAATCATCTTCTTTTGTTCATTTTTTTCCTCCTTCTTTGGTGAAAATGAATTCATGTTCCATGTGCAGACAGACCCCCCACCCTCTCTGTTTCTCTCTCTCCCTCTTTCTTTCTCTCTATTTTCCTCTCTGTTTCTCTGTTTTTCTCTTTCTGTCTCTCTTTCTCTCTGTTTTTCTCTCTTTCTCTTTCTCTCTCTGTCTTTCTGTCTTTCTCGCCTCTGCTTCTTTATTTCTCTGTTTTTCTCTCTTTCTCTCTCTGTCTCTTTCTGTCTGTTTCTCTCTCTTTCTCTCTTTCTCTGCTTCTCTTTCCCTCTGTTTTTCTCTCTCTATCTTTCACTCTATCTCTCTCTCTCTCTGCTTCTCTCTTTTTTCTCTCTCTGTTTCTCTCTCTCTCTGTCTCTCTCTCTCTGTTTCTCTCATTCTCTCTATCTTTTTCTCTTTCTCTTTGCTTCTCTCTTTCTGTTTCTCTCTCTCTCTCTCTTTCTTTCTCCCTCTCTTTGACCCCCCCCCATGTTTCTCATCAATGCTATGAATCCTATTAATGTCTTGTGCCTCAGACGATAACAGACATTAGATAAAGATGAGCCATGGTGAGGGATCCTCTGATGGTCCATTCTCCACAAACAGTAGCCACATTTGCTTTTATTAAATTTAATGAACAGAGTAATCCTGATAACTATCAGTAAATGGGGGTCTATTTTTCACTTTTTTCCATTATTTTTTTTTTCTAGAAGGCATTTTGGATGGGCAGAAGTAAGAGGAAACAAGGGGGCAGTGGGGTGAAAGAGAACCCTCCAACAGTAATGAATAATGGGATAGGAACCTGGGAAAATCTTCCCAAGATAAAGTGCCTTCACCTGAGTGAGAAGCATTGTAATGTGGCTGTGTAGCGGAGAACACGAATGGAATAAGAGGGGTAATCACATCCTATTCTCTTCTTTGAGTTGCTTCAGAGGGACACCTGGTCCAAGCTTTTGTTCAGTGGCATGGTGAGACGGAGTGGTTAAGGTTGGGGTGTGCGTTTGATAGATAGGCTGTGGAGGATAGAAAGAGGATCAGACGGAGTGTCCTATTGAGCTGTTTGGTGAAGAAATGCTGTGTTGTACTTGGCAGCACTGCAAATGGAGCTCAGGGAACAGAGAGGGTTGGGTTACATCTTAGGAATGAGCTTTGTGTGGGGGGGGGCATGTGTATGTGTGTATGAAACATTGTAAGAGAACAATACAAATGCATTGTCAATTATCCTGAGGTGACTTCAATCTTCATAACACTGCATGTCAATTTCTCAACCTGACATTACCATAATACACAATCGATCCTATCTTGTCCTTCTTCTTCTTCATTTTTCAACTGAAAAACAAACAGGTCCATGATGAACAAGGTATCCAAAGATTAGTTTTATTTCCATTTCGTATCACCTTGTCTCAAATGCTCAGAAAAATAACATAAAGGGACCGAAAACAGGCCGGCGTCGACAAGGACTCTACACTTCAAAAGTTATCTTCTGATAAAACATAACATTCCTCCAGCTCAATAAAAACAATAAAGCAGCGTCCTACCTGCAGCAAGGGCAATTTTCCCAGAAACGTCTGCATGTTTTCGTTTGCCGCTGGCCTAATGGCCTCCACTCTGTGGGCGTGTATGTCGGTTATGGATGAAACGTCGACTGTGTATAACAGAGATAATGGCTGCGTTTACAGTGACATCAAGAACAAAAAAGAGCGCACAAACACTAAATTGGACGAGTATGAGATCCATGAGCTGAACCCTCAGAAGGGTGCACTATTTCATGTGTGTGGCTGAGCGGAAAATTGTGCAGGAGGGAAAACAAAAGAAATGTATGAGGAATTTGGCTTCAAGGTACTGTATGTCTGCACAATAAACATATCCGTTATTTATTTTAGTGGGGTTGTGGCTTAATACAACATGACAGACTTTTTGTAGTCCGGGAGCCGTGTTGTAACAAACAAACAAACAAACAAATACATGAATTAATCAGTCAATTTACTTTCTATACTGCGTACATTCTGCAGGTTGCAGCTAAGCTGGAGTCAAATCCCTTGGGTGCCCCTTGGGTATCCCAGGCGACACCTCGGACATGTCACTGGTCCATCAGGGGGCTAAAACAGAGAAACAACTGTTCACCTATGGACTCACCTACTCACCCTGGGTTTAAACTGGGGCATGATGTCTGCGATGTCCATGATTTTAGAGAATCATGATGAGTGTGGGGGTTGTGGGATGGAATCGTGATCGACTTGAGTTAACCTGAAGGATTCATGATGATCGCGCTGAACGTGGCAAAATTTTTGACAGTCAAAATTTTTGCCACGATTATCCTGATGTATTTTTATTTGACGCCATTTGTGATAGAACGTGGGAAGCGTAATAGAGCGCAGCAGAGCTTAACAGACCGTGAACGACCTTAAAAGAGCGTAACAGACCTTAACGCACCATCGTAGGGGATATTGATAAACTTGACAACATGATTCCTTCAAGTTTCATCTTTTGGATGTACCCTGCCTTCTTTTTATACCCCAAGTGTGCTTCAAGTGTGCTCATAAATCGTTGCGCCCGATGCGTTTTTGAATCGTGGACATCTCAGACATTGTGCCCCAGTGCATACTCAAGGTTATGGACCTGATGCATTTTGCTCTTATGAAGTCTCATAGTAGCTTTGTTTATTATTATTATTAATATGAATATGATGATGATGATGATTATTATTATTATTACATTTTTCCTTTGGGCCTGCGATGAACTTGAAAGCTGTTCAGGGTGTACCCTGTCTTCGCCAGGAGTCAGCTGGAGCCAGCTAGTTGAATTAAATGGTTCGGCATATGTATGAATTAATACATTATCTAATTTTTCGTTAGTGTGTTTATGTATTTGTCTGTTATGTATATAGTATGTGATTTCTTAAATACATTTAGAGATAAAATTCTCATAATGTCAGTACTTCTTGACCATAGCTACCTAACTCGATTAGCTTTAGTTATATTTAAGTTGCTATATTTCTCACATCAGTTATCTTCTATTTATATTTGTACGGGTCACAAAATGTTGTTCTTGTTTTAGAATGATTAGACAATTTTGTTTTTGAGTCCCGGGCTCGGCGAGGGCATTTCTGTGCATGTTCTTCCTGTGCATGCAAGGATACTCCCACATTCCAAGATGCGCACATCAGGCTAAACAAAGCAATATCCCACTCCTACTACTAATAATACTAATTTTAATGTGCAGTAGTCAAGTACACAAACCCAAAAACAGTTTTATTGTACGCATTCATAATTAGTCAATTTTATCCATAATTACATTATTTTATAATCCAATTATTTATTATGCTTCTTATTAGTTTAACGTGTTAATAATATTTTGTCTCTTTATTTGTGCTGTAGTGTATTTTATTATTGGGCGTTGCACAAACAGAACACATTAAATTATCATTATACTCACATGTTTTCCAGTGATTTTTTTTTCTTAATTGCTATATCATATGTACACAGTCTTCACTGTCTAAACAAACAACTCTGATTTGTGTTTCATTTTGGAATAACTCACGATGCTTCCTTACGTGCCAAAGCCACGAAGTAATTATTATATTCCACACAACAAGCATCTGGTCCTGGAAGATAAACTAAATCATAATCACTGAGATTATTTATGTCCTTTGAGCAGTATGTGTGTTCTTTTTCTTCTTTTTCTTCTTCTTTTAATTACACATTGTCAGTGATGTGGCATTGTATGCTAATGAAAACCAACAGCTGCTTTCCTTGGCCCTTCAAAATTAAAGTGTGTTATACAGTTACAGAAACAGAAACACATGATTTCCTGTTTGTGTACGGAAGGCAAATCCCTGATCAACACCAGCTTTGTTTTTTAGATTCATTGTATGTGTGTGCGTGTGTGTGTGTGTGTGTGTTGTTAAAGGAGGACATTTGATGAGGCAATCAAGATTGATGAGTGGAAGCACCGATCTGCACCCTTAAAATCAAAAGCTCAGCAAGCGCTCAGGATGGAGATTAGGTTTAGAGAAACAGGTCAAATAACACCGGCACCACCACCACCACCACCCATGCACCCATCCCCACCCCCCTTTTTGTTTTCCGCGCAAAAATGATGATAATTGGAAATTGGATCTGTAAATGTCGGTCTACTTTAAGTGCTATGAATCTACAAGGCAAACCAACCAAACACTAATAGCTTGTTTAAACACTGCTGATCAGTCTAAGGAAATAATTCAATTGGATTGATTTATCACCCATTTCTAATGTATAATCCTATACTGAAAGATCCGGATGTTGGGACGTGTATTTTACATGTGTATCCTTATAAGGATGAGAAATCTACTAAACTAAATATTAAAGCAGGTACTGCATGCTTTTTTTTTCCTGAAATATAAACACTTTAAAATTTTTTATAAAAAATATTAATCTAAAATTTTTAAAGCTACATGAAAATTATGCAAATTTATTTGGCCGTTGATTGTTCACACTCTTGGAGTGATTTCCATTTGGCGTCCACACACTGTAGTTTTATTGAAGGTCTCGTGTTCGATTCCTGGACTCAGGGGTTTCTGTGTGGAGTTTGCATGTTCTCAACATGCTTGCGAGGGTTTTCTTCTGGTAGGCTAATTGGCCTAGGTGTGGGTGTGTTTGTGAATGGTTGTAAGTGTGCTAGCCCTGCGATGGCCTGGCCAGCTGTTTAGGGTGTACCATTCCTACGGCTCAAATCTGCTTCTCCTGATTCGCCAAGAGCACCAGATGAGCTGTATAACCTATGAGTCGGTAAACTAGCCTATGTTGCATATGCTGTAACAGGGCTAGCACATTCTAAATGTCAGCTCTGGAAGCATGATAGTATTAGGGCCTATAAACTGTGCAGATTGTAAAGAACCATCTTCTCTAGGCCTCACCGGTTCCTCGCGTTCGTTGATGTGTGAAAGACCAAGCAGATTCATTCAGTTCCCAATTTAGTAATTTAAAAAAGCACAACAAAATAAGTGTAAACACATGTGATCTTGAATCAAACCACCTTCTCCTAGCAACCAGACAAAGTGCACCCTGTCTCTGATCCGACTCCCAGTTTTATTGCCCTGAATCTCCATCTTGACAGCTTCAGGCCACACCTACGCACACGTCTCGTGCCACTAGGGGACCCCGTGGTTGACCTTACTTGACCTTTACATGACGTCACAGGACACATGCTTCACATGATATAAAAGAAGTAACAATATCTATGGAACAACATTCATCCTGCCTCACAAAACAGGAATTTACCCTCTAAACATTCACATCATATACTTTGGCACCCACCATAAGTTAACAGATATTATCAGTAAGTATACAATGGAGACTGCTGTTTTTACCCACATAACTGGGGGAGACTAGATTTATGTTAACTGGGAGTATCCTGTGGTCAGCTATACAATGTCTGAGAAAGAAAGCCTGTGTACAAACATGGTACTTATTCTACAGACACAGGAATACTTCCAGGAATAAGTCCAGATTGTTAATTACAGAATACAACTCTTATTAAAGTTTAATTTATCTGCAGGTTTTATTTTATTTTGGTGTGTTATTTTGACCGGAAGGTGTGGCACGCACTAAAATTCTGCAGTTGCATTAAGTATTCTTCTCAGTAAGAGCGTCCCTATGTGACCGTCACTGTTTCCAAGTGATTGATTAAGTGAACAGCTGGCGTTAATGTTGAGCGATATGAAATAGATGTAGCCATGTCCGATGTTACTGTTAGTGTTAGTCTTCAATCGTCTTATGCTACTTTATATACCACAATTTAATGCTGAGCTGGGATGTTCAGAATTTTGTATGGTTCAGATCTCATACCCAATAAGGCGATAGCTAAAACAGACTGTTAACAATATATAACTGTTATTTCTATCTATTTATTTATTTATTATAAACGATTTCATGGCGATAAATAACAGTGTTAGATTTTCGGATTCCATGATCATGAAAAAAGCAATAGTCTATATTTTATTTCCAGTTTTACATACATGTTTACCTCTCATAACAACAATATATCACTTTAAAGGTCATGCTACAATATTACCACGTGTATTATCCTTTGAAAATGTGATACCCCTTTGATCTGAGGATTTTCCACGGGTATCGCCAGGTTGATTGATTTGTGACTTTTTCCAAAGCCATATATTTCAAAAACTTTCTTTCTCAGTTCCTCTGGGTTTCTTTTTCCTTTCTTTTTCTTTAACTTTTTTTGGATTGAGGCATTGTGTGCTGTTTGTTGAGACTCTTTAGGAAATTTCACATTGCTGGAAAGGTTGGATTTAAGTGGCTGGAATCAATCTTGGGCTTGAGTAGATTAATTTACCCTAATTGAGCAATAAAATTGGAGGTAGATTTGTAATTGATTTATGTAATTTAATTAATTTGGCATTTTACTTGTTTATATGTATAAATATATAGGTTATCAAAGGCCAGCCATGTCTCTCACTGTCTATGGTGAGAGGCATGTAAAAGAAAATTCAGATTTTCATCAAGAGTAGGCTGTAAAGCCGTCAGCGTGTTTCTGCCCTGCGATGGCCGGCAAGCTGTCCAGGGTGTACTCTGCCCTCGCCCAGGGCCAGCTGAGAGTGGGCGACAGCCTCCTCGCGACCCAAATTAGGATTTAATTTATTTTTACAGCCTCCCCGTGACCCAAAATAGGATTTAATTTATTTTTACACTTTTTAATTTTTGAATAATTTTATATTTAATAAGACTGACGATAGACTGATGAATAAACAAAAAATCAGGAAAATGAAGCAGAAAGGGGGCAAAAACTGTTTTGCAGCGAATGTTGAATTAATATGTGGAAACAATTTTACATTTTTTAAAATCTTTTTTGTATCTATTTATTACAGTATTAGATTTCAGTTTTGTGATGCATCCTTGTAAATCCGACATAACAAAAACAAAAGGAAAAAGTATTAGAACAAGCGAGAAAAAATTGATCAACTGCTCAGATTTGAAAATTTAACCATCTTTTAAAAACCAAGGTCACATTTCAATCTTAACAGTGCAGCATGAGTTCGGCTCACCTGGAGTGAACTATTATATATTAGTCCTTCACCTCGGCATTGCATAAGCACTGCCTTTAAACCAGGTAACTAAGTGATGTAGGAAGATTGGCTGGTGTAGGCTTCAGGCTTGTTATCAGAGCATGATCCTGCTGTGCATTGCTGCTGGGCCACAGCGAGGCCTCACACTGCACCCACAGCATTAATTGGGCCTGCTGCTGCTCTGGGTCTCAGGCGCTGGTTAATAAAATAATGGAAACCCAGGTTTATTTTTGCATTCATTGATTTTCTTTCTGTTTTCATTTCCCTTTGTGCACATGCACACACTTACATTCCCTCGCTCTCTTTCTTCTTCTCTCCATTCCTCTGACATTTGGCGCGCTACCTCCAGGAGCAGGATTCTGTTTTCATTTCTGCGGTGTGAGAAGGTACCAGCGTCCTGGCAGCTACCTCATAATTAATCTGAGCAATCAACGGCTGCTGCCCGGTTACATGTGGTGAAGCACTGCATGAGTGCCAACACCTGTTGTACACTTTCACTACAGAAGGGTGTGTGTGTGTGTGTGTGTGTGTGTGTGTGTGTGTTTGATTTTACATTTTGTCCCCCTGATCTTATAAAGCTACATCTGGGACATATTACGTCATATAATTTTGAGGTGTAGCTCGGTGGTGTAGTGGTTAACACGTCCTCCTCACAGCATGAGGGACCTGGGTTTGAGTCCGAGGCTCGTTGTGTCCGTTTCTGTGTGGAGTTTGCATGGTCTTCCATTGTCCATGTCTTGCATGGAATTCCTCTGTGTACTCCAGTTTCCTCCCCTAGTCCAAAGACATGCATGTTGGCTAATTGGCGGACCAGATTGCCCCCAGGAGTGAGTGTGATTGGTTCTGTGTGTGTTGGCCCAATGATGGACTGGTGAGCTCTTTAGGGTGTACCCTGCCTTCACCCAGTGCCAGCTAAGAAATGCTCGAGCATTCCCGCAACCCTAGTAGGATAAAGCAGCTTGGCAAATGAATGAATGAATGAATGAATGATTTTGAGGTCATGATCTGTTTAAGTATTGTATGTGAGGGTGCCTGGTGTGTATTTGTATGTGTGTGTATGCACTTGAACATTGATATTTGTGCACCGAGACTGTATACGTCTATAAAGGAAAGACACACAGCATGCAGCTGTTGGCATTTCAATAGAAGGCTAATGCAGGAATGCATACATGAGGTGCATAAGTTATGTGGACAGCAGGGTGCTGCATGCGTTGCTATGGTGAAGTGTTTGAGCTATGTTTGCTTCCTATTGACCTGCACACACTCGCTTACAATGAGGCACAAGGTTTCTCATATCTACATTAAACAGCATGAGATGGTCATTGTACCTGATACATAACAAACCAATCAATCCTTTTATCCATCCATACCTCTTATCAGGGATGTAGGAAAAGCTGAAGCCAATCCCAGCTGACATTAGGTGGGATGCAGGTACAATCAGAATAGATCACTTGTCTTGTCTCTAACAGGGCTAAAACAGACATGAACAACCATTCAAACTCCCATTCACACCTATAGACAATTTAGGGCAGGCAGCTGACCTAGGGTGCATACCTTAGAACTGTGTGTGTGTGTGTGAGTGTGTGTGTGTGTGTGTGTGTGGGGGGGGTAACTCTGTGGTTAAAATTTAAGAAATAAAAATGAGAGAGAGAGAGAGAGAGAACTGCACAGTAGACTTCATCCAAAAGAATAAATAGGAATCGCATAAAAAGTTCACGTTCTATGAACACATTTTTTTACATACACATCTTTTTCCCAATCAGGAAATATTTTTATTTTTTGAGTTATTGGTACCATTTTGTATTTGATATCCAAAGCTTTAAAATGATACCAGATTTTATAACATATATTGCTAGTTTTGGAGTACCTAACCAAAACCTGCCAGGAATTTTCAGCCTTTTAAGCAACTTTGGATAAAATTATAATTAAAGTTCAACAAAGTATTTAATAATTTATGACCTAATACCCACTTTGCTTTGAATGATCACATATGTTTTAACAACGTTGCACAAAGTTGTCATAACGTTATTTGTAGACCCTTAAACACTCACTCACTCATTTGCCAAACCACTTAAAACCAGTATTAGGGTCACAAGGAGGCTGAAGCCTATCTCAGCCGACACTGGGCGAAGGATGGGTACAGCCTGAGAAGATCAACTCCCAAACATTTTAGTAAAATCTTACAGTAGGTAACATTTTTAATAAATATCCTAAAATGTTGTCAGAAGATGTTACAGTAACATTAGTCTGCAAGCACTGTGGATGTGTATCGTGGTTTCCTTTCCAAAACATGCGTGATTCACTGAAAAGGAAACTCTAGTATGGATGCACGCAGTCCTTGTCCCACGCTAGATGGCTCTGTACTAGGGGGGCCTGTGTGTGACATTTTGTCAACATGAAAACCACATTGTATGTAAAAGGCCTGCACATGTTCTTGATCAACACTATGGTTTAAAATTTTCACAATGTTCAAATAATGTTTTGTGTAACCAACCAAGTTATATGCTTTACGCAACACAACAATAATGTTCCACATCGTTGTGTGCATGCAGGGTAGAGCCTCTGCCATACAGGTCTCTGTAAATGAGCTGTGGCTAAAAGAGCGACCACATATTAGAACAAGGATTGAAATTAGCTTTTCAAAAGCACACTAACGGTCTTCAATAATCTTGGAAAGGTTCAGCTGAATGCACTTCAGTACATGATGACAAGGAATGTTAACCTATTGTTATAGTACTGTATAACATTCTGGCAGGTCTGTCTTTGGACGTAATTTAACCTTTGCAATTGATCCAGAATGCAACTGCACAGCTTGTTTTCAACCTTCCCAAGTTCTCCCACACCATTCCTCACTCCCGCCACACTTTCTCTATTGGCTTCCTGTAGCTGCTCGCATTAGATTCCAAACACTAATGCTGGCCTAAAAAATGAAAATAAGACCTGCACCCTCCTTCCTCAAAGTGCTTATCACACCCCACACTGCACCGCATTCTCTCAGAACCTCTAGTACTGCAAGACTGGTCCCTCTTAATACCAAGGGACAAGGAAAAAGTGCATCTAAACTCTTCTCTTTTCAGGCTCCAAGGTGGTGGAATAAACTCTAGATGTCCGGACAGAGTCACTGGGTGTCTTCATACAACAGCTGAAAACATACCTTTTTAAGCAGTACTTAAATTAGCACTATGTTACACATCAACAAACACAAAAATACACACTCTCACGCTCTCTTACTCTCACACACACACACACATACAAAAAAACAACCAAAAACCACACAACACCAACCCACTGAGTTTTGACTGATGATATACTTAGTCTATGTCCTGATGAAGTATAAGAAAGAAAAAATAAAGCACTTCTGTAAGTCACTCTGGATAGCAGCGTCTGCTAAGTGCTGTAAATGTTATAGTTTTTGTCCAGTATTTTGACGAGAGTTTAATTCAGCTTGAAGTTCACAGTAGCTTTGGCTCATACCCAGCTTACTAAATATCAGAAAAGTCTAAATTTTAAATAAAGTCTTAAGATGGTGTCAAGTTTTTTAAGTCAAGCTTTTGCAACATGGTGCATAAGAACAAGTCAGTCAACACATTGCTATGACGCCGTTCCTGGATCCCTGATGTGTCAGTAGGTTTGAAAGCTGCTGCATGGCTCATAGGCTGATCATTAACAGAAGGCACCAGTTAAAAAGTCTTTGGAGGAAAATGTAAATTAATCACCAACATGCTCTCCTAAATTTGGTCAGAACAGAAGATAGGAGGTGTTTACTCTAGTTAATTTGGTCCAGTATCTTATTTACGTTGCAGTACTAGTGCTGTATACACTAGCTACGGGTGAGATCAGTGTTAAAGTCAGCACACACTCTGTCTTTTATCTTGTTCCAAATGTATACTGTTGCCACCGTTCCCAAATGCACTCACATCCTTTCGTTTACCCACATTTGAAACATCTCTAACGCTTGAGGTAAGAGAATGATGTTTAAGAACTTTTCACTGCTCTCATCAAGGACACGCTTCTTTCTACACAGCGTTCAGACATCTCCATGGCAACGGCACACAGACTGGAGATAGTTTGCTCATGTATGTATAAATATATAAATTTTAAATGTGCTCATTTATGTATAAATGAATGATACAGGATAAACTCTGACGATCTTATCATATTAATATGGTGTATCATATTCATATGAGGAAGAGAAGAGAAGAGAAGCCAGCAGTGAGGCCAGTACAGAATTAAATGGGTAAACAAATGCATGCCAAATTTATAATTACTATTTGTGAGAATTCACCTGTGTTCTGTGTTGTGTGTGTGTGTATGTGTGTGTGTGTGTAACTGTACAGCACATTATAGCTTGTTAGTTAAAAATGATATTATGGAATAATTACTCACTCATTTTTCGAACCGCTTAATCCTCTATTATGGTAGCGGGGAGGCTGGAGCCTATCTCAACCCTCAGTGGCCAAAGGCAGGGGTGCACCTGGAACAGCTCGCCAGAGCATTGCAGGGCCAACAAATATACACAACTATTCATACTCACATTCTCACAAAGGTGCATGTGGGAAGAAACCAGAGTATTCAGAAGAAACCCATGCAAACACAATGAGAAATGCAAACTCTGCCCAGAAATGCCTGAGCCCAGGAATTGAACCCAGAACCTTCTTGCTGTGAGGTGGATGTGCTAACCACTATGTCACTGTGCTGCGAACCAACAAACAAACCAATGCAAACAAAAATATAACCTCCTTTGTGGAGCTAATAAATCACAGTGCGATCTGTATGAAATGTTTTCTGCACTTTTATAGAGCTCCAAAGTTAAAGAAACAAAGTTAAGAGTTAAATGGCTCCTCTCATGTGAC
Source organism: Neosilurus hyrtlii (assembly GCA_028564935.1). Classification (NCBI taxonomy): domain Eukaryota; kingdom Metazoa; phylum Chordata; class Actinopteri; order Siluriformes; family Plotosidae; genus Neosilurus; species Neosilurus hyrtlii. The sequence continues at coordinate 10,626,885 of JAOUQZ010000044.1, forward strand.
TAGTTGCAGCAGAATACAATTAGGACATTGTATGTCCTATCTAAAAAAGCTTAGATAGATGATTAACACCTTCACCTTACAGCAAGAAGGTCCTGGGTTCGATTCCCAGCTCAGGGGTTTCTGTGTGGATTTTGCATGTTCTCCCTGTGCTTGCATGGGTTTCCTCCGGGTACTCCAGTTTCCTCCCACAGTCCAAAAACATGCACAGTGGGTTAATTGGCTGTTCCAAATCACCCCTAGGTGTGAGTGTGAATGGTTGAGTGACTGATGGCCCTGCGATGGTCTGGCGAGCAGTCCAGGGTGTACCCCGCCCTCGCCCAGAGTCGGCTGAGATGGGCGCCAGCCTCCCCGCGCCCCTAATTAGGAATAAGCGGTTGAATGAATGAATACAATCCTTACACATAAAATTATATAATTGGACTTGTATTCTGTATTTTATATTTTTAATAATAATAATAATAATAATAATAATAATAATAAAAATAAAAATAAAAACACAAATTCATTCTATACTCAAGCAGATATACATATATCGGTGACCCTAATTAGGATCCATTAGAAAATGTATGGATGAATGGATAGAGTATTATGTACATGGGAGATGTTTTCTCAAAGAAGAGAAATAACCATTCTATAGCCATATTAGTACCTAATTATACCATAACATCACAAGTTTTTTTTTTAACTCTGTAATTTTAATAGCTGGCTTCCTGTATGAATATTTATAGTAACATCTGTTCAGCCTCAGGTAGACATCTGTACAAAGAGACAGCCAATACTCTATCAGATGATACCCATAAATGTATAATCGCTCTCCTAGCTTTAATTCAACGTCGACCGGCTGTGACACACTCACAGTCACTGGCAGCTTCAGGCTATTTTCTCGATCTGCACATACAGTATATTATGGATATTTTTCTTGGTTCCATCGGTCTTATTACCCTATCATGAAAATGAGTAAAAACAAGACCGGCTTTATACCGCAGAGGTTCACTTACAAGAATATCATGTGACAGCAGCTTTTTTTTTTCCCTGTGGTTGTTTTTTCTTCTCTGTGGTTTTCTCCTCTGTGCTCGAGAAACCACACATAGATACACACAGGCATGTAAGATGCGCAGGAGGAATATTTCGGGGGCTGAAGTATGATTTCATGTCATATGAGATGCAGCAGTATTTATATGTATATATGTGCATGGTTATGTTTAACTGGACACACGCCAGTCTCTAGATGATATTACATATGAAGGTTTCTGGCACTTTCATATATATTCTCCTGTATTCTCTTTTCTTTTTATTGTGGGGGACTAGAAAATAATATTTAATTTCCTACATTTAAAAAAAAAACATTACCCTGGCTCAGTTTTCAGCCATTAATAATATCTAATATTGTAAATGGATTGCCAGCTAAGAATTAAAGCCTTGGGTGATTAGAAATTGATTAGAAATTGCAAAAAGAAGAAGAAGAAGAAGAAGAAGAAAAACCCTGGCACATGCTTTTAGCCGCAAGAACTCATATGAGCATGTGTTGTAGGGCTCAAGTGGTACATCAGGTTTTTTCAGCCATAATTAACTTTTGTGAGGAGTGAGCCAAGCACTCTCACAGACCCCTGGCATCCCAAAACCAGCAGATCTGCCTAAGAAGCCAATTCCAAGCCTCAGCCTTGGTTGCTTGTAAACTGTGTAGGCAGTCTTGCGTATCAAGTTCTGGATGTTGGCTAAAAGAACAAGAAGCTCTGTCATTTCCAGAGATCCATCAGTGTGTTTACTGCCAAGCATTTTTTTTTTACATTTTAAATTAGAATACATGATGAATTATTCACATTAGAAAGTCAGCAAGCCTAAAAAAAAACATGTTCAAATGTGCAAAGAGGATGAAACTAGAAACAAATAATTTTTGAGGATACTTTTCTACTTTATTTTATTTTATTAACTTTTTTTGTAGTTGGAGGTCTGTTCTTATTTATTTATTTATTTATTTATTTTTGCACAGTGTGGCCACTAGTTAATCTTCGGAGGTCACAGACTAAGGCACATTGTTAGGATTTAATACTGAAATTGCACACTCAACATTCAGACATAACTACAGACTTAAGCACGATTCAGAGAATTGTGAGAGGTTTAAACAGGGGTGCACCAATTACCCTGCACAATATCAGTACAAACAAGAACCGATATTAAGCCGAGCATCCTTATCTGATCGCTTGGTATAACTGCAATATATTGTGCTAAAATATATGCTTGGGAAAATGTTCTTACAGCCAAACACCCTTTGAACTACTCATGAAAAAGCCAGTAGAGGTTTGGAACTAATTAGGATAATCTCAAAGCACACCCAGATTTTAGCACATTCATGACCCACTGAATGCAACTTTCTGTAGGTAAATATTGGGAATTAGGCCTACATAAGAGAACCTCACGGCCACAAATTATTATGTCCAAAATGGCACAATCTGATTGGTTCACTATCTCATGATGATTAACAATTTTGCATAACTGTTTTAGTATATGGTACATGGGCACCTTAACAAAAAGCAAACAAAATCAATATTGTAATGGTTTCTTTTTATTTTTTACTTTATTTATTTTTTTTAAAACATGACAGATGCCGCCGGGCTCCCAGTGCAGGCAGGTGAAGAGCCTAAGAGTTGGGTTATGGTGTCTCTTTGTGGTAGTACTATGCGGAAACATAATAAAAGGTGACATAAAACAAGATTTTTATATTTACATATTTTATTCATGATAGAGACTGCTCAGGTGAGTCAATATGTACTATGGGATGTTTTAGCATGATAAGAGTTTAGTAGGCTACATTTTACATGTACACAGGAGAAAACCGGCTCTGTAGGTGTGTTCAGACACCAATTTAAGATTTTAGTATAAACTACAAGGTAATACAAGATAAGCAAATTAAAATGAGATTTTTGTTGTATATTTTTGTATATTTAAATGAAATTATGATGATGCTTCCTGCTCAGGTACCCGTGACAAAGTGTGAGGGTCTGTCATTTTGTTTCAACAATTATACACTTTGAATAATGCTTTATAATCTTGAGATAGTGGACCTATCAGATCACTCCATTCCTCCATTGTAGTATATACTACTGGGCATTATTCTCTTAGGGATAACGCTTGAATCTAAATGGAAATTGAAAAAAAAAACTTACAGTTTGTCACTGTCATGGATTCCGAAACTCTAAAAATTCAACAAAGAGCCGAATGAAAAACTCCCCCAAAGAATTCTATGCAATAAAAAACAAAAAAAGAAGCAGCATTTTCAAAATTTTAATGTGTTTCAAAAGATGCAATAATGGAACGCACATGACCATTCCAATGACCACTGTCATGCTTCAGTAATGAAAAAATTTTTTATGTTCCATTGCCGCCCTGCGATGGCCTGGCGAGCTGTCCAGGGTGTACTCTGCCCTCGCCCGGAGTCGGCTGAGATGGGTGCCAGCCTC
>JAOUQZ010000044.1:10651610-10678663 GCA_028564935.1 Neosilurus hyrtlii
TGTATATATAAAATCCTTTTTCTATTGGTTATGAATAAGATAAATGAATCTGTTTATTCATTTCCTGTAGGAATTGTTCCACAACTGCAGTAGTGTTAAATGAACAGAGCTGGCTGAATAGCTCACGTTTATCATTACCCTGTCATCCAATCCTAACACCTGTATTGTGTGGCATATACTGTGTGAAGATCATTGTCTGGATTAAATTAAGTGAATGATTCTATGTTAGAGTCATTAATATTCCTCACTTCTTCCCCGACGGCCACCCAGAAGACAGCTATTCATACAGTGACATTTAGCTTTGTGCGTGTGTGTGTGTGTGTGTGTGTGTCTGGGAGAATGACACCCAGAATAAAAGAGCTTCTTTTGTATACTTATGATATTCATATATGTCTAAAGCAGAAGAGAAAGAGCCAGTGCGAGCGGGGAAATGTGTGTGATGAGATGTGATGAGTGTGTGTGTGGGTAGGGGCAAATTTTGATTTCCCTTTTCTCTCCTTCCATCCACATGTCTCATTCCCTGGCTGACATTTGCCGCAGATCGAGTCCGCAGCTGTCTGTCAGAACGGTAAAGAGAGAAAAGCAGGCGGCCGGTGCTTGCTTTGGCCGACTCTTCTTTGTTTTCTCAGCTGAAGCTACGAGAACTGTCTGGAATAAATGCAGCCAGCGTGCTCTAGCTCTTCTCTGACTATCATAGCTTCATCTTATCTCTTGGAATGAACATTAAACAAAAATAAGGATAGCACTGATGTTTGCTGCACTCGACAAACAAGAATTTGCTGTCATCATTTGTCAGCCGCACGGTGATGACAGAAAACTGATATGAGAGATTTTCATTCTTAGAGGAGCTTGTATCTTAATTCGCCCCCCAAACGCCTGAGAAGATGACAACAACAATCCTTGGTCCATTGTTTGGACTGACAGCTGAAGAAAGGGTGTCTTGCTTGAGAGGATTGCAAGCGCTAAGCAGTATCGCTACTGCTCTTGATGAGGTCTTGATTATTTTGACAGTTTAGTCTCCAAAAGTCAGTCAGTCATGTAAATTAGCACTGCCATATCCAACAAGATGGAGCAAGATGGAGTTCCACCTGCTAACCATATGTCCATATCAACAAGTATGTATTCCAAAGCATGTGTCTATGGGCCTTCTCTCTGTGAGTTGGAATAGATGAGGCAGCCATATGGATGGTTCTATCTGAATTTACTGAATTTATTTTCAGTTATTTTTTTTTTCCACACGTAGTGTTGCAGTTTGATGTGCACCTGCTTCAAAAGACTTGCCATTTCTCACTGATGCTCTTTTTGATAACTGCATAGGACCTGGCAGGGAAAAAAAAACAGACATGAAAAGGTGAAAAGAAAATGTGAAAAAGAGAACTAAAGGAATCAAAGATTCTGTATAACAGTCAGCACATTGTACTCTGCAATGATGAAGTAGGGTAGAAGTAAGAAAGAGACAGCATTTTAGAAGGTAGCTGAGAAAAAAGTCAACAAAAGAATGGTAATTATAGACAAAGAGAAGGATGAGTGCATCAAGGAGTAAGAAAGTGATTTTATGTGACAAAAAAAGAAATAACATTAGGTAAAAAAAAAGTGTGAAAATGTGTGAGAAAGTGAAAAACGCGAGACAGAGAGAGAGAGAGAGAGCGAGAGAGAGAGAGAGAGAGAGAGAGAGAGAGAGAGAGAAAGAGAGTGATTAGGGAAAAATAGGTGCTTGTGACAAATAAATGGGAGGGAATGGAAAAGAAGAAAGAATGAGAGAAAGAAACAGAGAAGACGCCAGGTTGCCACTATGGGACCCCTCCTGAAGTGGTGGAGAGAAGAGCAGCTGTGGCAGCAGAATAAATTTCAATACTGATCCGCTTTAATAAATAACTCAGTGAATCAGAACACCTGGCCCTGCACTCCTGCGTGACTCCACATGAATGTCAGACTCCAATGAGCTGATTACATGCCTGGCAGAATGAGAGAGAGAGAGAGAGAGAGAGAGAGAGAGAGAGAGAGAGAGAGAGAATCCCATTCAGCATTGTAAGTTTAAACTGTCTATCTGCCAGACTGCAATTGGTCATCATATCAACAAAGGAAATGAGAGAGAATGGCTCCAAAATAGTGTGTGTTTCCCAGCTGAGCCACCACCTGAGCACAACACACAAACCCTCAGCAACTAAACATAAAATATCAAATATCAAATATCAGAATATAGACCAATGAATGGGGTTCAATGAATGTATACAGGTGAATCTGTATGTATGTATAATTGCACCTTTAGGCACACACACACACACACACACACACACGCATATATAAATATATATATATATAGACAACAACATTGAACACTTAATTTCCTGGCACAACCTGTCATCGCACTCACCCTATAACAGCTTTAGTAAAAAATGCAACCTCTGCCTCAAAGAGAAGTTCCTAATCATATGCCATCCTGAACCTTGTGTCCTCCTGCCGCCACAGAAACAAAGCCCTCCTAGGCAACACCTAAACCAAATTAAATTAGAACCGTCAGATTTCATACTGCATAAATTAAAGCACACCATGTAAACAACAAGCGGTTCAGAAAATGAATGGATGAATAAATGAATGAATGAATGAATGTAAATGCCACTGACGGTATATAAACTGTGGTAAACGAATGTCGATATCCCCTGATGATGAGTGGGCAACCACGAAACAGGCTTGTCGGGAAAAAACTGTAGTCCTTTTATTTTTCCTACACACTATATATATATATATAAAAAATGTATACACACACACATACTCCTCAAAGGTAACCTCCCACATTTCAAAGGTAAATGAAAAAGACAAAAAAAAAAAGAAATCATTGATATGCATCCAGCATAATCAAATTATTATTTGTCCACATGTGACTTCATTCAAAAAAATGTTTTTTCATCATGTTTTAAAGATGACATCCTCTAAATGGTGGCAATTCTGAAAGCTGCCATGGCTCAACGGGTCTTGCCGGGTGGAACAGCAGCTATATTCTGCTTAATATCAACCTTAATTGCTTTAAGAGTTTGGGTTCAATGAGTATACACTGGGTGAAGGTGAGGTACACCCTGAATACCATCAGGACATCAAACAAACAACCATTCACACTCACAATCACACCTAGGGTCAAATTGAAACAGCAAGTTAGCCAAATGTGCATGTCTTTCAGCTCTGGGAGGAAACTGCAGTACCCAGAGGACACACATGCAAACATAGGGAGTACATGCAAAACACCACACAAAAACGTCCTCACCAAGCACGGGAATCAAACCCAGGAACTTCTTGCTGTGAGTTGGACATGCCAACCACTACAGCACAGTGCCACCCACTGATTGAAACAATTGGATATAAAAGGAACTGTCACAGAAAAGCCGAAACGTGTTGATATTTTAGAAGAGAGGGAAGGATGTGAGGAGTGGAAGGGCCATGAAGAGCTTTGGACTGTGGGAGGACACCAAAGTATCAGGGAAACCCATGCCATCACAGGGAGACCAATCAAACTTCACACAGCATCACCCAAGCAAGGGACCCAGGACCTTTTTGCTGTGAGGCGCTCGTGCTAACCATTACGCTGCTGAACCGCCCTAAAAAAAATACACATGCATATAAAAAGCTGTAGAAAAAAGTAGGATTAATTACTATGCAAGTAGCAGAAGCTACAAGTGAGGCTGAACAAAGGACTCGTGACTTCGTGAAGAAAGTTAATAACACAGAAAGGTCACAGAAACTAGAACACAGTGTGGGAAATACATACGAGATGTGACCCTGTCTAATCAGAATATCTGGGTTAGTAATGAACTAATATAAAGATCTGTGCCATTCAGAATGATGCGCTGTTCTATCTAGCATCTTTTTTCTATGACTACATGTCAATCTTTTCATCGGTTGTGCACACACTCCCTTCGGTTTGCATTCCCTGTCCTGGGGTCGGGACCTTTACTAGGAGGAGAACATTTCTTTCTGCTTGGTGAGAGATATGAGCTCATCTTGGTCATTAAACTCATTTAACAAATACAGTGAGGTTGACTTATAAGTAATTCTAATTAATATTCTCATTACTTTTTCATAATTGCTTGCACTCTCTGATTATGGTGCACAAGGGTATCGCACAAGTGATATGAGATGGAAGTATACAGCCATGTCCAATTTAAACACGGTCTAACTCCACTAGCTGGCTGAATTTCATTGGCCTTTGGTGATAATTATGAATGGCCTCTATTAACTCATATTAATGTAAGAGACTATTTTAGGTGATATAAAATGTCAGGAAATTGCATTTACTGGTTGATGCTGCACCTCATCTCATACCTAAACCAGCATGTTATTTAACAATAGGTGCTCTTTCACCTCCTACAGCCTCCAAAGCACTTCGCTTGAACTGTACACAAATGAGCTTTTCCTTGAACATCCTGTTTTTGTGAACATTTGGTGTACTATGTTTAACGCTTACTATGTCCACTACACACCCGCAGCCTATACACTTGCTTGTTAATGTATTGCATAAAAGCAAAGGTCTGGAATTTCCGGTACTGATAGAATTAAGTCTAACTTTGCAATGTTCTGCAATGGCTCCTCCCACCAAGCTGTCAGAACCCTGAACACACACACACACACACACACACACACACACACACACACTCTTCAGGATAGTTCTCCTCTTTAAATGATAGTTCACTCTTTGAATGCTCGTTGTCAATCATGCTGTTGTCAAAAAAAATTACATAAAAACTACCAGCAGTAAATTTAACTGTGGAACTTTTTGTGAGTGGGGAAAAAAAAAGAACCTAGAAAAAAAAAAAAGTTTGACTTTATTTGAAGTTTTGGTCATGTTTTGGTTGAGTTATGGTGAAAAAAAAATACTGACTGGTCTGTACTGGGACATTTCAGATTGCAAGTACAATACTTTTTAATTCCAGCCTTACCTCTATCACTGGTTGAGTGTAATATCTGGGCATGTGGAGATGGTGCTTGGCTTTATGTACTGTCTGTGCAAATTTGTCTTGGTTTTGAATCTGGCACATTGGCATGACCAAATGCTAGTTGTACAAAACGTGACAAACTTGATGCAATGGACTTCCTTCAAACTTTGCACTAGTGATGTCTTCCTGTACAGGTAGTAAATAGACTTAGTTATTTTTCCTACTACAAGAGATTTTTAAAATCATCTTTCAGTTTGAAGCTTACCACAATCGCATATACCTCCCACAGTCCAAGGACATGAACATTACGCTAGTGGGCCCATAACTGTGAGTGTGACTGTTCCTCATATGTATGTCATTATTATCATTACCATAGTCACCCCAAATTCTTGCACATTATGTTATTTCTGTTATAACAGGTGGGGTGGTGCGGTGGCACTCTCCAGCAAGAAGGTCCTAGGTTCGAGTCCCAGGCTTGGGGGTTTTTCATGTGGAGTTTGATTTTTTTGCCGTAATTGAGTAATTCAGTTCACTTCCACAGTCCAGATACATATTGCCCCCAGGTGTGTGTGTGTGTGTGTGTGTGTGTGTGTGTGTGTGTGTGTGTGTGTGTATGGTTTTGTGTATGCGTGTGCCGTGCAATTGTCTGGTGAATTGTTCAGGGAGTACCCTGCCTTTGCCCAGTGTCAGCTGAGATAGCCACCAGCTTTCCCACGACCCTGGTAGGATTAAGCGGTTCGGCAAATGAGAGGGTGAGTGTTATAAGAGGTATTGTTTTGGTAATCATTTAAATTTAAATATATTGCTTACCAGTACATTAAATCCTTGGTCTGGAATTTCTCTGTGCTGGCCTCACACTTGGCCACAGACTTACTCATCAGAGATGTATAGTGTTTATAAAGACATGTTTAAAATCTTAAGTTTCAATTTTTTACCAAATTTATTTTATGTAAAGCTGCTTTATGACAATATCAGTTGTATTAAGCCGTATACAGATATTTATTTAATAATTACCACGAGATAGATAGATAGATAGATAGATAGACAGACAGACAGATAGATAGATAAATAGATGGGAATGAATTTAAGTTATTGTCAGGTATTATTTTTATTTGCAGTGTTTTTTTTTTTTTCTTATTTCATTTGTTTGGTTTGTGTAGATTGTTTTTATTCTCTCTCTCTCTCTCTCTCTCTCTCTCTCTCTCTCTCTCTCTCTCTCTCTATTTGTGCCTGTGTGTAAAGGCTAGCAAGATGAATTGTGGCAGATAGATATAAGGAAAGAATATGTACATAAGAGTATGCCCTTTTAAGGTATGGAAAAAAAGAATTATTTCTTACCTCTGTGGAGCGAGGTAGTAAAAAAAAAAAGCTTTTTTTGAATGGTGGAGCGAGAATAGTTTTATACCCTATGCATTCTCTTTAAACCACGCGTCAGGCACACAGGAACAAGAACAAACTATTTAGAATGTAATTTTGTATTTCTGCATAGTACATTAAAGTGAGTCTTCATATTACTGCTTGTTAGCTGCTACAGTAAAAACAACGTCTTCCTTCCATGCCTAAGTTTAACAACACAACATAAGTTTAATAGGAAATATAAATTAAAGGGTCTGTATGCGAGTGAATGTTTCACTCCTCATGTGCCTGACTGCAGTAGGAGATGAAGGGTGTTTGAGTTAATGCTGCTGAAATGACAGAATGCAAGTTCAAATCTGAGGCCTACCAGCTCAGCACCCACATGTGCCATCTCCAAATGGCACACCGTATGTGGCGCTCTGCTCCCTGATGGTCTGATGATGGCAGTAGCAGGGGTCTTTTATCCCACATACAGCTCTCTCGGCAAACAGCCTGTGAGTGGATCTTCCCGTCATCGCACTGTCAGGCAAAAACAGGTGGGTCCCAAATTCCCTTCATCTGTGCCCCAAAGAGCCACCAGCCCTCTTTCATATGCCTCATGCTGGAACCCCAGACCTGTAGGGAAACTCCAGATGAGTACCAGGTAAACAGGAATCCAATGGGAAGTATCAAAGGCAATCTTATAATTAAAACAATTTAGAAAGTTATAAGAAAATAGTCACTCAATCACTTATTTGCTGAACAATTTAATCCTACTAGGGTAGCAGGGAGCCTAGTCCCTACCTCAGCCAACACTGGGCGAACGTGGGTACCCTGAACAGCTCACCAGACCATCACGGGGCCATCACACACACCACCATTCACACTCACACCTAGGGTCAATTTGGAACAGTCAGTTAGTCTAATGTGCAGGTCTTTGACTGTGGAAGAAGACAGAGTACCTGGAGGAAACCCATGCAAACACAGGGAGAGCATGCAAACTCCACACTGAAATGCCTGAGCCTGGGAATCAAACCCAGGACCTTTTTCCTGTGAAGTAGACATGCTAGCACTACACCACCCTCAGCTTAAACTTCAGTAAATACAGATCTATTTGTAGTATTTGTATTTAGATTTCTAGTATTGACAGACGTTCTGGTTGATTTGAGGGCTGCAGCGTAGACTCAGAATACACAGATGGGTATAATACACATTCTTCCATTTTTTCATTTGCTGAACTCCTTTATCCTACTAGGGTCATGGGGACACTGGAGCCAAAGCCAGGGTACACCCTGAACAGCTTGCCAGCACACACACAATCATGCACACTCACACCTAGGGGAAGTTCAAAACAGCTAATTAGCCTAATGCATATGTTTTTCAACTGTGGGAGAAAACTCACGTAAGCACCCAGAGGAAACCCATGTAATCGCAGGGAGAACATTCAAACTCCATACAGAAAGCCCAGGGCTTTGAACCAGGACCTTCTTGCTGTGAGGTGGACATGCTAACCACTACTTCACCCAGATGTTGAATAAACAGCAGGTCGAAAACGCTTCGTTTTTACATACAACTGAGCAATTGAGGGTTAAGGGCCTTGTTCAGGGACCCAGCATTGGCGCATTGGTAGTACTGGGGCTTGAACCGCTAACCTTTGGATCAGTAATCCAGAGCCTTAACCACTGAGCCACTATTGATTATTGATACAGTACTGTGTCTGACTTTTCAAATTTAATGAATTATACACCGTTTTTTTAACAGAATGTGTTGTGTGTGAGACCATCATGCTTTGTTTATTAGATAAGCAGTGTGTCTTTGTGGTGTATTATAATACAACTATGTACACTATGTATGCACAAACAATACAACTTAAATGTCACCACACACTAAGATGCTCATTTGGAGTACAAAGTCATCTGAAGATCTCTGTGTTCCCACGACTTGAAATGAGGCAGAACTTTCCGGTGGGTTGGAACTGGCAATGACTAAATTGGAGGAAATGGGCTAATAATAGAAAAATAATAAGTTAAACTATTACCTTTTAGCTTCTACTAGCATTAGCTGAAACACAAACAGTCATCTGACTTTCTGAAGTGTGACATTTTGAAGAGTTGTAATTAATTTCCCCTAAGGTTAGCCTGGAAGTGATATCATTCCCACCATCTCCTGCATGGAGACTATAAATATCTATTTTGTAGCAATGGGGATGTTGACTGTTATTAATGTTAGAACTCATTATTGATTGACTCGAAGGAAAATTTAAATCTTTAAAAACTTTTTATTTAGCTGTACATATTTGGAGTTTTGTAGCAACTAAAACTTTCTGAGATACATTATATATTTGCCTTCAGTTGATGATAAGATTTCATATATATTTTTCCAAGAGTGGGGATTCTATGTGGGCAGCACGGTGGCACAGTGGTTAGCATATCCGCTCCACAGCAAGAAGGCCTGGGTTCGAGTCCCAGACTTGGGCGTTTCTGTGTGGGGTTTGCTTGCTCTCTCTGTGCTTGTGTGGGTTTCTTCTGGGTACTCCGGTTTCCTTCTACAGTTCAAAAAATATGTAGAGTAGGCTAGTAGTTTCAAATTGACTCTAGGTGTGAATGTGAATGGTTGTATGTGTGTTGGCCCTGCAATGGCTTGGCGAGCTGTTCAGGGTGTAGCTTGCCTTCACCCAGAGTCATCTGAGATGGCCTGAGATGGTCAGCCTTCCTGAGACATTAATTAGGATTAAGCAGGTTAGAAAACGAATGAATGATAAATTAAAATATTCACAGATCTCACTCATTTGCTGAGCCGCTTAACCCTACTATTAGGATCACAGGGAGGCTGGTGCCTATCTGAGCACCCTAAACAGCTAACCAGACGGTCCCAAGTCAACACACACACACACACACATATATACAACTACTCACATTCACACCCACACCTAGGGACAATTTGGAACAACCAATTAGCCTACTGTACATGGCTTTGAACTGTGGGAGGAAACTGGAGTACCTGGCAAAAACTCACTCAAGCACAGGGAGAACATGCAAACTCAACAAAGAAACACCTGAGTCTGGGACTCAAACCCAGGACCTCCATGCTGTGAGGTGGATGTGCTTTAAGCCATCAAATAGACATGATAAAAAATGCTAAATAGAATTAAATGATTGGGCTGAGATTATGGGTAGACTGTAAAGCCTAATTTATCTCTTAAATTGAATTGGCTGTCACATAACTAATAAGAAGAATGGCATAGTGACGTAGCGGTTAGGTCCTGGGTTCGATTTCCGAGGTTGGGTGTTTCTGTGTGGAGTTTGCATGTTCTCCGGGGCTTGTGTGGGTTTCCTCCAGGTACTCCGATCTCCTCCCACAGTCCAAAAAATGCGCACAATAGGCTAAGTTCCGAATTGCACCGAGTTGTGAGTAATAATGGTTGCGATGGTCTGTCGAGCAGTTCAGGGTGTACCCCGCCTTCGCCCAGTGTCTGAGATAGGCACCAGCTTCCCCACGACCATAGCAAGAATATCAGTCATGTCCTGAAATGGAAACTCAGGAACTAGATGGTAAAGTTTGAGGAATTAGAAACTGAATAGTGTGAAAGCTTAGAGTTTGCTGGCTCATCAATATTGCATAATAATCTTTAAATAGCATCTATTTATGCTTCCCTTTAGCCAGCATAGTGCTTTGAGCAGAGACACAAGGCATCAGAGAGGTGCGGGACAGATTGCTCCAGTCTATGCACAGAGCACATGGATGGCTAATCTGATCTTAAAGCAAGCACTCTGAATTGTTTACAGCTAGGCCGAGAACGTAACTGTCTACTAGATATGGTTCATTGCAGATATACAGTATCTGATGATGCATGTACTATTGAAAGATACAGTATACACATCAAAGAACCCCCCCCCTAATAATCTTATAAAAATGTACTGGATTTGCCAAGCAGATGTTTTTAGTAATTCCTTCAAATATCAAATGAATACCATAAGTAGCCTTTGAATGAGAGCAAAATCAAAATTGAATCTTCAGAATTACAATACTGGAATATATCCCTACCTAATGTCACTTAAACCGGTCCACTTAAACGGTTTTTCTTAGAAACAACATGCAAATGTTTTTTTCAAGATCCAATCGAACTCCAAATCTCATCTTTTGCCTGCATGCTTTTATTTTGGCCTTTTGACTTTGTGGTAGCCACTCATCTTTTTGGATACATTTCGGAGCCACTCCCTATACCCAGATAACACTTGATTGACAGATCAAACACTTTTTGCAACACTGCTCTTGAACCTGACATGTTGCGTCATGGCAGACGCAGATTTCCGGTACTGTATGAACTTGATTTTGTTCTCATTCAAAGGCTATTTAAGAAGTTGAAATTTTTAGGAATTGCTAAGAACATCTTTGCTTCGTAAATCCAGTACATTTTTTATAAGATTATGGCCAAGGGTTTCAGAATTATTGAACGTTAAAGTTTGGTCCATTTTTTTTTTTTTTTTGGCCCATCTGATATATCTACATATAACACTCATACACCTGGATATGTACCTACAAACAGTTGAACTCTGGGAACTAAAAACTAACTGTTCACCTAACAGGAACACCTGTACATCTGCTTATTTATGCAGTTGTCCAATCAGCCAATCATGAGCCTGAAAAAACCTTGTTAATGAGATATCAGAGGACACTAGACTAGAGACACTAGAAGGAGATCTCCTCCTTGGGGGTTGTTACAGATAGGAAGCTGCTCCTGGATTTTAGACGTCTCTGTACTGGGGTGCCTTGGGTCTTGTTGTTGTTTTTTTGTCAGTACATGAGAAGATCTGTCTCCCTATTGATGAGGGAGCTATTCCCGATAGTCAGTAGATGATGGGTGTTTGGGTAGGGTGTAGTAGACCACCTAGGGGCAACTGAGTATATCCAATTAGCCCAAAGGCGGTGTTACACTGTCATCCTACAAAAGCAACTTTCTTGCAAAAGCAACTGAACCATAATCACCTTTTTGACCCCGCCCTAATTCTGCTTCATCTTGTGTTGCAAGTATTTTAAAAATTCACAAAGTGTTGTTGAGCCTGGAGTCGCAGGGTAATCATCCCTGGTGGCATGTTACATGGGGATAGATTTTTTGCGCAATAATGTTGAGAGATGTCTTTGGTCTACGGGAGGAAACCAGAGCACCCAGATGAAACCCATGCAAGCACGGGGAAAAAACATACAAACTCCACACAGAAACACCCCCGCCGGGCATAGGGCTCAAACCCACGATCTTCTTGTTATGAGGCAGAGGCTAACCGCTATGTCACCGTGCCGGCCCAGCAGTTTTCTGATTTCATGTGTGGTTTGGTTTTGTGTGATTTTATTCTCTCTCTCTCTCTCTCTCTCTCTCTCTCTCTCTCTCTCTCTCTCTCAGAATAGTGGCAAGCTGTTTTGCATTTGCTCTAATACCGAGTGCATAAATGCAGGATTAAATAAACAAATGCTGGGGTAAGCGCTGAACGGTATCAGAAAGTCGGCCCCTGGTGCCAGGAGTAATGCTACAGTGGCAATGGTGAGCCCAGCACATGAAAAGAGACAGAGGGAGGTGAAGGGAAGGAGGGGAAAAAGAAATGAAATGCTAGCTAATCCCCAAGTGTTATCTCCAAGGTGTTGTGCAAGCTGCTCAGTATGGAAAGTCTGAAACCAGGCCAGCATTTCATTTAAAGTCTGGGGTCTTCTTGTTTCTTTTTTTCCCTCTCCCTGCTCAGTTCTCATTCCATCTCTTCATCTCTCCTTTTTTTTTCTTTCACTTTTTTTAAGGTTCCTTCAGAATCAGTTCCTTTAAAAAACCTGGACAAAACATTCACCCAAAAACCCATTACAATAAAACTGCAAGTAATTGCAGCAAAACTAACACTAACCAGTACAGTATGACATTATCCCTGCTGGAGGCTTCACTACATCACTTCTAACAATGGCCCGAGTGGAAACAGACTATAAAGACTGTAATTGAATCATCTTGTGACAAAGGATATACTATACACACTCTGATGAAAGCAGACAGTCATCTGATGAGCAACAATGTGCTGGAACCCTGTATGAGAACTTTGTTTCTGGTTCTATAGTAAATGTCACCGCTTCCTTTCAGTGTTCTGTATGAAAGTAGACTGTCGCTGCAAGCTTCAAAGTCATTCAGCAAGAGTTACTGTGCAACAGCATGGGCCACTGTGACCGAGTCTGTGGAGTGTCATCCTGCATCATGACTTAGATCCGGAAAACTGACAGCCTGGATCCTGATCTCCTGCAGGTTTCCTCACTCAAAACAATTAGCCACAGAGGAAGCTGTACTCTCCTGATCCACACTTTCTGAACTTGTGACTCATGTTCTGCTTTTGCTGAAGGTCCAGTTTGGATGTAAAACCACTTCATGCTCAAGCCTCGGCTTTACTGGATCTGTTTTAATACCTATGAACTGCTGCTGTAATCAAAAAGTTGCGCATAAACATTGAAGAGAGAGAGAGAGAGAGAGAGAGAGAGGATGCTCGCTCTACCATTTTACAATGATTTTGTGCTGATATACTTTTGGGAAACTGAGGCCTCTTTGGTAAGCACTTGATAAGTCAGTGTATTAAGATGTGTATTAAAAGCACGTCTTGTTTGTGCTAGTGGATAATTTCACCTGGATGCTGTACATACCTTCAGGACTGCAGCTGCATTCATAGAATCTGTCCTGTGCTCATCCCAGCACTCTTCTGCACAAACTGCTCATTCTTGACATTTTTTTTTATTACCCCCCCTTTTTCCCCAATTTAGTTCCCCATCAAGTATCGCCTTTCCTATCACATGACCACCACCAACCAGGGAGCGGTGTAAACATGCACATGCCCCCTCCGTGACATGCAATGCACCCGCCCTTTTTCGAACTGCTGGGCATGCGTATTTGGAGACGGTCTAACACACTCGGAGGAAAAGCGCTATCCACCACCTCATACAAATGAGATCACAGATGCCCATGATTGGCTGGTGATCGCTGTGAGTGACATGGAAGTGAGATGGGGTAATGAGGAGGAATAGATGGATTATTAATCACTTTTGCTGAAGTTTAATATTTTTAATCAAATGATCCATTATCTCAGACTATATTATCCTGCTGTTTGTACAAATAATGCAAACAGTTTTCACTTCTCTGTGCTGTCTGCATGCAAATCTCATTTGAAGCCACTGATACACCTCCATGGTAGATTCAAGTGCAGTGTGTTTTAATGGGAAAAAAAGATTAATGCCTACAGAACAATAGGAGTTTAATACATTATTTTACATCTGAATGCAAATAAAATGGATCTCTGTAAAGCTGCCTTAAGTCGGTGTCTGTTGTTAAAAGCGCTATACAAATATAACAGAATTGAATTGAGACCCTACCTATGAAGCCAGAAGGAATGACCTTCAACCCTTCATGGCACTCATGGCCTGCCTCATCTTTCATCAACTAAACTGAACTCTTCTGTCCCTCAAAGTTCTGCAGTTTGTATTACTGAGTGCATTTCATATTAGAAGCTGTTGCCGAAATATTATTCGAGCTGGTGCTATTCACTTGAGCGTGACGGCTTCTCAGACAGATGCATTACTTTGCATGAAGTGCAGAACCCATGCTGAGTCCATCCAGTATATCAACTGCTTCCTGGAGGAAGCATACTTCAACCCTACAGGATGCAGGAATCTCATTTTTACTCAGAGGTTATCTGGAGTTGAGGCTCTTTAAAGTCCAGGCATGAAAGCTTGAAATCAGCAAAACATTGCATGCGATATGAAAGGAATTGGGTTGGGCTCTGTGGCGCAATAAATAGCTCATTGGACTTCTAGGCTTGTTGTTGAAGCCATTCAAAGATTGTGGGTCCAAATCCTACCAAAGTTAATAGGGCAGCACTGTGGTGTAGAGGTTAGCATTTCTGTGTCACGGCTAAAAGGGCAGTGGGCAGTAGTGGCTCAGTGTTTAAGGCTCTGGGTCGCAAATTTTAAGGTTGGCAGTTCAAGCCCCAGTATCACCAAGTTGCCACTGTTGGGCCCATAAGCAAGGCCCTTAACCTGCAATTGCTCACTTGTATAAAAATGTTCATTACTCTGAATAAGGGTGTCTGCCAAATGCTGTATAAGAAATAAAATAAAAAGGTCTTGGGTTTGGGCACCATGCCAAAGAATGTGTTTCTGCATGGAGTTTGCATTTTCTTCCCATGCTTGTTTATATAATAATAATAAAAATAATAATAATAATAATAAAAATATTGGCATAGTCAAGTAGCTGAGGTATAAGCACACCTTGTTGTGTTTTACTCACTCATCCCTCACTCATGTTATGCCAACCTGCTTAATCCTACTTGGGTTGCTATCTCAGTCGACATTGGTGAGGGCAAGGCATATACTGAATAGTTCTCCAGACCATTGATGGGCCAACACACACACACAATCATTCACATTCACATCCACACCTAGAAGCAATTTGGAACAGCCAATTTGCATAATATGCATGTCTTTGGACAGTGAGAGGAAACCGGAGTACCCTGGGGAAAACCCGAGCAAGCATAGGGAGAACATGTAAACCATACAGAAACACCCGAGACCGGGATTCGAAACCAGGACCTTCGTGTTGTGTGGTGGACATGCTAACCATTGTTGTGTTTTAAAGCTTCCATATTATTTCCTGCATGTTACGTACTGTATGTTAAGCCTATGTTAATAAAATGCAGTGCAGATTAGTATTGCGAATTGATAAATGCAATGGTTGGAAGTATGGTGTAAGTTGTCAGGGTTGTGTAGCATCAGTTTTCAGTTTTGACAGTTTTATCCACCAGGGCACAGTCCTGTGAGAATCTCATGTCAGCTTTAGACAGCACAAACAATTTTATTTACTCTAGGTCTTAGCAAGGCACCATGGGAAAACAGGAAGATTGCTGACTGAAAGCATTGCAGGGATGGTTATATGAAACGGGAACTGTAGGAGATCTTCTGAACTAAACATGCGCTATATGATTAACTCTATCCGAATGCCATAGAGTGTAACGTATTGGTGATATTCAATGTTCTAGCTGACGGTGAGTGTGTGCAAGAGTGTGAGCGAAACAGGTTTATTGGTGCCAAGAGCCTTTCCGTCTCCCACTGTCCATGTTCTACAGCCCCCGTGGGCCAGCAGAGTGAAGATGCACCTGATTAATGGCAGGAACATCTAGCCACACAGGATTAGTCTTCATGATACATATTCTCCAAAGATAATGGGAGCAGTTGTTTAGAATCTCGTACAGGGAGCCATCAGTCAGACAGCCAGATGAGCATGTAGCATAAGCATAGTTTGGGAATGCCGTTTGTAGTGTTTGATGGGGAAATAAAATCCTGGGTGTAAGAGAGAGGGATGTCCTCTGTCTCCTTCTTTTTCTCTCTCTAGTGCCTTGAGCCACCACTCACCATCTGCTCCAGCTGACTTTGCTGTTATTCATCGAGAGTCTGCCAGCTAACAGCTAACTCATTCTGACATGTGACAACACCAACACCAACACACACACACACACACACACACACACACACACCTGATGCATCTTTAATACAGCAACAGAGTAAGGGGGAAATGAAAAAGAGAGCACCATCAGAAGTCACTCGATTCCCCAAGGCTTTCCCAAAATTATGGGAAAGCCTAAATTGCACCAAATAAGACTCTATATTTCACTGCTTCTCTTCACTTATTGGTCAGATTCCATGGCCTACAGCCAATCATTTCCCACCTAATGAATGCAGATATGCCAGCCATGTGTCCCAGCTTTGTCACACTATGCGCCAAGGTGAACACCCCTGGTTTGTTTTGCCATTCTTCACTTGTATTTATGCTTAGCTGGATTAAGACAGGCTCTGACTCCATACAATTCACAAATCAAACCCCCGGTTTGGGAAAACAAGGCCCTACATTGAGAAATCACTTCCGTGAAACAATGCATCAACACTTCAAATTGCATTCCCAGCTCTGTTCATTTTCGTGTGTGCTAGAGTGTGAGTGCTCTGTGTGTGTGTGTGTGTGTGTGTGTGGGGTGTGAATAAAATATCCAAGTTTATCAGAAAGAAGGATTAGGCCGTAGGGCTAGGGACAGACAAACTAAGGCAGAGGAGATTGGCATCAGGAGTGAGAGAGAGGAGATAAGCCCTACTAGAGGCAAAAGATAAGACCAAGCCTGATTGGATGGGTGTGGAAGGCAAACACACAAGCGTGTGAGAGTGTGTGCGTTAGGGGAGGGGGGTGTCTGTATTTAAGATGATGAAATTTGAGCATTGTTAAAGGTCAAGCTAAATGACACATCTCTTGTCTCAGAAAAATGGAAAGAAAGAATGATAGAAAGGCTATGGTGAGTTGTTCCGACTTGACATTCGCACACACACACACACACACACACACACACACACACACACACACACACACACACACACACACACATGCCCACATCAGCAAGAGTAATACTGTAGTAAATGCCGAAGGCACAACACTTTGTCTGTTCCACTCAGCACTGAGAAAACACAGCATGGTTACTGGGTGATGAATCATTATAACACAAAAACAAAATGAGAAGGCATTAGGGTGTTGCGGGAAAAAAAAGACTAAAATTCTAAAAATATATCCAAAGATTACAAGAATTATTATATTTGTTTTGCGTCGAAACAGCTTTTATGTTGGATGTTTTCGTTTTGGTGGCATAGAGGTTAGCACTTTTGCCTCACAGCAAAAAAGGTCCTGGGTTCAAATCCCAGGCGTGGCAAGGGCATTTCTGTGTGGATTTTGCATGGTCCCCATTTCATTCGAGGGTTTCTTCAGGCTACTCCAGTTTCCTCCTACAGGCCAAACATGTACATATTGGCTAAGTGGCTGTTCTAAATTGCCTTTGTGTGCGAATGTGAATGTAAATAGTTGTATGTGTTTTGGTCTTGTGATTGACTGGTGAGCTGTTCTAGGTGAACACTGATTTTGCCCAGAGTTGGCTGAGATAGGCTTCAGCCTCCCCATGACCCTACCTAGTAAGATTAAGCTGTTTGGTGAATGAATGAATGAATGAATGAATGAATGCACCCTGAACAGTGTGAGCTTCCATGCCGACTGGAACAAACAGATGTCAGCGGATTGTCACTACACTGGACTCAATGCACTGATGAAGTAAAGGCTTAATTGTCCAGATTAAGAAATTTTAATTGGTCACCACAGCCAAGCTATTTGTCGGATTTGGTAGAGCATAAATCTACCTATTTGAACAAATCAAAACTATCCCTCTGATATTAACAATACTTTTTTGGATGCTGCTTTCTTAAGAACAGGCAACTGTATTTACTGAAATATATGTAATGATACATCATATTATATTGTATCATATTACAGCTGTACACTCCTGACTGTGTGCACACCGAATGCTCTATAGGGCTCTCCAGATGCCTTCTCAAGGATTGCATGTAGGTATGTCACCCTCTTCTCTTCAGTACCCTCTGATGGTATGCACTGGGCTTTTACAGTCTTGAACACTCTGTTTCCTGGGAGATCATTATAACTGACACTGAGAATATGTTTCATTTTCAAATATTCATATGCCCTTAACTGCTCGTATTTTCACAGCGCGTCTTTGTTGAAATCACTCTGAAGTAAATACTGCTTTACACTGCCAATATCAATATCCCAAATGTCCTGCACAATTTATGACCACCCCTTCAACAGCTAAATGTATGATAGTGTGACTTTACAATACTCATATATCTCATCTGAGTCCAAACAGTGATTGTTGGGTCTCGGGACTTTCGCACTCACAGACACATGTCCTGTCATAGAGATCCCGGATTTATCCCAAAGGATCACTTGCAGTGCATTCCTCGTTATGTCTGTGGCATCCTTGCCATTCCTTTTACACAAACACGTCAAAGTCATAAGTTTGAGCAACTTAATTTCTATTTAACTTTTTAGAAAAGCACAGTGTTTCTTACTCGTATAACATGCCATCGTGGCCTTTGCTAAGGCTAGTTCAAATGGGAACCAGTACAAGGTGCAGTGCATTGTGGGTGAATTACATAATTTTTATTCCTGTCATAATTTATTTTTTATTAATGTCATAATTTTTATTCAAACCGTATAATCCTAGTAGGTTAGTGAGGAGGTTGGAGTCTATCTCAGCCAAAAGGTGGGGCAAAGGTGGGGTACACTCTTTACAGCTTGCCAGTCCGTTGCAAGGCCAACACACACACACACACACACACAAAACCATTCACACTCACACCTAGGGGCAATTTGGAACACTTAATTAGCCTGTGTATGTCTGTGGATTGTGGGAGGAAACCGGAGTACATGTAGGAAACCCACACAAGCATGTGAAAAACACAGAGCACAGAAACTCCCTCGCTGAGCCCAGGTCTCAAACCTTATACATTGAACATTATAGACTTCAGTCATGTAAATCTGTGCCATACAAGTTCATATATAAGATGTTGTGATACAGGCTATATATATCACTGATATACAAGCAATGTTTATTTGGCAGGTCAGTAACATGATTGAGTATAAAGAGTAGAATTAAGGCAGAATCTTCAAAAAAAGAAAAAAGAAAACCCTGCAGCTACAAAATATAAAACACATTTATGATGATGTTCCTCTTTTTAAAATTCCAAAGACTTTGAATATCTCATCACCTACTGTAAATGATGTGTGCAAGGACTTCAAATCAATGTTGGATGCATTTCATTTTCATGCCCTCAGGCGGCACTGCATTAAAAACTGGCACGATTCTTTCATGGAAATCACTGCATGGGCTCAGGAACACTTCCAGAAATCACAGTCTGTGAACTATGAGCTAATGAGCTGATATTTTCATGAAATAGTAAAAACTGGTCTCACTTTTCTGTACAGCATACTCTTTGTAATATTACTTTCAATCTTTTTCTCACTACTCTGCTTTTCATGTTTTGGTTTTTAAATTGTGTTATTTATGTTGATTACCTTGAACTGTTGGTGTTTTTTCTTTGTTTGTACAGCGTCCTTGGGTGCCCCGAAAGGCGCTTTAAATAAAATGTATTATTATTATTATTATTACTTTCAACATTTGATATGTTTTTAAAATTCTGTTGGGAATAAAATATGGATTTATGACACCTGCAGATCAATGCATTCTTTTTAATTTACATTTTACTCAGTGTCCCAGTTTTTTGGAATTGGAGTTGCAAAACTATCATTCAAATTGCATCCAAACTTGCGTATCCAGGCGTACAGGAGCTGCATTCATTAATATCTCATAAGCCATATGTTTTAACTCACTGGACTTCCTTAAGTTTCAACCTCAGTTTATATCAACACTTGTTGCATAATGAATTCATTAGTCTGGTGACTATGAACAATGGCATGATATGTAAACCTGCCTTCTGCTCATGCCTCACTCATCTTTCTCCATTCTCTACATCAAAAACTGGACAAAACTGAAGCACAAATAAAAACGAGGAGCAGGAGATCTCGCTCGTCTGTCTCCAGGTTGTTGACAGCAGCATAATGATTATGGACTTTCAGAAAATTTGACTTTCCACATTTACAGTGTGATTGCCAGAACAGCACACTACGACTTAGCAGTATAACAAGGCTTGATGTGCTGCTATGTTTTTATTTTGAACTTGATTGACGTCCTTTGAGTATTCTGCAGCATTTGGGGCCTACTGTTGAAATTTAAAACAGCCACATCATGCATAAAAACATATCCGTGTTAGCAATCTAATAACCTGTCTGAGTGTCATTTTTCCACAATCCACAGCAAGTTTCTATTTGCATGTCAATAGCTGAATCATTGCCCTCTTTTTCCACGTCAAGTGTTGACAGAAATGAATCTTGTTTTGGCAGGAATAGTTTGCTTTTCAGTGTCTCTGTCTTTTATTTTTATTTTTTTTAAGTTAAAGGAAATCAAGGCCAGTGGTAACAGCCTGCCGTTTGGAGCTTCACTGACCAGCTATGATGATAAAATGAATCCTTTTGGGATGAATACAATCTCTTGGACTGCAATCTCCTGAAGACAGGATTAAGTTAAACAATGGCAAAATTCAGGTGTACAAATCCAGACACAGCACAGAAGTAAGCAAATAGACTGATGAAATATTCCAGGTTTAGGTGGAAACCATATGCTTGTTTGGCTATTGACCATCTTCCAAGGTTCCTTAAACAATTATCTCTGCGGATGAGCAATCAGTTCAGGGAGTTTACTCAAGAAAAGCCAGCTAGACCTTGCATTAAAAGAACGGAAGTCCTGCTAAATCCTCTCAGCCCTTCCAGGAACTGCTAATCCTTTAATCAATATAACCAACTGAAATCTAGACACCAGACATCCAGCAAGATTCCTTGCCCTCGCTCACATGGAACAATAGAAATGTGAAGCAGAGCATGCACATTGGGGTGGATCCAATCTCTGGGACATACATTACCAGATTTACAGCAAAGCTAAGCTCAAAGAATTTGGATCCAGCGTGGAAGAAAAGACCGAAACCAAACAAACAAATCGATGAATGTGCCTGGAATGATGGGATGAATTAAAGCTTAAGGATCGCTGATTTCAGTGTGGGACCAACATAAGAATGTGTGAGTAATGGGACTGCCGAACAGTGAGGACATTTGTTAAGTAGGGATCAGTGAAAATGGATTCCAATCAAGAGCTTGAAGTCAGGAGGATCAGGACGCCTTATGGTGAGCTGCGTTGTTGTCACATCGGAGACTGTGTTTACTATCGAGTCTGGAAGAGAGAAAGAGAGAGACAGAAGGAGAGAGAGACAGAGAGAGAGAGATAGTGAGAGAGAGAGAGAGAGAGAGAGAATGTATGGGTACGAGAATGCATGGATGGCAGGAAACCTGGGCCGCAGTCTCAACCACATTAAAGAGTAGCTGCTCTCAGAATGTTTTCTTCCCCAGAGAGAGTAATAGAAGCCAGGCTGAGATGGCAAACTGGGCAGCAAGACTACAGAGAAACAGGCTTCCCATGGGGACAGAGTCCATGGTTGAAAAAAGAGACACCA
The DNA here is from genome assembly GCA_028564935.1 of Neosilurus hyrtlii. Lineage (NCBI taxonomy): Eukaryota > Metazoa > Chordata > Actinopteri > Siluriformes > Plotosidae > Neosilurus > Neosilurus hyrtlii. The sequence goes on from JAOUQZ010000044.1 coordinate 10,672,877, forward strand.
CATGAAACAAATCTGTTCCTGCTGAGCAATTATTTGATTTGCTGCTGCATGAGTCATTAGCATACATTTGTCAGTTTATTTAACTCCTTGTTGTTGCTGTTGTTGAGAGGATTCTTTGATATGTAAGGATTAAAACTCCGTCAGACATGCTGTTATTGGAACATAATACACCAGAGTGGGGTTAGCAAACAGAGTTACTGTTACCTATGCAAAATTGTTTCGTTTTACACAGCATATATATAGTTAGATAGCTAGATAAATACTATTTGTAATATAATAACGCATCAACTGCACTTTAATCCACTTATGGCTACGTTAAATATGGTCATGTGCTTTGGGTGAAAAGAACAAGATCGCGGATACAGGAGGCTGAAATGAGCTTTGTTTGCAGGGGCTTTCCCTCAGATAAAGGATAAGAGGCTTGGCCATCCGGGAGAAGCTCGGAGTAGAACCGCTGCTCCTCCTCATTGAGAAGAACCAGTTGAAGTGGCTCGGGCATCTGATTAGAATGCCTCTGAACACCTCCCTGGTGCGGTGTTTCAGGAATGTACAACTGGGAAGAGACTCCAGGGTTGACCCAGAACAGGTTGGAGGGACTATGTCTCTTGGCTGGTGTGGGAATGCCTCGTTGTGTCTCCCCATACCCCCCGAGGTGCTGGAGGAAGTGGCTGATGAGAGGGATGTCTGGACCTCACTTCTTAGGCTGTAGCCCCTGCAACCCGACCCCGGATTAAGCGGAAGAAGATGCTGATGATATTTGGACCAGTTATCAGCCATCAACAATCTTTCTCATTTTATTCTTTCTCTGTCTCTATAAGTTCTCTCACTCGTTTGCCCTACCGTTTGCTCCTGTCTGGGGTACTCGGATCAACACAGCAAAGGCGGGGTACACCCTGGGCCAACAGCTATACAACCATTCACACTCACACCTAGGGGCAATATGGAACAGCTAATTAGCCTAATGTGCATGTCTTTGGACTGCAGGAGACAAAAGGAGTACCCAAAGGAAATTCACATGAACACAGCCAGAGCATGTAAAAAAAAAAGCTCCAGAATAAACATGTCCTGAAAGTAAACATATCAATGATCACACTCTAACGTTATGTGTAGTATTGGCGATACAAGTTTGTTTTAATTAATACTAGTGTGTAAACTCTGGAAACCCACAGCATGTCTGGTCCACTTTCTAAGGCCTCTGACATATATTAACAATTTGCAGAACTTATGCCGAAGATTGGCGAATTTCTATAAAACACTGGCATATGCTGAACTATCAATGTTAGTAGTTTTAAACATATACGTAACTTATTAGTAACTTATCCAGAACCTCTCCAAAACGTATAGCTAATTTATACTGTACTTATCTCCAACATATATTGACGTATATAGACGTATCTGACGTGTTCCAATTGAACACAGAACTTTTACTAAACGCCTTTCTAACTTACAGCTGACATATTATGAGTGTATTGTCAACGTTTAGGGGATTGGTACATTAGATGGGGTTCAAATGAGGAATTGGTCAAGACTCCATGGGGAGCAGGTGTCCATGTCATCTGAGAGATGGAAGAACCAGCGAGGCTAAGACGAGAATACCTACTAGATTCCTCAAACATAAACATGACCTCATTGATTCCTTCGGCGTGACGGAGATGTCGATGTTGTGATGTGCATTGTGGATCTGATTTGAATTAGCGAGCGGTAGCCTTTTATAGGCTACATCACATGATCGATCTTTGAGATACACTGCTGCATTAGTTAGACTATTGTTGGTCATAAGTTGTGAAAGCTGTCAACACGCTAGGTATTCCTTGGTATAAGTTATACGTATGTTCAATGTACGCTAGACATTATATTCAACTTATGAGTAACTTACAAATAACGTGTGTGGATGATCACAAAACTTACCTACAACTTATGGCCAGTGTATGCGGAAAATATGAGCCATACGCTAGCATATTTCAAAAAGTTTGTCCATGCAAAAAATATTTCGATGACCCCCATGTACTACGACTTGACCCACACACAGTTAACATACATTTACATTTATGGCATTTGGCAGACACCCTTAACCAGACTGACTTACATTTATATATATATATATATATATATATATTTTTTTTTTTTTTTTTTAATGCAGCTGAGCGTTAAGGGTCTTGCTCAAGACTCAACAGTGCCAGGTTTGTGGGACTGGGGCTTAAACCACTAGTAGTAATCCAGAGCCTTAACCACAGAGCCACCACTGCCCTTACCTTACCCATACTTACCCACTATCCATAACTTATTCCATGTATGCCAGCGTATTCGCCAAATTTCTTATATGTTGCAATATGCTGGCTATTCATTCAATCAATCATGAAATCTTCAATGTGTGACAGGGATCTAAGTATTAAAAACATTATCCAGAGTGGATAGTGTTTAAATCAAAATTAATACAACAGGCAGTGTCTTCATTACAGCTTTAAAAAGAAAAAATAGACATAAAAATCTTGTTTTAGTTTGCTTTCTAGTGTTTACACATAGTATATACTAAAACTTTTGAATGAGTATTAAAACACACCATCAGGGTGCACAGATTATCTTTGTTTTCATGGAGTGTATGAAACCCTGAATGTGTTTTAAAAGTCACCGTTAGCTCCACAATGCTTATGCTGTATTTGCAGAGCTCACCTGACCTGCCTCTGTCAAGGTTAACGTATGTAAATATAAACTATAAAGGTCTCAATTTATTTTTTGCTTTTATGTTCCCTCTGGTATATACTAAAAAAAAGATTCACCTCAGGCTCGGTAGATGTGCTTGGGGACTATTCGGCGACATCCACCTCGTCTTTGGCGAATACTTGTTAATTACAGAACTGATTCAGCAGTCATGAGAGCATTAAAATTAAATCTGTGGTTTGAGATTTGCTCATAGGACGTCTGCCAGTGCTGAGCAGTAATTGAAAATTAATTAACACTTTCTGACCAATCACAATTGAGAATTCAGTACTGCTCTTGTATAAATGTACTGTATTTCATGTTCAGTTCTCTTGATCTTCCATCATATAGAATTATCATGTTTTTCTTCACTGATGCATTTTGATTACAAATATGATTGTTTGTCTTATGCAGTTAGCTTGGAATTTCCTTGCATGCTTCTTCAGCCTGTATGCGATAAAGTCGTGCTTTGTTTTGCCCGTCGCCTGTAATTAGTTTAGGCAGGGCCGGCATGTGGCGACTGTAGGGTGGAAGTCCCCTGATTATTTCACCCTGAAGTCATACACATTGCACTGTTCAGACAGAGCCATTAAGTGGTATAGAGCTACTCCAACACTCGTTTAAAACACTCTTCCAGTCCATAACCAGCTGCCCTGTCAAGCCATTTACCTCTGCTTTCCACCTGCTGCCTTCACAATGAGCAGCTTTTGTTCTCTGGAAAAGTTGTAGTGATGATGTATAGTGGTGACATATACTAGACTAAATGCATGGCAGATGTGCTGAGTGCATACTGTTCTTATTACTACAGCTCTGTCTCGCTGGTATTTTCTTTTCCACAGTGTACATGCAAAGACTGAAACACTATTTAAATTCATCACTGTAACATACAGTATGTGTGATTACTACAAACAGAGATTTTGACACATTAATGGAAGTCTAAAGTCGTTTAATTGGAAATGCGGCTCATTTATTAAACTGGATGCATATAAATTGGGGGCAGTGGTGGCCCAGTATCTGTGGTGAGAGGCATGTAAAAGCACCATTGCTGTCGTTTGTAAAGAGTAGGCCACTGGATTGCCATCAGCGTGTTTCTGCCCTACGATGGCCTGATGAGCTGCCCAAGGTGTACTCTGCCCTCACCTAGAGTCGGGTGAGATGGGCACCAGCCTCCCCACAAATCTAATTAGGATTAAGCGGTTCAGAAAATTAATGAACGAATATAAATAGATATGTAAATTGTTATTACGAGCATTTACACATAAAACGTGGTATTCCAACTGGTTAAAAAAAGTAAATCTGTATCTGTTAAGACCTCCTGTGCTTGTGTAACTTTCAGTTCAAGTTTACCAAAAGTAAACTGAGACTTTATCAGCTTCAAATCATGTATGTGTAACTGTATGTAACTGTATGTAAAACTGGATAGGATTTAATGCAAATGTCTGTGCAAATTACCTTGACCAACTTATTTTGGCTACACACTGTGTAAACTTTGTGATATTCAATCATTTCAGAATAAACACTGTCACTCACTCATTTGCCAAACCGCTTAATCCTATTAGAGTCACAGGGAGGCTGGCGCCTATCTCCAGCGACACTGCGTGAAGACAGGATACACCCTCAACAGCCTGGTAGACTGTTGCAGGGCCAGAACACACAACCATTGATGATCACATCCACACCAAGGGGCAATTTGGATCAGCCAATTAGCCTAATATGCATGTCTTTGGAATCAACTCATCAGTAGTTGTACTATTTAAATATAACTACCTGTAATATAACTTCCTGCTTGGGAGTTTTTAAGATCATTTTAAGAACCACCAGCAGAGAATCCAAATCTGATTTATTGGCCAAGTAAGGTCACACTTGCATGGAATTTGACTTGACTTTTGCTTCAAGATCAATACTAACAAGACAACAACCAGTAAAATAAAGGTCAAGGTATAAAGAGAAGTCAAAATGTGGTAACATTATTATTTGCAAGGCTAACATTTTGTTGCTAATAATAAAGCACCCTGGCCCTCAGGCTGTGTCTATACAGTAATGTGTACATTTGATCTAACTGTGCTTGTGTAGTTAGTAATTTCAAACCATCTTTAAACTACAATGATATAGGGTTGTATACAGACCTACAGAAGTAATAAGTGAATGTGCATCTAGTCTTTACTACAGACTAGAGTCAGTTTGTTTATCGAAATCCTAGACAAGTTTATGGACACTTGACCTGCTACCACTTGTAGCTTCTTCCCAGAGTTGGTGCCACAAAATTAAAAGCACACAGAATGTCTTCATCTGCTGTTGAATCGCCAATCACAGACTGCTGTGAATTGCGTGCCGGCAACTGCTTGTCGGCGTTGTTAACCTAGCTTCCTCCCTCCGATTTTAGGGATTTAATTTTAACTTTAATTTTAATTTCGTTGTTTAACTTCTCTTTTTCCCATCTTGAAGCAGTTTTATTTATTTTATTTAGTCTTTCTAAATATGGGTGATGACTCAGCGGCATTCTCGCAAAGCCAAAGCTAACGCTGAGGCTTGCCCACGAGAACATCACGCATCTCCGCCTCACGTATCAAACAGTTTCAAGACACCCGCTGAGAAACCTGAAAGAGCTCTGGTTATAGGAAGCTCCATTTTAAGACACATAAAATTAGCTAGTCCATTAGGGGCACCAGCAGCACTAGTGTATACCGGGAGCCAGAGCGCTGGACATCGCTGGTTATCTTAGGTTCTTAGGTGAGCGCAGGTTCTCCAAGATAGTCATAGAGGCTGGAGTTAATGATATACGCCTTCGTCGGTCAGAGGTTACTAAGAGTAACTTTATAGAGGTGTCGAAATTAGCGAAGGCAATGTCCGATGCAGTAATATGCAATGGCCCCATCCCAATACGGCATGGTGATGTAGCTTACAGCAGGCTATGGTCACTGAACTGCTGGATGTTCAAGTGGTGTCCTGAAAATGAAGTGGGCTTTATAGATAATTGGAGTACTTTTGAGGGTAAACCTGGCCTGATAGGGCAGGACGGTATTCACCCCACTCGGGAAGGTGCCGCTCTCATTTCTTGTAGCATAGCACATAGTCTAAGAACAGGACTAG
>JAOUQZ010000044.1:10678763-10689246 GCA_028564935.1 Neosilurus hyrtlii
GTTCCCTCCTGAGCCTGGTTCCTCTCAAGGTTTCTTCCTCGTGTCAACTGAGGGAGTTTTTCCTTGCCACTGTTGCTATGGGCTTGCTCATTAGGGATGTGTAGGGGGTTGTAGAGAAAATTTTTATTTTTTTTTTAGATTCCTTCCTAATTTAATGTTAATATGTAAAGCTGCTTTGTGACAATGTCAATTGTAAAAAGCGCTATACAAATAAAACTGACTTGACTTGACTTGTTGAGTTACAATTTTCCTTCACTCGAACTAAGAGGTTCAAACTTGTTCTAGCATAACAGTCCCCCTGCTTACACAATGAGCTCCATAAAGACATGCCATGCCAAGGATGGTGTGGGAGAACGTGAGTTGCTTGCACAGGACACTGACCTCAACCCCACTGAACACGTTTGGGATGAACTAGAATGCCAACTACCCCAGGTGTCCCCGCCTGACATTAGTGCCTGACCTTAATAATGCTCTTGTGGATGAATGATCACAAATCCCCACAGCCTGCACTCCACAATCTAGTGGACAGCCTTCCCAGAATAGAGGAATTTATTATCACAGCAAAGAGGGACAGAACCTGGAGTCCACTGATCATGAAAACACATGAGTGTTATGGTCAAGTGTCCACAAACTTATGTCTATATAGTGTATAATGCTATTTCTGAGTATACATTCATTCATTTTCTGAAGTGCTTAATCCTAATTAGGGTTGTAGGGCGTCCATCTCAGCCGACTCTTGGTGAGGGCGTGGTACACCCTGGACAGCTCGGCAGGCCATCACAGGGCATTTCTGAGTATTATGGACTGCAGTAGATTGAGTCCAGTGTATTTCATGCTGGCTCTACACCAAATGGCTTTTCAAGCGATTTCAGTGACGCAGATGAATTTTGGTGTGAGGTTGCTTGTATTGCAGTCTGGTTTTGACATTCGGAAAAAATAAATGTATCTAATATCATCAGAACTTTTTTTCTCTTGACTAATACATAAGTGGCATGAGATTTCTCAGCACCAAACAGGAAGCAACAAAGCTGGTAAAGGACAATAGACATGGAGGAGACTATGGGGAGGGTTTGATTCTTTTTTTTTTTTTTTTTAGAACATACCACTGTACTCACAAAGGAAGATGTGGCCAAAAGCTGCTTCTGTTTCTGCTCTGTTGCTCAACAGTTTCTCCAGCAGGAAGGAAAATAATCTCAAAGGGATTTTCCGTACAGTTTTGCAAATAGTGACCCTGCAAGAGCTCCATTCTTTGCAAATCTTGATCTGGGTGTAAAACCTTCTATGTCAAAGAATACGCTCTGTTTAGATGTGTGATGTTGTCAGGCCCCTTCTTAAAGTCTTTTAGTTTATAGTTTGTGTGTTGTACATGTTGACTTACAGTACGTGTATGAATGTACACATGGATGTGCGGTCCACGATAGGTCTGTAACTCACCATTACTGCTCAATACGTGTTGATATTTATTTATTAATATGAGGCTTGGAACAAAATGGCAAGCAGTTTTAACTTGACACAAAGCTACTGCAGCCAGCCAGAATCAACATTTATTAGGAAATGCTTTAATTAGCAGCAATTATCTCTGGTTAATAAAACATCATTATTATTGAAATATGTGTAGCCAGAAAATAAATAGAACAAATTAAGCAACTTGTGTCATATGCAAGTTATTATCAAGGACAAATTACTTCATAACAAGGTCAAATTATTACAAGGGAAATGATGTAATCAGTTTGAGATAAAATTATTTCCAAAGGTTGCTCTATGAAAAGTGTGCGGGCGTGTGTGTGTGCGTGTGTGTGTGTGTGTGTGTGTGTGTGTGTGAGAGAAATGCTTTCTAACCTGTTCTAAATCTCTTTATAAAAATTACAATACAAACATGATCAAAAGAGGGGTACAGTGGTGTAGTGGTTAGCATGTTCGCCTCACAGTTAGACGGTCCTGGTTTCGGGTCCCAGGCTCGGATGTTTTTGTGTTTCTGTATCTGTATATTATTCTGTAAGTGGCTGTTCCAAATTGACATTGGGTGTGAGTGTGAATAGTTGGGTGTGTGTGCGTTGCCCTGCGATGGTCTGGAAAACTGTTAAGGGTGTACTCCACCTTCGCCCAGTGTCGTCTGAGATGGGCACCAGCCTCCCCACTACCATAGCAGTTAATTTAAATAACAAAGTAATACAGAAAACAGCTAACCTTTGTATGGAAGCCTGAAAACCTTTCACATTGCCACATTATTATTATTATTATTATTATTATTATTATTATTATTATTATTATTATTATTATTATTATTATTATTACTCCCATGAAATAAACTAAGAGATAACCTTTAATGGTGAGCACAGGGTATGTGTATAGAGAACTGCAGGTCTCCCTAAACAGAAATAGGTTTAATTTAGCCCCCACCTAAAAAGTGGCACAGGAGCTATAGGAATGGGTTCCATCTGTCTGTCACACTTTAGTTTCCGTACATTTACTTGTAGCTCGCTGAAGCTGGATTTTTCAAACTTGGTATACTGGCTCAATACTATGAGTGCTAGGATGAGTTTGTGTGTGAGTGACCCTGATCTACTTTGTAAGGTCACAGAGGCTTAAACTTGCTAAGCTCTTTCTGTATTGGCATATTCTGATACGGTCCTTTCGGTGGAAACGTCTGGACCCCGTGGTCTATTTTTGTATTTAGTTTAATTACAAATACAACTTTATCATTCAAAAAATGTGATTAAAGAGAAATCTGACGTCACAGTGAAGCATGATGGTGGTAGGCTCATTTAGCGTTACCCTGAGCCTCTCAGTTAAATCTGTGCCTCCCTTTATTAGACACAGCTTGCCAGACAGGTTAAACAGATGGCTGATAGAGAGAAAAAAAAAATAATTATTTTGTCTCCATTCTGCGTTTCTTGTCCATTTCTCATTTGACGAATGTGTGCCTTGTTAGACGAAGTCCATTCAGTACAGGGAAAGGTTTTGTGCATGCACAAAACAGGCAAAGGCATCCACTGGTTATACGGTTTTTGTCCGCAGGGTATGCATTTTGCTCAAAACTTGTGCTTTTCTCGTCGTGTACTTGTCAGTTTGCATCTGTTTATGTCTGGTTGATCTGACCCGTGACCGGGTCCCTATCTGACATGCAGTGGGTGAGCTGGAGGTGTGACGGACATAGACTGCATGTTATTTCTGACAAGGAACACATGGGAACTGATGAATGGCCGGATGTGTAATAGGAATCTACAGGACAAGACTGAAGACTTCAGTATAACTACCATACCTGAAACAGGTCTTCATTGGGTCCTAAACAGACAGCGATGTACTTCCTCCAGGGCACGCTGAGAGCCTAGAGCAGCAACAGAGACACACTTCACCACTGGATAATTTTCTTTCACTAAGTTTTTATCATTTCAATGTCTGTATGCGTTATCTGGCAAACTGTGAGTGCTATCCTGCAAGGAAGACGGTATTTAGCACCGGATAATTTTCTTTTATAAAGTTTCTCTCTGTCAGGCATCTGTTTATGCTGTCGGCAATGTGCGACTGCTCCCTTACCTTCGTTCTTCAGGCAGAACTATATTTTATATTCAATATCACATAATTTTCTGCCATCATTGGCTTTTGCTGGGTTAACTACTCTCGGCACATAATGTGCCATCACGTTTGTGCCATAATATTTCCAGTCTTCTTTCACAGTACAGATTTTTCAGGAAAACAGCCAAGTGTCCTCAGTAAAAAACATTTCCATCATGTTTGGGTAAAACACGTTTTCATAAATTATACATGTCAAAAAATTAGGATCGTGGCAGACAAAAATGGATCGCTTTCCAGAATTTACTCACAGTTACATCTGACAGGCTTTCCAAGTACTTTGTGTTTGTTTTTTTTCTCCTGAGGAACTTATCTACTTGCTCACTTTGGATTTATTTAGGTCATTATATAATGAGCCACATATTTTATGGGTATGGAGTATATTTACACACACTTAAGGTAAATGTAGCATGACAGTATTTATGAGGGAAACACTGTACATGTGTCTTGGCATTCAGCACTGTTTGTATTCTCTGGCCAGCACTGGAAAAGGAACAAACCACATTTACTGTTTGATCAGGGGGTTGTGAGGATTTGTAATTGGGCTACAGGTGCCTAATTATGTGACTATTGATCACTCTCATATGTGTAATAATAACAAAATATTGCCAATTGATTACTTTAAAACTGCAGAGTTCTGTTAAAATTTACCAGGAAGATAGTGTCATAGCAAATATCGAACTGAGTAGCCAAATCTTCTCTTTTTTTGTGAAATTACAATCTGTTTATCAGGCCTGCTCTTACTGTCATGAGAGAAAGAATTAATTCTTCTCACTGCTGCAGGATATGATTGCAGGTATTGATGGAACATGTGGAAGAGGCGGACAGTTTTTGAGTTTGTTAATTGGAGGGTTGGTTTTTTCAGCGAAAAGAGTCAGTCAGACTCGGATCACAATCAGGAGAAAATGATCCCAGCGCTAGCAGGTGCTAATACTCAGCACGCTGGAGTGAGAGAAGAGAACGAGCGAGGGTTAGTATTGATTAGAACTCCATTTGCCATCAGATCAAAAAAACAGACTAACAAACCCCTAAATATGCCCTAAACATCTGCATGCACTCATAATGTGAAAAAAAAGAAAGAAACAAAACATGGATTTAAATATCACCCTGCAATCAGACTCAAGCTGACAAACGTCCTGGTGATGGTTAAAGAGCTCTGGACATTCAGAAAGTGTTCTCCTGTTGAACCTGGCAAGCTATGATGTGTACCACTGATTTATTTCTTTTTTTAGAAACAGAGAACTGAGAAACAGCATTAATTAAATGACCCATGGATGATAGACAGGACGGGGCACTGAGGGAACCTGAAAGCACATGCACGGTTTTGTCATTTCTGCTCCAGTTATTCTAAAAGGCAGTGTGATCTTAAGAGAATGTGATGTGTATTGATTGATGTTCAGGATCTCAGGTTGTTTTTTTTTTTACTTTTAAAGCCTCCAAATAGCCTCCACAGTTTCCTGAGATTTTATCTTCAGCTTCATCTTCTTCCACTTGTTCCGGTGTCGGGTCATGGGGCAGCAGTGAGTTCCAGATGTCCCTTTTCCCAGCCACTTCCTCCAGCTCTTCCGGGGGGACACTGAGGTGTTCCCAGACCGGCTGAGAGACATAGTCCCTCCAGCATGTTCTGGGTTGACCCCAGGGTCTCCTTCCGGTTGGACATGCCCGAAATACCACACCAGGGAGGTGTTCAGGAGGCATTCTGATCAGAGCCTCAACTGGCTCCTCACAATGTGGAGGAGCAGCAGTTCTACTACGAGCTCCTCCTGGATGAGCGAGCTTCTTACACCATCTCTGAGGGAAACTCCTACCACAATGCAAAGGAAGCTCATTTCAGCCACTTGTATCTGCGATCTTGTTCTTTCGGTAACTACCCAAAGCTTGTGACCGTAAATCGAATGGTAAATTTGAGAGCTTTGCATTCCAGCTCAGCTCCCTTTTCACCACAAAGGAGGTTGCACTGATCCGCCTGTTAATCTCCCATGCCATCCTTCCCTTACTTGTGAACAAGACCCTGAGATACTTGAACTCCTCCACTTGGATCAGGACCTTATTCCAGACCTGGAAGGTGCAGTCCACCCTTTTTTTGTTGGCTGAGAACCATGGCCTTGGACTTAGAGGTGCTGATTATCATCCTGGCCGCCTCAAACTCAGCTGGAAGTCTCAGCTTCTTGAAGCCAAAAGGACAACATCATCCACAAAAAGCAGAGACGAGATCCTATGGCCACCAAACCAGAACCCCTCAATGCCTTGGCTGCATCAAGAAATTCTATCCATAAATATCATAAATCGGTAACAAAGTCTAGCCTTGGTAGAGTCCAACCCTTGCTGGAAACAAATTCTACATGTTTTTACCAATGTGAACCAAGCTCTGGCTCCGGCAATACTGAGACCAAATGGACTGTAGCAACGGGTCCAGTACACCATATCTCCAAGTCCACAAAGCACATGTGGAGAGGTTGGGCAAACTCTCATGACCCCTCCAGGATCCTGTAGAGGGCATAGAGCTGGTCGAGAGTGCTGTGGCCTGGACAAAAACCACATTCCTCCTGAATCGTAGGAGAGGATCCTCCTCCCCAGTACTCCTGAATGACTTTCCTAGGTAGGCTGAGGTTAACAATAGTTGAACAATAGTTTGAACACACCCTCTGGTCCCCTTTTTAAAAACCACTCCTGTTTGCCAATCTACCAACCCGGTTTGCCAATCCAGAGGTACGGCCCCTGATGACCACACAATGTTGCAGACATGTCAAGCAAGACACTTTCAGAGGCCTGAGGTATTCAGAGCGGATCTTGAGGAGGTTCTCAAAGTATAAAGCCCCAGGCTCTTTCTCTTCCACAAAGGGTGTGCTGGTGGGATTAAGGAGGTCCTTGAAGTATTCCCTCTATAATAATAATAATAATAATAATAATAATAACAATAATGATAATAATAACAATAATAATAATAATGCTAATTATTATTATTATTATTGTTGTTGTTGTTGGCCCTGCGATGGCCTGGCGAGCTGTCCAGGGTGTATCCCGCCCTCGCCCAGAGTCGGCTGAGATGGGCGCCAGCCTCCCCGCGACCCTAAGTAGGAATAAGCGGTTCAGAAGATGAATGAATGAATTAATTATTGTTGTTATTATAATTATTATTATGACTGAAAGGTTGTGCAGTCATTAGCACGTCCACTTCATAGTAAGGAGGCTTGGGTTCAATTCTCAAGCTTGTGTGTTTTTGTGTGGAGTTTGCATGTTTTCCTCGTGCTTGCATGGGTTTCTTCCTGCTAATCCAGTTTTCTCCCACAGTCCAAAACATGCACAGTAAACTAACTGGCTGTTCCAAATCACCCCTAGGTGTGATCGTGAGTGTGAATGTCTGTGTGTGTGATGGCCCTGCAATGGCCTAGAGAGCTGTCTAGGATGTACCCCATGCTTGGCCAGATTGCCAGAATGAATGTCCATAAATGAAGGACATCCTTTCACCAATCAGGCCAGAGAGGGTGAATGAAATAGAAGTTTGCCATGTTGGTAGATGTGTAGCAAAATAAAGTCACTAAACTAAGTCCCCTGCAATGGCCTGGCGAGCTGTCCAGAGTGTACCCCGCCCTCGCCCAGAGTCGGCTGAGATGGGCACCAGCTTCCCCGTGATCCTAATTAGGAATAGGCGGTTCAGAAAATGAATGAATAAACTAAGTCCAGGTTTATTATTATTATTTTTGGAACTACAGTACTTTTTCATATCTGACCCATTGTGCACCAGTTTACACAGCATCAGGGTTTAAGCTTGTTGTTCAAGCCTATACTTGGTCAGTTTTACATTCTCCATTGCACTTCCTATGCACTAAGAGACCTGAGTCAGTAAAAACAGAAGCCTCCATCAGCATTATCTGTAAATTGTCCCATGTGCTTTCGCTATTTTTCTCATTCTGCATCGAACACATAAACAGGAACATGAGAGAAATGAATGTGTGACCAGATATAGAGTGGGTTAAAAAAAATCCCACAAAGCAAAACGTGATTCAAAAAAACAAAACAAAACAAAACAAAAAAAACACAACCTTTTATCTTACAAATAAAGAAAGAAGAAAGTCTGATGAAGATATCCATCAGCTCTTAGATCTCTGCTCTCTGGTATCCCTCATGTTTTCTCTAACACTTGGAATCACAGGCCGATGAGGGTAGTGATGATTTCTCTTTTTGATTATAAGATGTGAGATAACACAGACACAAACACACATATCTCAGAGCCAGTGTTCCATTACACTCAGTGCAGTCGTGGAATGTGAGTACTGCAGGCACCCAGTTGTGGTTTTGTTCATTCGGACACCCTGAATATGATTCCTCTCCTGTTTTATAGTGCACTGCATAGAGAACAAGACCTCGTGTTCTGCTGCGTTGTGAACTTCAGTGAGCAGCCCAAGGGATGTCATTATGGAGGATCTTTATTTTGCCACCAAAGCAATCTGTAATTAAAATATGCAATTCACACGTTGGCCTATTTTCTGAATTTGACTGATTTTTTTTTTTTGCACTGCAGTATATTGTTAACTGAAAAAATATATATATGTAAGTAAGATTATAAAATTCTGTCTTTTAATATAGTGAAGGAATAAAATAAATAAAACATCTCTATGTATGCACCATATAACTAAGGAAAAAAACATTTAAAAAGAACGCGAGTGTGAATGGTTGTATGTGTGCTGGCCCTGGGATGGCCTGATATACTTTCCAGGGTGTACCCTGCCCTCACCCAAAGTTGGCTGATAGGTGTGATAGGATTAAGCAGCTTAGAAAATGAATGAATTTATGAATGAAAGTTTGGTTGAAATAAGTTGAGCCAGTAACTGTAACGGTGAATGACAATGATGATGACATGATTACAATGCAAGACAACAAATTCTGATCCCTATCTGTCACTTCAGCTTTACCAGGTGGATAATGCTTGGGTCCAAATCCCATAATTTCACTGTTTGTCAGGGTCACTTGTGAATGGAAAAAAAAACAACAAAAAGCATAAAATCTCATTTTAGTTTGTTTTTCTTGTGTTTATGCATAGTATACTTTCACAAAGTGTGGTGTAATATGAACTAAACTGATGGGTAGGCTAAAAGATGCCGTTAGCTACATAGTGCTACATAGTGCTTAGCTCTGCTCAAAGCGCAGCATTCACCTGACCTGCTTCTGTCATAGTTAAAATCTAAAACTATTAAAAAATCTTGGTTTTATTTGCTTTACTTTATGCTTCCACATAGTATATCATAAAACTCTTAACAAGAATTAAACAGGCACCGTTAAGCACAGCTCTTCTCTAGGTGCTTGCATGTGCTGGGAGTTCATTTATGTTCCCTAGTAGGATATACTAAAACAATAAGGCACCTCAGGCTTGGTGGATGTTGCTGCATTGAATCAATTGACATCCAAATATTCACCATTGGTGCATAACTATATAACAGTTTGAAAAAGGCATACAGTTTGTAGAAAGAAGACCAACTACAATCCACATAGTTACATAGTAGAATAGGTCAAGTACTAAAATGCATCATTTTAATAAATCCATTAATAAATCATTGATAGGCCTACAAACAGGTAAATAAGGCTCATTCTTTTCAAACTTGAGAGAGGACTAGGCAGAGGTGTGTGTGTGTGTGTGTGTGTGTGTGTGTTGCATTAGACATGTGAGAAATTAAGTGGCCCCTAGGTGTGTAGAATTCCTGAATGCTTTTGTGCGAAGCTGCAGCTCTAAGAGAAGGTTGTGTTTACTGTCCAGTGAATTAGCATTAGACTGTTTGTAAGAGGACTGACCTATAAAATCTGGAGGAATGCAGCTGTTCTCACTGTTTCTCTCTCTCTCTCTCTCTCTCTCACACACACACACACACACACACACACACACACACACACACACAAACACACACACACACACACACATATGTAGAGCTTTGCAGTCTAGAGCATTACAACCTGGTGCAGCAGCTATTTCAGCTCTGGACCACAAAGCTCTACAGAGGGAGGACAGATCAGCACAACACATCACCAGGACTAAACTGCCAGCCATCCAGGAAGTCTACACATAAGAGAAAGGCCCAGTAAATCCTCCCTGATCCCAACCACCCCAGCCACACACTCTCCACTCTTAGACCGGCTGGCAGAAGATACAGGAGTATCCGGACTCGCACCAGCAGATTCAGGGACAGTCATACCCACAAGCCATCAGGCTAACTGCTGAAATACAGGACTATATGAACACAACATTTTATATTTCTTTTATTATTCTCTATTTAGTATTGTCTTAAGTATTTTCTTTTCTCTATATATATATTTCCAGTTTCTTTTAGTTATATTGTTAGTTCTTTTATTTAGATAGTTAAAAATTTTTAGTTATATTTTGCCTAAATGTTACTATTTTTTATGTGCAATACTTGTTTCTTATGTGCAATATTAAGGAGGCTCTGAGTAGTGGTGTCCCATTGTTAACTCAAATATATATATATATATATATATATATATATATATATATATATATATATATATATATATATATATAGCTATAGCCAGTTAGAGTGGCTTAGGCATCTGATTAGGATGCCTCCTGAACGCCTCCCCCATGTGTTTCGGGCATGTCCAGCCAGGAAGAGACTCCAGACTCGACACAGAGCACGCCGGAGGGACTATGTCTCTCGGCTGGTCTGGGAACGACTCTGTGTCCCCCTGGAAGAGCTGAAGGAAGTGGCTGGGGAGAGGGATGTCTGGACCTCACTGCATATATGTTCAATATATGTTAAAGGTTAACAATGGGACATCACTACATGATGATAATTTCACTATATGAAATTAATATGTAAGGAAAAAATATATATGGGGATATATATTATACAATATATATATATATATATATATATATATATATATATATATATATATATAT
>JAOUQZ010000044.1:10718909-10730636 GCA_028564935.1 Neosilurus hyrtlii
CCCACATACAATATATTTAGCACTACTTCGACGTATCGAGCACTGTTCTACGGAAAATCGACTCAAGATCTTATATATATATATATATATTCATTTCATAGTTTTTTCTTTTCACCAGAATTCAGAATTTTATTTTTATCATTGAATTTCCTTTTTCTGAACCGCTACTGCTACCTTTGTTTGGGTCATTGCGAGTTTGGACTCCATCCCAGCTGCACCCTGAACAGCTCGCCAGTCCATTGGAGGCCAGACACACACACACACACACACACACACACACACACACACACACAAAACCATTCACAATCTCACTCACATCTCTGGGCAATTCGAAACAGCCAATTAGCCTAATGTGCATGTATTTGGACTAAAGGAGAAAACCAGAGCACCTGGAGGAAACCCATGTAAACATTCAAAAGAACACACAAACTCTACACAGAAACACCCTTACCAACCACAGGGCTCAAATCCATGACCTTCTTGCTGTGAGGTGGCTTCTGTTCATAACCAAAAGTACTTATGTGGACAAACCACTACCTTGTTTTTTCTATAAAGTGGCATTCAGCACAATACAAGATTACTGAAACGCTGGTGTTATTACAGTCATTAGTAACAGCTCGCTACTTTTTACAAGCTCACCTGAGGCACATCTCTGCAATTCTGCAAAATTCATTTTACTTGGAAAAAAAAAGGAATAATTATGAGGCTATTATGAGACTGGTTGCCATCCTTTGTGACACTTGGATGTAAATGAGGGCAGTAATGCCTGGAGCTGTGCTGCTTTAAGAGTTTTCTCCATTGAAGTCACGTTCATTATGCTAAAGTTTGACCACAACAACTTGGGCTTGCCAAAACAGCGACACATATTTATCTCTCACTCTGTAGTTTTAAGTGCTTCTATTTTCTGATTCATTGAAGAAAAAGAAAAAACCTTTTGTATGTAATCACTTGTTACTTTCCTTTCTAGCATTACATGATCATATAAGGCATTAAGGTCTTTGTCTCCTGGGAATTATCACGTGTACCCCAGGTGTTCGAGGTGCAGCTTTCTGATATAAATGGATTTGTTGGAAAGAAACAAAAATGCCAGTTCTGCAGTGGCACAATGGTCGGGTTATAGGGTTGCCTTAAGATCTTTATGACGTGTTTATGTGTGTGTGTGTGTGTGTGTGTGTGTGTGTGTGTGTGTGTGTGTGTGTGTGTGTGTGTGTGTGTGTGTGTGTATGCGCACTGACAGAAACATATGTACTCCTGTGTCCTTCAGTGTCGTAGAGCCTCTAATTAACCCTGACCTCTTGGAACTCTCTCTCTCCGTCCCCTTTTACTCAAAACCCCTCTGGCTCCTTTCTTACTCTCGGTCTCTACCCCGTCCCTGGTTATCTCTTATTTGTGATGAGAGCAGTCCATTAATTGGTGCCATTTTGGAGTGGTGCAAAGAAAGGGATTTCGTTCAGGAAATGTTTTCATCTCAAGGTCAGTGCAGAAGAAGAGCAGTAATGCACCATATGCTTGTACTTGAGCACTGCATGCTGGATTATTGTATGCTGCAGAATCAAAGCCTGATAAGCCTGTCATTTACTCCCACTCACGGAAAAGCAATGCAATTACATTTTCTGCACATTCTCTTTTTAATATACTCCCTCACTGAACTGATTATATGTGTCGACTTTGTAGATTTGTGGATTTAATGGGCTTGGTAGCAAAAAGAACATGATTGCAGGCTGAGGGTCAATATAAAACAACTTGCCCCATAATTCTGTTTTAACTATTTGGCAGAAATGAGCTTTTGCAATGACGAGAATACTGATGGGTGTGCTTTTAATTTTGCAAGAGCTTTCACTGGAATCATTAAATATTCACACAAATAATAATAAATAAATAAATAAATTCTACATATTAAGAAGGCATGACAGACAGACAAACAGACAGATAGACAGACGAATGGATGGATGGATAGATAGATAGATAGATAGATAGATAGATAGATAGATAGATAGATGGATAGATGGATAGTTAGATTGATAAAGCAGAGCCAATAAATATACAGCACTTCAATAATTTTATTGTAAATTATTATACAGTCTATTTGATGTCCTGTATATTCTTTATATTCCCTGGAATGCTGGATGCAAACAGCAATACACCACGTAAGCCAGATATTGCAGCTCCTGATAGTGTCATGTCATTTTCTGAACCACTTTATCCCTTGTTAGAGTCATGGGAAGGCCGGAGCCCATCCTAGCCAAGTATTCACACTCACATTCACAACTAGGGGCAATTTTAACTATTCAATTAGCTTAAATTGCATATCTTCTGATTGTTGGAGGAAACAGGAGTACCCAGAGAAAACCCTAGCAAGCATGGGGGGACATGCAAACTGCACACCAGAACACCCTAACAGGACATGGGGCTCGAACCTAAGACCCTCTTGCTGCGAGATGGACGTACTAATTACTACACCACCATGCCACCCTTCACTGTATTGTCTTGTCTTCAAATAATGTAAAAATTGCACTTGGTGCAAACATAAATATCCATGCTGTTTAAAGTGATTACGACAGATTTAACCAAAACTCATTTAGCGAACCGTTTAGTCCTACTAGAGCCGCAGAGAGGCTGGGGCCTATCTCAGACAACACTGGGTGAAGGCGGGGTACAACAGCTTGCCAGACATTGCAGATCAGCACACATACAACCATTTACACTCACACTCACACCTAGGGTCAATGTGGAACAGCCAGTTAGCCTAATGTGCATGTCTTTGGACTGTGGGAGGAAACCAGCGTACCAGGAGGAAACCCATGCAAGCACGGGGAGAACATGCAAACTCCACACAGAAATGCCCAAACCCAGGATTCAAACCCAGGACCTTCTTGCTGTGACGCGACCATGCTAACCACTATGCCACCATGGTGCCCGATTCCTATAAACCATATCCAAAAATAATAATACCAGAGTTGGGGTTTAATGCAGTCTTCTAAACATATGCTACAGTCCAAGGTTTTATGTACGTGCATTATTTACTGAACTTTTAAGTGTCTCTTAAAGAAAATGTATTTGCATACATATTCATTGCCTTGTCCTCTCTCTCTCTCTCTCTCTCTAACTCACTCACTCACTCAATTGTTCCAATAATAATTAATGAGGTGCAGGTTCTGTGTCTCCAGCAGCATTCTGTTAGAAAAAAAGCTTCGCCCATACCAAGCAAGTAATAAATCTACATTTATAAGAGCATGTGAGATGCAGTAAGGCATTGTTAATTCCCATATATGTAGAATGTGCAGTCGACCATGTCCAGACCCGTTCTGCATAGCAGTCGCCTAAAAGTAAACACTGAAAATGGCATCTTGTTAAGAAGAAGCTAGCAGTTCTCTGTCTTGAAACAACAATAGAAAGTCATGGTGAATTGGGAAGATAAATCCAACAATAATTAAGACTTATTTTTACACACTAACCCACGCTGATTGCCTAGACAAGCACTTAGGTATAAACAAACGTTGCTTTAATTAATGCTAGAGAAAGCAATACAGAGAAGGCAATTTATGTTAGAAGCTTGTTGCTATATTTCCTGAATATTGAATTGAAATTCCTTTTACATCCCAACCACAATTATTAAATCAAATTTTCTGACAATAAAAAATCAGCCTGTCTACTTTCACATCTCCGTGCACTCATTTGGAACCTTCCACAATTTCTAGCTGGCATATTGCTAAAACTAACAAGCTAATCAACAGCTGAGGAGACTTCCAGTCAAACCAAATGTTTGTTGTTTACATTAATTATGATATTATAAGGTGTTTTCTTTCATGTGAATGAAACACAAGGTAGTCGGATATAACAGTGATGTTACACTTCTCACTCTGCGCTCTATCATGTGGACTTGGTCACCAGAAGTAGTCAGGCAGTGCGCATTCAGGTAACTTGGAGGAGTGGCTCTGGAGTGATGTGTGAAGGGAGGCGATGGATCTTTGTTGGATTCTTTTAAAATTTAGCTTATACTTGTTGTTTTCTTCAATAAAGCCCACCTTGGCTTGAATTATGTGCTGTTATAATAGTTCCTACTTCTTCTTCAGTTGCAGTTTTGAGTTCAAATTGAGCTCAGATTTTTAAGTTGAAAACCATAGAGCAAAGAACATGCTCACTCACTCACTCACTCATTTGCTTTACCGCTAACACTTACTCGGGTTGCAGGGAGGCTGGAGCCTAACTCAGAAGGCGAAAGTGGGGGTACTCCAACACACCCACATACCCATTCACACTCACATCTACACCTGGAGCAGTTTGGAACAGCCAATGAGCCTTCTGACTATGGGAGTAAACCAGAGTACTCGGAGGAAATTTGGGGGCAGCTGTGGTCTAATAATTAGAGAAGCGGGTTTGGGAGCTAAAGGTCGTTGGTTCGATTCCCGAACCAGCAGGAAAAATGTGTGGTGGCGGGGGGTGAGCTGTACCTTCATGGCTGAAGTGCCCTTGAGCAAGGCACCTAACCCCCAACTGCTCTCCTGAGACCCCAATGTGTGGCAGCCCACTGCTTTGAGTGTGTGTGTGTCGATTGTTTACAAGTATGTGTGTTCACTTTGGATGGGTTGAAAGCACAGGGAGAGGATGAGAACTCTACACAGAAATGTCCTCGCCGAGCCCAGGACTCAAACCCAGGATTGTCTTGCTCTGAGGCAGGTGTGCTAACCACTATGCCGCTGTGCTGCCTACTTATATATACAGAGAGCCAAAATATTTCTTCATTTATTCATTGTCAGTAATGGTTTTAGTGTAGTCAGGGTGGTGGCGCATTACACTGGTTTGTAATCCCCAATGAATGGGACACCAATTCATCACCATGCATATACACATACATAACAAGACTCAGATTGGCACAGCTAGATTGCCTACTGTAATGTTTCGGGGCAGTGTGGAAAATCAGGGACCATTAAAGAAACCTGTATGGATGCAGGGAAGTCAGGAATATTCACAGTAACCCAAACTCGGGATTGAAACAGGAGAATAGAGCTGAGAGGACGGGACACTTTAAGAAAATGCACACTGGACACAACACAGCATGTAATGAGGTTATAGGTATTGTATATGCCATGTACTATCCTAATTAGCCCAGAGTACATTCCAGTAAAATTCCATCCTTCAGAAAATGACAATAGGTCGAGAAATGTCTCTGTGTTTGAGAGGATGTGTGACTATTTGTTTGCTGCTTGTGTGGCATTTTGTAGACTCTGGGGGGATTCTTTACCTCTAGTGAACTTTTGAACCATGGCCGAGGGGGCAAGGGGTAAATGCAGACCTCACAACACATAAAACACACACACACACACACACACACACACACACACACACACACACACACACACACACACACACAATTGGGGTTTATTACCAACATTTAAAGCTCAGGCTTGCATGTAACTGCCTTTCAAGTGTGTTAGAGATGTGTCTTTCTGAGCTCAAATCACTCCTAGAAAGTTACATTTAACTATACGTCTGGGTATAAAAACACTCCCAATAAACCAGTGGTGGGCCACATGTTTCAGTTTTAACCCTTCCATGATGTTAAACATCTCACTAATTAGATTCATTCAGAGTAATTCAGTCTATTGTTGTTCATGTTGTATAATGTTTGATTATTGTGTTAGACTTGGATATCACACATAGTTGCTACACAGTGGTCTTCTGGGTGTTAGTGGGGCATGCACATCCTCAATTTAGACACTGCCCTGAGGTCAACAACTTTGATGAAACCCCTGGGGTCAGTAACCAGTGTATAATAAAACGGGGCCTTACCATAGAAAGCTCAAAAACTTCACAGAAACCTCAGATTAGTTTCGCTCACAAAGTCAAAAATAACTCAGAAGAAGTTATCTATATATCTATATATATATCTCAGAAGAAAGAGGTCGAATGGTGGTGAATGATCCTAACATCAAAACAACATCATCAATTCTCAGATATTTTGACTTGCCCAGTGTTGATTGTGGACTCTAAGGCTTCTTCAAAGCTGCTGTGAGCTTCAGTGACTTACGAAAAATCTAGTTGTGCAATGGGCCATTCCTACTTGATCACCCACACGAGGGTTTGATATAATTTGTTATATATATATTTTTCCCTGCGTAGTAAACTCTTGAAGTAAAACAAAATGTGAAAACTTCAAAAAAAAAACTTATACCTCATTCAAAATAGAGGCAATTAATGAAATTGTTCATGAAGGTGGAGGAAGGGAAGATACTGCTCACCCCC
The DNA here is from genome assembly GCA_028564935.1 of Neosilurus hyrtlii. Classification (NCBI taxonomy): domain Eukaryota; kingdom Metazoa; phylum Chordata; class Actinopteri; order Siluriformes; family Plotosidae; genus Neosilurus; species Neosilurus hyrtlii. The sequence goes on from JAOUQZ010000044.1 coordinate 10,725,153, forward strand.
ACCCCACTTCCACACATTTTTCCTGCTGGTTCATGAATCAAACCAGCGACCTTTCAGTCCCAGAGCTGCTGCTCTAACCATTAGGCCACGGCTGCCCCTAAAAGCTTATGGCACTTAGTATTCGATTCAATTTAATTTAGTTTTATTTGTATAGTGCTTTTTACAACTGACATTGTCGCAAAGCAGCTTTACATAGTAAAAGTAATTTAAAAAGGAATTGAAAAATATTTCTACAACCCCCGCGGCGACAGGTAGTATTCCCAGACAGTCTCCCATCCAAGCACTAACCAGGCCTGACCCTGCTTAGCTTCTGAGGTCAGACAAGAATGAGCACTGGTCAAAATATATATATATATATATATATATATATATATATATATATATATTTGTTTATTTGCTTGATTTATGTTGCATATTTAAGAAAGTAAATTTGTTCCTTATATAAATTGGTGCATCATTCTCCACACTGCTCTTTTGTTACACGCCTTGATTTACTAATTAAGCTTCTCTGTCTTTCAGGAGCAGCTCATTACAGACGAGTGTTGTGCATTGTGTAAGTAAATGATGATAAAGTAGATTCATGGTTAAAAATTGATTTCGTTTATCACGCATAAAAAACAAACTGAGTGGGATAAGTTATGTCTCCAGCACAGGAGTGTACAAACTTCTTTCTTGTCCAAAAATGAACAGATTAAATATTATAAAAATATGTATATGGTTGTATTAAATACGTCTTGCACAGTATATCAATACACCCATCCATCTATTATCTGTATTGTTTATCCATCAGGATTGGCGAAGGATTGTACGGTTCCATCTTCAACAGGTTGCCAGCCTATTACAGCGTTTACACAGACACAAACAACCATTCACACTCACATTCACACCTATGGGCAATTTAAATATGCATGTGTTTGTTCTATAGCTGGAGTGTTGAGAGGAACCCCACACAAACATGGAGAGACCATGGAAACTTCACACAGGAAGGCTTCAGTAGGTGTTAGTTTCAAACCCAGGGCTTTCTTGCAATGAAGTGACACACTGTACCTCTAGCATAGTGAATCCATGTACCTAGAAAATCGCATCTTAGCATTAAATGGAAATAATGAAAATAGTTTAGTGTAGTTTACAGGATTAACCCCTTTTTTCCCTAGTAACTCCTTGTCTCTTGCAACGTGTTGGTCTGCGGGCTGCCTGTATAATGTTTGGTCTGTTCATGGCCCACATTTAACCCTGGGGCTGAATTTTGGACACCCTTGTGCTAAAGAGAGTGATATGAACATGACTAATGGGGCATTCACAGAGTGCCAGGTACCTCCTCCAGGCACAAATTGATTATTATAACTTGGCATGGTTGTAATAAAATGGCTCCCTCTAGTGGGCATCGGATAAACAGGTTCCATGTTTTATCTTTTGGGCTTTGTGCACCTAAGCCTACTGGCTCGAACCAGAGCAGAGGTTTTCTATCGCATGAAGCAGCTAGGGTTCTCCTGGATGGAATCGCAGGTTACCCTTCCAGTATTTTTACTGGTATCCATTTATACAGCTGGATGGACAGAGGTGCATTTATAGTTAAGACCTTGCCAAGGGGTCTTATATTTAAATATGGTGGTCCATATTTAAAATCAGTTTAGTAGTTTTTGCATAATTCCGCTAACAAACAGGTGCTAGTGAATACATAACCTTCCCGTCGAGTAGCGGTTCACCCAAAGTTTCACCCAAAAACTGAGTGAATCTATTCCCAAAATCCCTTTATGTTATCTCCCGCACCTGTCTTGATCATGAGGGCTCTGCAGTTACATCTGGATTGTTGTAATGATACTGGTAATGTTGACTTACTGGTAAAATCAGTATCAAACTGAAGCTTATTCTCATGCAAATAGAAAATGCCCTTCAGTAGACAGGCAATCTGTTCAGGGTGTATGCCTGGTCTCGCATGAAGTCAGCTGGGATTGGTTCCAACTTCTGTCATGACCCTGATGGATAATCAGTACAGATAATGTATGGATGGATGGATCGATGAAAAGGAAAAACACTGAGTCACAGAGTATTACAAATGCCAGTGTTTTCTGATAAAGCAACATGTATCCAGTCGCAGGTTGATACACATCGGTAGCACCAAGAAACATTTCCTGAAGCAGACCCCAAGGAGTTCTCCACCACACAGCAGCAGCAGCCACAGAGTTATCAGCCTTAAGAATCTTTGCTGAAGATCAGACCATAAAGCTTTCATGTACCCAGGACAGAGTGGGGACTACTTGGGGATAAAGTGAGCCACCGTGTCGAATATCACTTCCTTATTGGTTCACTATCTGCTATACAGACTGGTCAATAAGGAGCATTGCACTGTGGTTGCCAGATCACATCTTGTTGGTCTGGAAATAAATGGTAGACATTATTTTGTAAAAATAGTTTGGAGACAGTTTTCAGTAGTTGGAAAGGATTGTCACCCCTCGATTCTGACACAGCCATGTTGTCTGCAAGTGTGAATCACTAATCTGGGCTGAATTTAAATGGTTTATACTACAAAGCAACATTAATATGAAGGGTCTGGATTACTGAACCCAAGGTCGGGGGTTCAAGCCCCACTATCAACAGGTTCTCACTGCTGTCCCTCCAGTGCAGCTTACTGGGATATCAAAGGCCGGCCATGTCTCTCACTGTCTGTGGTGGGAGGCATGTAAAAGAACCATTGCTGATTGCTGAACCATTTTGTCGAGTAGGCTGCATAGCCGTCAGCCTGTTTCTGCCCTGCAATGGCCTGGGGAGCTGGGTGAACTCTGCCCTCGCCCAGAGTCGGCTGAGATGGACACCAGCCCCCCTGCGACCCTAATTAGGATTAAGCGTTTCAGAAAATGAATGTATTTTTTTTAATTGATGTGGGTTTGGTGGTGTTTGTTAGAAACTTATTTTTTTAACCTTTTTTAAAGAGATTAATCCAATTTTATTTATTTTATTTTTTTAAGGTTGGGGCATTACCCAAGGATGCATTCATTCATTCATTCATTCATTCTTTCATTCTTTCATTGTCTAAACCTCTTAATCCTAATCTGACTTTGTGCAAACCAGTACAGCTCACCAGAGAATTGCAGGGCCAACAAACATACAACCATTCACACTCACACCAAGGGGTGATTTGTAACAGCCAATTAGCCTAATGTGCATGTTTTTGGACTGTGGAAGAGAACTGGAGTACCCTGAGGAAACCCACGCAAGCACAGGGAAAACATGCAAACTTCACACAGAAACGCCCAGAGCCCAGGAATCGAACCCAGGCATTCTTGCGGTGAGGTGGACATGCTAACCACTGCACCCCTGTACCCCATCATTCAAGGATGTTCCCATGAATCTGTTGCTGCAGTCACACTTTGCTGATGGTTCTAATGGATGTCCGACAGAGAGCAGAACTTTTTAATTAGTCTTCATCCGCATGCATTTATTGTCCATTTCTCGTTCGGTGAATGCATTCCGTGTCAATCCTGTGGAACGTTTTGTGCATGCACAAAACCTGGACGGGACTCTACCAGCCAAAGATGTCCGCTGGTTGTACAGTTGTTGTGATTTGGCCATGTATTTTGCTCAGAAACTGTATGTTCCTTGTCCTGTACTAGTCATTTCACATCCGTTGATATCTAGTGGACCTGACTTACATCTGCCATGCAACCATTGAACTGAAGATGTAACGGACATAGACCACAAGTTCAGCTGATGATTACTGAAATTATGAATAATGGACGTGTAATGGGGTCCACAGGACAAGATTGATGACCTCAGAATAAGTATAGCATACGTTTTTAAGGATATTCACCGGGTCCGGACCGGACAGAGATAAACATCCTCCGGGGTATTGTGAGAGCCTAGAGTAGCAACACGTCTGTTTATGCCATACGACTAGGTGTGAATGCTGCTTAAGAATCCATGCAATGATAGCATCAATCAGCATCACAATGCATAACAGCCTCGTGAGTTTGGGTTCAACTAATCAACCATGAATATATTTAGTGCAGCGAGTAAACCGTCTCGCCTTGAAATGAATGGAACAGACATGATGTTGCATCAAGCCTGAAAGACTAATTTACATGAGGTTTTAGGAACTGAAGAAAATTATGTAAAGCGAGTAACTGCTGAGGTTCAACAAATTGACTGCAATGTGTAATTACACACACACTTCTTCAGCATCTTCACCTTTTTGTCCTGCTCACGTTTTAGATGATTCTGTTCCAAATACATTCAGTCATGCTGCGTGAAGGCAGTCTGCCTTCAGGCTCGTACGTAATTTGCATGTTTCTTTGGGGTAGAATGTGATGTGTGTGTACCTGGATGCAGACAAGCACAAGGACTGCGGATCTGCTGATCCTCACAGTGTAACAGAGGAATGTGTATTACGGAAACGGTCTTTCCCCTGTGGACTTTCTTCTTTCTTTGTAGGTGCTGATGTATCACTCTATATTGATTATATCTGCAGCGTCTGTTGTTCATCAGCGCTTTGTCACGCCCAAGTTTCCCAGAGGGAGGTCTCTTCTTAAACTGCCGAACTTCCAAGGTTTACTTATTTTTCCCTTTAAGTGCATATTTGTATTCCTACCCATCATATATACTTTGCTATCACATGATCTCCATCATGCAGGAAGGGCAAAGGCTTTTTTCCCCTTTCAACACATTTATTAACTTGTCTACAGATGTATGAGAAGTATAATCCCACTATTAATTTTAATTAATGTTTTTTTCAGGAAGCTTTTCAGAAGGGCAAAGGCTTGCACACATTTCCTCTGAGGCAGATGTGCCATCTAAATTACATTTTGCATGCAAATTCAAGAGCAGCCTAACACAGTCAGAGCAAATCACAATGCACCTCACTGTATGCCCATGATTAGTGATCACTTTGAGTTGCAGTGCAAGCAAGCAAATATCATCTTTCACTTTTAAAAAATTAGACCAGTTAGCTCTCATGGGCTCCCAGCCAGGATTGACTAGGTGCCTTACCATGGGGTTAAACTTGTGAACTCTTGGGTGATAGTGGTGCACCTTTCCACCATAATTTTTAATTTTTTACCTAAATCTTTTGTATATTTGATAATAAATTCTTGGGTTATGAATAATATGTTATTAAATCAGTACAATTTTCCAGATCAAAATTAACTATTACAGTAAATTGTTTGTGTGTGAGTAAAAAAGCAGTATAAAAAAAAGAAAAGGAATACACATAATGTAGGCTGTTAAGTTTACATACAAAGTGCTAAAGTTTACATGCAAATGTAAAAGAAAAAAAAGTGTGGGATTAAGTGAAATCACCAGAGCATCTGTTTCTGGTACTGCAAGACACTCAACAAAACTTACAGCTCATTTCCTATTTACTCGTTTAATAAAAAAACCCATATAGTTATAAAAAAAAAAATAAAAAAAAAAAATATATATATATATACACTCACCGGCCACTTTATTAGGTACACCATGCTAGTAACGGGTTGGACCCCCTTTTGCCTT
>JAOUQZ010000044.1:10735723-10750174 GCA_028564935.1 Neosilurus hyrtlii
ATATATATATATATATATATATATATATATATATATGTGTGTGTGTGTGTGTGTGTGTGTGTGTGTGTGTGTGTATTCTGGTAAAATGGACACTTCTGACTAGCGCATGATTTGATTACTCGTGTAATGGCGAAATTGTCATGATGGACTTAACATACATTACTATTTAGACATTGACTGTATATTACTCTATATAACTCTACAATTTAACCCCACATGCATACACACATGCACACACACAAACACATACACACATGCACTGAGATAAAAGCTCTCACATATGCTTATAGGATGTGAACTATATCCTTAAACACAAGCTGTCATTGTTCCCTCATGCTCTGTTTATCAGCATTAGATGAAGGCAAGCACCTCCAGTAACCTCCAGGAACCTGTAAAAAAGAAAAAAAAGGCAAAAAGCTCCATATGATTAGCTTTAATCAAGCAGACCAAAGAAAAAAAACGTAAAGAGTTCACACTACTTAAACTTCTGCTCTCCCCAAACTCTTTCTCTACCACAGCTATTGTCAGTAGCACTCTTATCTTTTGGTAAAATGATACGATTGTGAGAATTCCTTGGACATTTTATGAGCTCTTTCATGTACACACTTTCCTGATAGGTCTTCAAGATAGTCAACCACAAAGATGATTCATCTTCTGCTTTTTCAGTATTTTTTATCTTTGGTGTTAGGCCAAAGTATGATCAGAGTGATCAAAGGGACAACTTTCTGCATACTCAAATAATAATGACTTTAAGAGCCGGATGAAAGGGAAAAGATTAATTTGCAATGTCATCGCTTTTCTATTTATGAGCTGATCAGTGAGCATGAGATATGATGAGGGGGCTTGGATTTTTTTAAAATATATAAAGCATATCAATCTCAATTGCTTGACATGGAAACTATTAGGGTTGAGCAATGCATTATAGCATGAGGTATCATCGATGGGATAGTAAGAATGATGCAGAGAGAACTAACCCACACACTTAAAGGTGCACTCATTGACTTTAAACCAATGCACTTTTTTGTCAAGTTCAGCAAATATCTACTAATAGGCTGCTAGATGTCCATTCTTTGTGGGCACTGAAAGAACCTGGTGTTTGTACACAGTCCTGGCTTTGTAGATGGGAAACAAACAAGGAAGCTTGAAGTGAGCCACACAACACTATTCCAGCCAATCAGCAACACAGAGGCATTTGTGCTATTAACACAAGGAGAGCAAATAGGAGTGTCCATTTCTAAAGGATTACTGAAGAGATGTGTGTATTTGTTTAGCTTTTATGTTCAAATGTCAACAATCTTTCTCTAGAATTGATCTCTCCTCCTTTAAAGGCAGCCAGACTCATAATTTTTTTGTGTATTTTTTTTTTCTCGCATTTCCTCCAAATATCACACCGAACCAAACAAGTTTTAGACTTATAAAGCAGTCAGGATTGAGTTCAGCCCCATTGTATCCTGCCTCAAATATGCAGTTTGGATACAAGCATCAGCAAAATGAAGTGAGAAAAAAGAAAAACATCCATCTATCCATTTGCTGAACCTCTTTAAAACTCTTAGTAGGGTCACAGGGAGGCTGGAGCCTATCTTAGCCGACAATGAGCAAAAGCTGGGTACACCCTGAACAGTTCGCCAGACCATCAAAAAGCCAACTTACATCCAGCCACTCACACTCACACCTAGGGGAAATTTAACACTCACTCTGAGCCTGGTGGGTGTAAGCAGTTCGGCGAATGAATCAATGATCCTTTAGCAATAGCAGTTGATCTTCATCAACAAGTTGTAAAAGGACAAAACTTTACTTCATCTGTGTCTTTCTCTGTCTTTCTGAAATGAAACACAGGCCTCATCCATCACTTTTTTTTTTTCATTTTCATGGAGATGGGATACGCTGCCTATCTTGCTGGGTCTATAATAAGAAGCAATAGCTTCTTTTATTGGGTAATGTTTGGCTGTGCAGCTTCACAGCATGCCAGACCCACAGCACAGATCCTCCATGCTAGGTGCTGACAAACCTTAAGAACCTCTTGCCTGCTCTTTTATCTGTCCCTCTGGAAGATAATTACCCCAAGCCGGACCAGTAGGAGGCCGTTCTGTAGGAAAGCTGAGTGTAAAAGATGAAAAGACAGTATACTGTTCAAATGTGTATCTGAAAGAGAAAAAGAAGCACAGAGCAAATGGTCTGAATTAATACTGCCTATAATAGCATTCGAATGAGGGTGTGTGTGTGTGTGTGTGGATCTGATAGTTCATCTATAATGTATCAAGAGAGGTTCAGGCAAGATATCACTTCTCTGACTTTCTATTTCCCTTTACTTCTCGTACGTCTCTCTATGTCTCACACACAATCCATCTACTGAACCAACGCACATCTGAGATGGAGGGATAGCATAAGAGGGGTGTGGACGAAGAAAAAATGTGAGACATGGTGAGAGATGCAGAAAGCAAGGCAGTGCAGCTGCTCAAATATTGATCGCTCTCCTTTGTTCTGGGGCTGCGGCTCACAGTCAGATGCTCAGGACCCCGTCAAGAGGAGGGGAGGCCAAAAGGCCACCAAGCTCAGCTGCATAGACCTGCTACATCATGGTGCACTATTTAAAGAGTCTGGCATACACACACACACACACACACACACACACACATTACATTACATTACATTTTTGGCATTTAGCAGACACCCTTATCCAGGGTGGCATACATTTATTTTTTTATTACAACTGAGCAATTGAGGGTTAAGGGCCTTGCTCAAGGACCCAACAGTGGCAGGTTGGTGGGACTGGGGGGCTTGACCCGTCAACCTTCAGATCAGTAACCCAGAGCCTTTTAACCACTGAGCCACCACTGAGACACACGCACACACACACACATCTTTTACATGCATGCACATACTTTTTTGACTTTTTTGATTGGGAGGTGCAGGTCGAGTAAAATGCAAAACCTGGGACGGGAAGTTTCCTTCATCTCAGACTATCCTGTACTGGGTCCCTGGAATACTGTGCACTGCTCAATAATGCATTTACTCAATCTATTTATAGGCCAGTTTATCTTACAAGCTTAATTACTTGAGTTTTATCCAGAAGGAAGCTTTTGAGTATAGATAGGCAGTATTTAGGTGTGCTCTGTTGTTATTAAATAGTTTGAGCTAATTTTTGCTCAGATTTTTTTTTAAATATATTAAATTTAGCATGTCGGCACAGTGGTCAGCATGTCCACCGCACAGTAAAAAGACCTGGGACAATTCCCAGCTTGCATGCTCTCCCTGTGCTTGCATGGGTTTCCTCTCACAGTCCAAAAACATGCACAGTAGACTAATTGGCTGTTCCAAATCACCACTAGGCATGAGTGTAAATGGTTGTATGTGTGTTGGCCCTGTGATCACCTGGCAAGCTGTCCAGGGTGTACTCCGCCCTCGCCCAGAGTTGGCTGAGATGTGCGCCAGCCTCCCCGTGACCCTAATTAGGATTAAGCGGCTTAGAAAATGAATGAATGAAATATTACATTTATATGGTGGGTAGGAAAGTTATACAATATAATTGTATGGCCGTTTCCATGTGGAGTTTGCATGTTCTCCCAATGCTTGCATGGGTACTCTGGTTTCCTCCTACAGTCCAGAAACATGCACAGTAGGCTAACTGGCTGTTCCAAATCACCCCTTGGTGTAAGTGTATGTTTGACTGAGTGAATGGTTGTGTGTATGGAGGCCCTGAGGCCCATTCAGGCTGAACCCCGCCTTCACCTAGACATGTGCACCAGCCCTCCCTGTGACCCTTAGGATAAAGTGGCTTAGAAAATGAATGAATGAATATTTAATATGCTTTATTTTGCTTATTATAGACCATTTAACTTATGGAATATGGATTTGCAAATAAATTTAGGCCAAATATAAGCTTTTCATACACATTATTACACTTAAAATCAAGAAAAGAGGCCAGTAAACCTGGGCTTTTATCTGTACTGATCAGCTTGTTGTTATGATTGTGTATTATGCCCACATACAGTACTGTGGTTTTATAAATGCACACTACACACACAAAGTCCGGCACGGTCGCACACCCCAGCCGCAGGTGTGCATGCCTAATAACCTTTTTCCACATGCCTCGGTGGTATCCTTTATGATGGGTGGCAGTGAGCATTTGGCTGTGAATCACCCTGCCTGTGTCCTCCCCCATCCGCCAGCGGCCCAGACAGCCCACAGAGGCTGTGAGTGGCACCAGGTCTCTCACCTCCGCACCCTGGACCTCCGCCTGACCATCTGCTGCCTCTGCTGCAGCTGCCAATCACTGAAGATTAAAAAAAAATAGGGACCACCATTGCCACGAGAGACCTCATGCACAAGTCATCAGATCCAGCTCAGCAGCCATCTTCCCCACCTCCTGTCCATGACTTCAGCTACATGGGCTACATGTTATTGCTAAATTGCTTCCTTTGTGTACTGCATAGACTGTAGATCTAGCATGATAATCTCTTTTATTGTTTCATTTCATGAGTTTTATTCAGGGAGAGAATGTATTCTTCACTTCTAAAGCTGTGAATTAATTCTAAAACATGGAAGATGAAGGTGTTGACTTGACTGATGACCTTTTAAGTCAGTTAGGAATCCGATAGCAGAGCACATGGAATATACCGCCAAACAGAGACCGATAGCATTTTAATGTGGTATTCTCTTGGCTTGTCATTCCATTAGCTCACATCAACGGGTCAGTGCTAATGCTGAAGCTCTTGGCTTTTCAATGCAAGTCTTTGAAATCGCCAATACTTGTAGGAGGTACGAAGCTCAGCCCTTTAAACTGACATCATTGTTCAATGGGGAGATGAAGTAAACATGGAACATGATGTTTCTCTAATATAGTGTAACCTGTGCGATCAGTATGACTGCTGAAAGCCCATTTTCCAAAGCAGCATAGATCCATCAAAGGGAGGAAGAACTTAACCGTATTGCTAAATTGTGCTTGCATGGGTTTCCTCTGGGTACTCCGGTTTCCTCCAACAGTCCAAAAATATGCACAGTAAGTTAATTGGCTATTTTTAAATCACCCCATGTGTGAGTGTGAATGTGAATGACTGTGAGTGTGTCAGCGCTGCAATGGTCTAGCGGGCTGTTCAGGGTGTATCCCACCTTTGCCTGGAGACAGCCAAGATAGGCACCAGCCTCCCTGCAACCCTAATCAGGGTTAAACAGTTTAGAGAATGAATGAAGGAATGAATGAATTAAATCTTTACTTCCCATAACTTGGGTCATGTTACACATATAACACAGAGACTCAAATCAGGTGCTTCCCTGAATGTGGGTGGCCTTGTTTTTAATATGTGTTTAGTATGGAAACGACATGAAAGAATATCTCATCATGACGCACGACCTCTCACAAACCAGAATTTCCCTCTGTTCCAACCTACAGAGGTTCTCTCTTACCCATCTCTCTCTCTCTCTCTCTCTCTCTCTCTCTCTCCTTTTTCACTCGCTCACTAGGAATCATCAAAGCCATGCTTGGCTGCACATTATGGAAAGGATTTAAAGCTTAGCATTCGCTAGGCTACCCAATGGCTACTAAGATTCTTTTGCAATAGGACTTGAATCAGCCACATTTCAGACTGTCTTGGGAAAACATATCATCTGAAAAAATAAAAAATAAAAAAAAGGCATGGCATACAAAAGAATATTTAGACACTGGTTTGGCTGAGGCCTCTGTGTGAAGACTCCAAACAATTGTGTATCCAAACAAATAAGTGATATCATCTCTCATTTGGAAGAGGATGTCCTTTCATTTATCCGCACACACTGGACAGCTGTTTAATGTTATTCTCAATCTCTTTGTTCTTTATTCTCATGAAAGTCTTCGTTGCTATGGCTTCAGCTTGTTATGGATGCTCTTTATTTTTCCTGCCGTTCGAAGCATTTACAGTGCAGTTCTTCATCGGTAGAGATAACAAGAGCAGTAAGATAAATGTCACAGCACTTCCTATTCTCCTCTTGGTGCACAGATAAGGCTGGCCACAGATGAAAGAGCCAGTTGAAATAAAACAGAGGGAACTGCATTTGTTCTAATCATGATAGCATCTCTGTAGCACCAACAGCTGAGATACACTGGGTGGATAGAGCTGTGTTCAGATGAATGTAAATTCCAAGAGAGAGCTTCACACTTCAAAAGTGAGAGGTGAGACCAAATAACATCACTGAATTCGTGCTCTAAAAGGCTTGGCTGCATTCGGATAGTTTGTTTCCAGGACCAGATTGGCATGTGTTTTCTTTTACTGTAACACACCACCACACTGAACTAATTAAACTTATTTTGTTTTAGAGCAGTAAACAGTTCTTTATAAGACTGTTTCCAGGTGCTATAGGTTATACACTAATCAGCCATAACATTAACAACATTATGACCACTGACGGTGAAAAACACTGATTATCTCGTTAGAGTGGCACCTACTAAAGAGTGGAAGGTACTCGGCAGAAAGTGTTAAGTCAGTTCTCAAAGTTGATGTGTTGGAAGCAGGGCAGCTAAGCAAGCGTATGGATCTGGGTGACTTTGACAAAGGCCTTTGTGCTGGCTAAATAACTGGGTCTATTCATCTCCCAAATGGCAGGTCTTGTGGTGTGATCCTGGTATACAGTGGTAAAAACCTACCAATAGTTGCCTATATGGATAACACTGGTATACCATTTTTACATGTTGTCTACTTCAGAAACAAAATGTGCTATTTATCATGGATTTTGGGTGGTTGAATTTAAATATGACAATAAATGGCTGATTGGCTACTGTTCCCAAGATATTTAAGTTTTTTTTTTTTTACATTTGACGTCTACATAATTATATCGAACACGACAGTTCATGCATATGGTTTCTTGAGTTGATATAGAGCAATCTGTTCAGCAACATGATGGAAGTTGAGTTAAAAGTTAACGTTGCATCATTCATGACTTCTAGAGACAATATGATGCAATCCATATCATTTATGATGCAATACCAGCTTCAGATTGTATAATTTATTGGTTTGCCTAAAAAGAAAGAATAAAAGTAATTTTCAAGTCCAGTCATTGATGATTATTATAATATTTATATAACATATCAACAAATAGCTTATAAATTAAACACTGCCATTTTAGGTGGAAAGTTCAGTGCATGTCAAACTCCAACCATGTCTAGGCTTTGAACCCATAACCTACTGCACCTGAAGTAAATTTTCCAGCATTGAACCTACTTACCTTAACTTAAGTACTTAAGTGTACTCCTAGATTCAAAGATGTATTAAGTGACTTCTGATTTAAATTCAGATCCTTTCCCTTTATAACTAACTCATCCTTCATGATTCCTACGTCAAGGTCATACATGGGTCATTCTCATAGAAATGCTAATTTTATGTTCCACTCTTTATATACACAATTATTTTTTTAAAAAGATGTTAAATTGGATTTGCCCAGATCTGTTCTGATATAAAAGTACCTTCATGTGTTGACAATTTAAGATGTATATGTACAAAGACAGAAAATTAATAAATTTTGGCGTTTCGAGTATATGAAGTTATGTCCCTAAGAACTATGTCAACTCTGTCACATCTAATTCAGGTTTTTCATTTTACATCCACTACTAGAAGTGTAGAACGTTAGAGCATGAAATCCAGCATGGACATTTGAGCCTGTCAGACCGTAAATTAATTTCTTGCTTAAAATCATTATAAGGGTACAGTTTTTGGACATCAACTATGTTATTATACTCTCACTGCATGACAGACTTAAAACGTGGGAAAGTTAGAAGATTTAGTCAATGAATACAGCTTACTATCATTGACGTTTTTGAGTGAAAATGAGTGATTGTGCCATCGCTTTCATTATTAGGACATATTTTGTCAACTTATAGAGTGGGACATAAAATATGCATTTCTATGAGAATGACCTATATGCTGACCAGGTACCATATCTTAACTACTAGAGCCAATCAACAATTTTAAGCATCTGTTTAAGTCCCAGTGGCCCAAAGTTTGGAAAGGTTGACTACATTTATTTCAGAAGCATTCTGGCTGTAGACTAATGTAACCAGTAAGCTAAAAAAGTCCCGGGTGTCCGAGGCTCATTAAGGCAGAAACGTCTGCTCTGATCTCACACTGTAGTACAAACTGCTGAAACAATAAATGCTAGCTATGATAGAAAGGAATCAGAACCCAGTGCATAGCTGCTTACTGTGTATGAGGGTGCTTAGCTGCAGACCAGACAGTTGGTGTTAATATTATGGCTGATGGGTATATGTTAAGAAGAGAAAGAAAGGAGGAAAAAAGCAGAATATTAGGCAGAGGTTTGATTAAGACATTGTGCTCATCTATCCCACCATCATGTAGTGTATACCATTTTGGGTTTCAGGGGAAACCAATCCCTTCTGACTCCAGGCAGGAGGCAGGGTACACCCTGAACAGGTCGCAACCTATTACTGGGCTAACACAGACACAGACAACCATTCACAATCATATTCACAACTATGGACAATTTAGAGTAGCCAGTTGACCTAATGTGCATGTTTTTGGACTTTAGGAGAAAACCCAAACAAGCATGAGGAGAAAATGCAAAATCCACACTGCAAGATATCCATGTATCGTTATATGGAAGGAATAAAACATAAGGAATCATGCAGTTGTAGGAAAATAATCAGCGACATCTCATATTCCCACCAAAGCACAAGTGTCTAGTGCATTTTCTCAACAATTCCCCAACTTTCCAAAAAAGAAGTGATAAACACTAATTCTTCATCACCCTTTCCTTCTTCCCTTTCGTCCCTTTATTTCTTTCTTTCTTTCTTCTCTTTATTTTTATAAGACAAAAACACAAGGCTTGTCATGTTCCAGAAAAACTGGAATGTTCTTTGCCCTGCAGACTTTCCCATGGTGGAAAATGTACTTACTTGACACAGGAGACTCCTTCTATAACCATTAAATCGATTTCGCCTTACAGAATGTTTCACAATTTAAACAGTGATACATCTTTCCTTATTAAATAAAGCTTTCATTTGTTTATTATTAGTGTTAGATTATGTGGCGCGTCTATCATAAATGTTTCTGTGGAAGTTAGGCTCAAAACGAGCACACTAATGCAATCCATTAATATATGTGACCCATCAGCACAAAATGAGTCTTAAAGCACCAAACTCACTTTTCGAGTAAATTCAATTTTCTTTTAAAAATCTTGGAAATAAATTAATTCATTTTTAAACGAAGAGTGTCCTCTATTTATAAATGTACATAATTCAGAAGCTCTGTTTGGCGGATTATTACTCATTTTGTGTTTATGGGTCACATTCATTCATTAATTTTCTAAGCTGATTAATCTTAATTAGGGTCGCGGGGAAGCTGGCACCTAACACGCCAGGCCATTGCAGGGCTAACAACAGCCATTCACACTCACTCTCACATTTAGGGGTGATTTGAAACAACCATTTAGCCTACTGTGTATGTTTTCGGAGCATGGGAGGAAACCAGAGTACCCGGAGAAAACCCACGCAAGCACTGGGAGAACATGCAAACTTCACACAGAAACATCCTGAGCCCAGGAATCGAACCCAGGCCTTCTTGCTGTGATGTTGACGTGCTAACCACTGCGCCACCGTGCCGTCGAGCCGGATATGAATCATTAAAATTATAGCTGCCGCTTGTGTCAGAGCTGGTCTTGGAAAATTAATCAACACTTTCTGACTAAACAGAAAGAAAACTTTATCTATGAGCTGACTATTTTGGAAGACTGACAGTTCCTCTTTGATGTTCACTGATGTGAAATCTGTCTGCAGTTGTGAAGATGTGGCGAATGAAACAGAACTCCCGGATCGATTTCACCAGCAGCTTTTGGAAGGTGCTGGAAACGCCAAGAGTTTTCTTCCAGCAGGAAACAATCTGCAGTGATTTATTGCTCTTTTAATATTGGCTTTCAGCCCTATTGCCCTGCAATACAAAGAGCTAAACACAGTGCTGGATAGCAGTCCCCCCACATTCCTTCCCTCGAAAGGGGGAGGGGGGAAAGTGATTTTGGAAGAGCATGCTCGAATACTCCTACATCCTGCAGACTTTATGTTAGACAGGATTTCAAGTCTGGTTGCCAGATGGTTATCTTATACAAAATGATTTGTGCCCCAGTGTGGGCACAATGTAAACCTATTAAACATTGTGATGGCTTTAATTATAAAAGAGCTAGACAGGGAGAGCCAAAAGTAAAAACAAATTAAAGATATCTCTGTTTCTTTAGGAACCTTTTTTTTCGCCAAAGCAAGTGACACTCGTTTTAAATTGTTTGAAAGGAATCTTGTAAATGACCGATACACACAGACCACACTAATTAATGTTTTCCTTTTGAAGGGAAAATTGTGATATAGTGCTCACCTCCCACCTAGAACTCTTTAGCTCACTTTGGTGAAGCATTTAGTTCCTAAAAGCTAAAGTAAGCCTCACATGGGGGTGGTTTTGATGGTGGATGAGTGCAGTTCCCAACCACGCTGAACTGTCAAAATATGATGGTGGTGTGACAAAACAAATGCAAGCAGTAGGTGAAAACAGGGTTTGAATAGGTTGTAATGAGGCTGTATCGACTGCGTTTGTGAAAGGTGACGAAACGGCAGCTACAAGGCAGCTGGATGGTGATACACGGTTTTGAGAACTGTTGTGACGTTTCAGACAATTTGAAAGTCTTGTGGTTTATGGTCAACGGCAAGCACCATCACGGTGTCAGGCCGAAGTTACTGTCCCTGTGTGAGGCCTGATTAAACCAACATTTTATCAAAATTAACAATGTTATTTAAATATATTTTTGTTTGGCATAGCAGGGTGAGTCAGTGCTTAAAAGTCACCTGACACCAAGAAGGTTCTGGGTTCGAACCTCATAGCCTACAAGGACCTTTCTGTGTGGAGTCCCTCCTTGCCTGTATGGGTTTTCTGTGGTTTTCTCTCACAGTACAAAGACATGCACATTAGGTCAACTGGCTACACAAAATTGCCCATAAGTATGAATGGGGTTCTTCTGAACCTGTTTAACCTGACTCTGCATGCACCGACAAAATTCTATTCTAAAATTCTAAAAATCAATCATCTAAACTACGAGCTTTTCTGAACTGAGGTGCAGGAGCACTGCAGACATTTTGAAAGCTATTAACCCAGTTGAAGCATAGTTAAAGGTACGCATTCACTAATGAATAGTCTATGTGTATTATATTTCATTATCAGTTCATTTTGGCTAAATTCAAAGGTCTGCACAGTACAACCACCCCAGCTCACAAGGTTAGCGTCGCTTATTCACCTGTTTTATACCTTATTCTGATTCAGTATCTTTTTACAATAACAATAATAAGACCGGTTCCGTGGCGCAGTGTTTAGAACGTCTGCTTCAGAGCAAGAAGGCCTGGGTTTGATTCCCGAGCTCGGGGCATTTCTGTGTGGAGTTTGCATGTTCTCCCCGTGCTTGCTTGGGTTTCCTCCGGGTACACCGGTTTCCTCCCATAGTCCAAATCCATGAACGGTAGGCTAACTGGCTGTTCCAAAGGAGTGAGTGTGAACAATTGAGTGTGTGTTGGCCCTGCAATGGCATGGCAAGCTGTTCAGGGTGTACCCCTCTCTCACCCAACCCTAATTAGAATTAAGCGGCTTAGAGAATTCATGAATGAATAAGACTGTGTTAAGTCTGTGTTAGACAATTTCCTCCAGGATCAATAAAGTACTCTGAGTGTTTAGAACCAGAAGAAGGGATACGATTTCAAAAGAAATAAAAGGATAGTGATGTTTACTAATATCATTGCGCCTGGTGCAGGGGTCATTGACACTCGTACAGGAGTAAGCAAATGATTTCAGAAAGACATGGTGACCAATTTAATTTTATTTCCAAGAGATAACAAGAAGTGAGAGGGTCTGTTTTAGCTGAGTGACTGTTTTTGGCACCTTATCCAACATGATCTGTGCAGGAAAGGGATTTAAAAAGTGATATTTTTTTTCATGTTGTTATGATGGAAGATTTAAGAGTTTAATTATTTTTAAGTAGAGCTGTCAAATGTCAGTACTGTACAAAAGCCTTAGACCTCAAGATTTTTTGTGCAATTTTATTAAAGATATTATCTTTTTATAAATTCTTTATTATTGAATCAGAACAAAAGCATTTTATATTTTCAAACATTACCCTCCCCCCCCCAAAAAAAACAACTAAATAAATAACTCAGCAAAATAATATGAAATAAAATAAATAATATTGCAGAAAAATGTTTGTATGTCAATGAAGGAAGCAACATATTATTTACTTTTCATACAAAATTCATAATGGTTCCTGCTGGGTTTTGCTGACAAAATAAACAAGTGCAGCAGTCAAAGTGCCAAGAAGAAGTGATTTTCCAAGATTCTCATCAAACCCACCAGATAATTTCCTTATAAAAGTGTAGAAACTATACCTGTGGCTACTTTTTTTTTTTTAAGAAAAAATAGCAAAGGGTCATCACAACAAATAGTTTATTACTGTTTACTGCACACTGATGTACTGTAGGTGCAGTGGTGGCTCGGTGGTAGGGTGCTGGCTTACTGATCTAATAGTCAGGGGTTCAAGCCCCACTATCACCAAGTTGGACAGCCATGTCTCTCACTGTCTGTGGTGAGATTCATGTAAAGTTCAAAAAGTGTAGGCCATTGGGTTGCTGTCAGCGTGTTTCTGGCCTGCGATAGCCTGGTAAACTGCCCAGGGTGTACTCTGCCCTCGCCCAGACTCGGCTGAGATGGGCGCCAGCCTCCCCGCAATCCTTATTAGGATTAAGTGGTTCTGAAAATAGATGGATGTACACTTTCTTTTAACTAGAGAGATTTAATATAATTTTTAATTCATGATCTTTAATTCATACGCCAAATTTTGCCAAAACCCATCTTTTTATTTTTTCATCTTTATTATCTGTTTGAGAGAATTCAGCTGCAGTAGCTTCCGATGGTTTTTTCCCCCCAAAATCCCACGGGACACTTTTTAAAATGGACTAAATTTTGTCAAAGAATTCCTCACCTATATGTTGACAGGTGCTCTAGGTGCCAGGTACATTGTTGTGTTCATCACTTTAGCTGTGGTTATAGGCTGTTTTATCCAAAGTCTGATTTTAATACATTACACTCAAATGAGCTGTGTTTCATTATTCATCATGCATAGACAGGAGGCAGTTTCAGATCCTCCTACTGGATATATCATCATCATCATCATCATCATCCTTTCATGGTTGCATGACAATCAGGAATAACTCAGGATGAAGCGTGTGTCACTACGGTGCCTCGCTGACTGTAACCATGAGAAATCATTGGGAGCGCTACAATCGTTGCTGTGGTAACCGAACCAAATCCTTGACTCCTACACTGTGTATCTGAGTGTGTTGTGATTTTATAAATGAATCGTGAACTGTGACTTTGTTTACAGCCAGTATTTCACAGGGTTTTTTTTTTTTTTTTTTTTTAACACAAACTGACTCTGTGAATAAAACTGAGCATTGTGACATCAGTTGTAATTGTATTCATTAGACATTGTGATTGTTGTTGCACTACAAACAGTCAAGCTTGTTCACTGCACATTTAAGTAATATTGACCTTGATTTTGTGATTCTTCCAGTATTTGCTTTATAATCATTTCTAAAGAGTAAAAAGCCTTATTTGTTTGCAGTGAACATAAGTGTGGCTTGATATTATGTGCAATGACAAATGATCCTATCTCACGCCTTTGTCTTTCTCTGTACTCAGAGAACAGATTTTGTTACTCCTTCTCAGTATGTAAATAAGTGAGCTTGCTAGGTCGAGTGTAGGAGGCTGTCACCGCCGTATTTTTGGAGTTGGATATTATTATTCATGACTTTTTAGGATTTTGGATGACATATTTTGTTGGCTGGAACTTTGTCCTGAATGTTACAGTGCACCAAAAACAAAGTATGCATTGTATACTTGCATGAGACAGAAAGACACACACACACACACACACACACACACACACACACACACACACACACACGACTTCGATTTCATCCGGTCATGCTCCGATTGCAAGCGGCATGATGGCATACTAGTTAGCACTCTCGCCTTGCAGCAAGAAGTTCCTTGGCTTGAGCCCCATAGCCAGCCAGACACATCTTGTCTGTGTTTGCCTGGGTTTTCTCTTGGTACTCTGGTTTCCTTCCACAGTCCAAAGACCTGCACAGTATGCTAATTGGCTCTTTCAAGTTGCCCCTAGGTGTGAGTGTGAGTTTGAATGGTTGTGTGTGTTGGCCCTGTGATGGACCAGCAAGCCATTCAGGGTGTACCTTGCCATCGTTCAGAGTCAACTGAGATAGGTACCAACCTCCTGACGACCCTAATAACATTAAGCGATTCGGCAATTGAATGAATGAATAAATAAATGATGGGAATGATGGGATGCCCAGGCACACACACGCACACACACACACACACACACACACACACACACACACACACACACACACACACACACACACACACA
>JAOUQZ010000044.1:10797545-10807560 GCA_028564935.1 Neosilurus hyrtlii
TATACTGTGAAACATCACTATCCATAAATATGATCATTTTTATACTGTGAAACATCACTATCCATAAATATGATCATGTTTATACTGTGAAACATCACTATCCATAAATATGATCATTTTTATACTGTGAAACATCACTATCCATAAATATGATCATGTTTATACTGTGAAACATCACTATCAATAAATATGATCATGTTTATACTGTGAAACATCACTATCCATAAATATGATCATGTTGCTACTGAGCGCATCCATAAAGAGCGCGCGCAAATACGAGCATAATGAGATTTTGCTTAAAATGAAGCTTTAAACGCACTGATCAGCAGGTTTAGACAGGATCAGCTCATACAACTTCCACCCGATCTTATTTGGGTATGTATCTTTTTAACAATAGGCACTGTCACAAAGCAGCTTCGAGGCAACTTTGCTTAAAAATACACACGATCACATTTAAAACTGATCTTTCACCATGAGCTCATTTCAGCGCGTGCTTTTCATGGTCACTGTGAAACATTTCCTTTTTTTCCTTTTCCATACAAGACACAGTGACTCAGATGTGGACTTTTCAATTGTTGTTTAGTAAAAACTGGTAATTAGTTCTAGTCATTGCTGAGTGGCTCGTTTAAACAGAGGCAAAGAAACAAACAGATTGGGGTTGTGGATTATTTGGGTTGTTTCCACCTTGGCTGAAAAGTCCCACATAATAAGCTTCTAGTTCCTCTTCACTTCTGGACAAGTTATGTTTTGACTCATTTTATCTAGAAGTGAAAATGAAATACAGATGAACTACAGCTAAAATATAATCAATATGTATAATTCTATAGATATGTTATGTAATTTATTAAAAATAATAATAATAAAAAGAAGAAGAAGAAGAAGATGATGATGATGATGATGAGGAAGAAGATATTTTAAGAATCCCACTTGGAACAAATGACTTAATGTCACTTTGCATTTTTTTTAAATATATGCAAAATGATTGAAGTCTGATCAGAGTTCCAGTTATTTTCACAGATATGATGCATGTGGCATCTTATGTTTAACTGGATTTTGGTTCTTTAAAATCTCATGACTCAGTTTGGCAAATGTTTTTGAGAGACATGTGTGGCCTTCATGTATATTTTGTTCATCCAAACCATAAAAGGAAAGAAAATTATATGATAAAAGAATGCAAAAAAAACAAAAGCCAGATGCACAAGAAATAAAAGGGATTAAAATGATAGGTGTTGAGTGTCAGCACTATGTGCGAAGAAAGACACCTATAATAATAAGAATAATAAGAATAATAAGAATAATAATAAGAAGAAGAATAATGATGATGATGATGATAATAATAATAATAATAATAATAACAATAATAATAAATAATTCTGCTTAGTTGCTCTTATTTGTTTGTTTGATTGTTGCAATATTTCTGTATATTAATGTTTCTATAATTAATGTTTAATATCCATCTGTTCCTCTGTGTCGCACAAATCTTCCTGTTTGTGTAAAAACTGCTCCATTGGGCTTCATTTTGGGATTTTTGATTTGCTCATGTACATTATGTGGATTTTTTTGCACTTGTATTAGTTCCTGACCAATGTGGGGGAAATATCCGGATCACCAGTGCCAACTACCTGACCTCCCCGGACTACCCGACCTCGTACCCGCCGTCGCAGAGGTGTGTGTGGGTGATAACGGCTCCAGCACCGCACCAGCGCATCCTCATCAACTTCAATCCGCACTTCGACCTGGAGGACCGCGAGTGCAAGTGGGTATCTGTGTTGTGTGTGTGTGTGTGTGTGTGTGTGTGTGTGTGTCTTTCAGGCTGTGTGCCTTTGTGTATTTGTGTAGTGAAGGGGCGCCACCTAGCGGCGGGCTCTACTCATGGCCCCGGGGCTGCTCTATACTCTAAAGTGTTTCCTGGCTTATTGATTTTGGCTGCTGTGTGTTCAGCAGCTGAGTGGTTCATATTAGTTTTGGATAGATTTAATGTTGTCGATCTGTGATGAAGTCTTGGATAAGTGCTTTTACTCTGCTCTTATACAACTTCAATGATGATTTTCAGCTATGAAATGCTGTTTGTTTTGTTGAGCAATTTCACCAAAAAAAAAAAAAAACAAGCCATGGATTTATGAAACCATCTTTGAAGTAGCTTCAGTTGAATTTTGATTAAGTGGTTGGTGATTGGGGAGATCTGAGTACTATTATCAGATATGTAAGAGACATGTTACATTCCTCTGAGGCACGCCGCTTTGTCACTCTCTGAAACCTCGCTTTCTCTTTCTCGCTTCTTTGCTTCCTTTGTTTGTGCCGGAGGGTTAGACCGGAGAGTGGCGTTTGAGGACTGTCACCATGTGCTTCTTTCTGTTGCACCATTCTTTCCACTTAGATAGTCTTCTGCCCTAAGCCTTTTGTGTCCACAGAAAGCCTAGTATTAATGGTACCCTTTATCAGGAACTTTACCTTTTTATAGCCCTAAACTTACAGAGATTTACAGCCTCTGATGACCCAGGGTTGTCGGCACAAAAGGGGGATTTCTTTTTCTTTGGGGT
The DNA here is from genome assembly GCA_028564935.1 of Neosilurus hyrtlii. Taxonomy (NCBI): domain Eukaryota; kingdom Metazoa; phylum Chordata; class Actinopteri; order Siluriformes; family Plotosidae; genus Neosilurus; species Neosilurus hyrtlii. The sequence continues at coordinate 10,800,086 of JAOUQZ010000044.1, forward strand.
TAGGTTTCTGTACCAACCATCACACACACACACACACACACACACTACCAAATATACATGCACAGTCTTTAAATGGGAGCTATTTGTATAGACTGAAGTAAAAAAGGAAGCATGGTCAGGAGACAATACAACCCCTAAGCCGCCTAATGAAATTATCCCGGAATGAGTTTCCTCTGTTTAAATATGCTGAGTAAAAGAAGCTATGCTGGAGGCACTAAGTGGAAAAATACACTCTGTCCTTAGTTTGAAAAAGATTAGAGACACTGCCCTCGAGCTGTTCCATGCAGTTTGCATTAAATCATTACTGATAATTATGGATGATCAAATTTGCTACTTGGATTATATATATGCCCTGCGATGGCCTAGCGAGCTGTCCAGGGTGTACCTCGCCCTCGTCCAGAGTCGTCTGAGATGGGCGCCAGCCTCCCCGCGACTCTAATTAGGAATAAGCGGTTCAGAAAATGAATGAATGAATGAATGATTATATATATCGTTGCCTAACAGTGTTGTTACTTGAATATGTTTTTCACTCCTTCATATGTGAGTGGTTGTTTAGGTATTGTTTTACATACCCTTTCACCGAGTGCCCTCATTATAGTTGGAGGAAAGCCTGTGTGTATTTTACTCGTTTGATCAGTCACGGCTTGTAAAGCGCCGTATTAAAGCATATTTTAATAGCTAACTTGGAGCGACGTCTGTGAAATCTGAGCAGCTCTCGGTGAGATATGCCAAAGAAATATTTTTCATTGTTCTGAAGAAAGTTTAAACATCTCGGATATTCTAGCTCACCTCTCACCATTGTGGAACCATCTGGGGCTTTATATTTGATTTGCAAGACGAGGCCAACGTTTCATCAGGTTTCCGATCCGCTTGACGATCTTTCCTGTTCAGTAGACCGTGAATTGCGAATTAGTGTCTTTTTCCACTTAGCAAAAGGCACAGATGGAGACATACTGTATATTTTTTCACTAATTTGATTAAGTAAAGATGGGCATCTGCTTGGTGGGTCTGGTGTCTGCAGATTAGGGATTGTTTTCTCGACTTCTACTTGCAACTGGACTCACATTATGAGGCGTCACATGACTAAAACTGTTGATGTCCTAAATGGACTTCTTATCAGATGGAAGCGAAAGAGTGAGCCTCTGCGGTGATGTAATTAGCAGCATATGGAACACACATGTTCCTTGTGTTCCTGACATGTCCGATATCTACAAAGCAAACAAGAAGAGCTGCACAGCCAGTGATAAAAACTGGTCATTGATCGTCACACGTGATGTGTGTAAAGCAAAGTGAGGGAGAGAGAAAGAATGGGAGTGCACTCTGTCGAAGAGATAAGCACTTAAGTGCTTCTCGAGGATGAGTCTTTCTTTTACCCTGTTTGTATTTCTCGTCTTTTCTAAGGAGTTGCACGCCCATGAAGTTTGAGCAGAAAGCTGACCTGTAAAGACAAATATTTGAACTGTAGTCTTTTGACGGTGGAGAACTGCCTCCCACATGCCCGTCTGAGTGAGCAGGTATCCTCTTAGTCACCTCGAGAAGGTTTCAGAAGGTTTACATAGGTACAGACCTGACGATTTTAAGCCATTTCTACTGCAGAAGGCTTGCGTTCAGGTGACCCCCACTCCAGAAGGACATAGATTGAATGCAAAATGTTCACTTGAACACTCACAGGAGATGTGAGGCAGCTTTGCTGGTTTTGTGAGACTGGGACCTTCAGTATCAGGCTGAGAAATAGCTCTTGGCATGCACAGCAGGTCTATTAAAGCGAGTCGAGTGTCTCTGAGGCTTGGCTCTTGGCCCGATGCTTGGTTGTAGCTTGTTTTGTGTATGTTGTGTCAGAAGCAGCATTCTGCAGGTATATGACATGTCATGAATCACTGATGCGTGCAGATTTGCTGAGCAGATGCAATCTAGACACATTCTGCTTGCACTTTTGGACACCTGCCTTTAAGAAATGATGGGATGCAATTAGAGAGAGATGAATGAAAGAGTGGGAGCGAATCAGGGGCGAAAGTAACATATGCAGCACAGCTTGTCTGAAACACTGGGTTTTATTGTAACTGGCAGTACAGCTTTGGATGTGTGTTTGTGTGTGTGTGTGTGTGTGTGTGTGTGTGTGTGTGTGTGTGTGTGTGTTTGTGTGTGTCTGTGTGTTTGTGTGTGTGCTTGTATGTGGGCAAGTGGGGGGTGTTGGGAGGGGCGAGTAACATTCAAGGAATGCATGCGTAAGAACAGCTCATTGTAGGAGAAGTCATTAAACGTCTCCTGGCCTCTTAGTGTTTCTGAAGTTCCTAAGCCCCCTGTCGCCGAGGAGAAACCAACGCCTTGAAGCGTGGTCTCTCCTCTGTAGCAGGGCCTTCCGCCCACAGAACAGCACACACCCTGCCGGCAAAGCAAACACGCTCCACTCGGCTCACGCACAACACACACCCTGTCACTTGGCTGAAGGAGAGGAGGCTGGGATACGAAACGACTTTTGTTGAATGAGTTGAATTTTAAACAACAGATAGGCCACAGGCTGCTGTAGGCTAAAACCTTTTACTGTGGATGTGAATTAGTTGGAAGAAAAGCATAAAGGGTTTTGATTACATGTGTGTGTAGTGAAGCTTTCTTATGGTTTGTAACAATTCTCAGAACTCTGTCAAATGCATCGTTATGGCTTGAAGAAGGCACCACATCAGAATTTAAAGTCCGGTTTATGTGGGTATATACCTCATTTCTTCAAAAAGAAATACATTTATTTTACACTTTATATTAAATATATAAATCTTGTAATACCTCTATACGTCCATCTATATTGTGAACCACTTAATCCTTATTGGGGTGGCACCCATGTCAGCCGACTCTGGGCGAGGGCAGAGTACACCCTGGACAGATCGCCAGGCCATAACAGTATATATATATATATATAAAAACAAAATATATATACATTTTTTTGTTATTGTATAAATATATTCATTCACTCCTTTATTTTATGAGTTAAAATGTTCAAATACACTAGAAACTGTATATACTGTGCTTAAAAGAATTAAGACCTGTCATAAATGAAAGAAATATTAATATTTGTAAAAGTTTAATGCAGTTCTCATTTTACTTGTGTTTGTTAGTTCAGGAAAGAAAATTGAACAAATTACTTGAATGTAAAATGAAATATTCAGCTGAAACCTAGCACTAGCAGTACTAAAGGGAGTATTTTATTTTGACCTCTGTTGGCCTTTAGGACAGTGAACACTTTTGCTGGCATTGTTTTTACATATTGTTTGACTTTCACAGTGTTTTGTAACTTTTCCCAAGGACTGGAGGACTGGAGGAAACATTTGTTCGATCAATGCATGAATCAATTAAATTGTATTTCGGTTCAAATTTATTCAAACAAGGATTCTTGGCCAGTTTATCATCTCCAATATCTCAGCTTGCTGTATCTTGTTCAAATAATGTTTATACAGATGGGATGAATGTTTGGGATGGTAGTGTTCCTGACACATGAATCCACAACCAAAAACAATCAGCATTTCACTCAGTTGTGAAAGGTGTTTTTTTCATTTGCCAAAAAAAGATGTACACTGCCATTAACCTTGATTATACCACATAATCAACATGACATTATTTTGGCAAACCTCAGCAAAATCTCAACTTTTATTTCAAGTCTTGTCCTGCACACTCCAAAGAGGTCAGGACCAGTGGTGACAGTTCATGTGTGAAAAGGATGCCTCATGCACCCTGAATCACTCTCTCACTGTTTGAGCCCCAATTTTATATCCATTGATGTGATACCTTGGTCATTCAGTACATTTAGGTCATCAGCTGACTTCATTTTATTGCCACATAATGTTGCTGAGCCTCGACCTGACCAACTGAAACAGCAATGCCTTGGTGATAACAAAACATTACTGTTTTTTTTTTCTGACCAGGGAGACCATGATTCATGTCTGTTATACATAAAGATTTTTTGTTTTGTTGTGTTACTATAGACTCGCTCTTGACTCTCAATCCTTTTTGATTTATTTCTTTAATTTCAGCTTGATGTTTTTCATCAGATCATGAATAATTATCTATCATTTGCACAGATGAAACTGCAGCATATATTTGCATATCTATTTCAGTATTTAACTCTTTATCTGCAGTAGATCTTAATCTTCCCCAAGTTTAAAACATCCGACTTATTGCTAAGATTTGCTTTCGGAACTTCCTTTGACGCTCATGAGCAGCCGAGAGAAATCTGGACAGCGCGCTCGTTCATCAGGGGTTGTCACGGTGGTAGAAATAAAGAAGACAGGAATGTAGTGTGCCTCTTTCATCCTGCGCTGACTGGGCTTTTTAAAAAACAGGGAATGGTCTGACCTCGGCCCCCATGGAGGAGTACTGGGCTGACAGCGATTGTTCCTGATACTTATAGCTCGGGTTAACAAGCATAAGCTGTGTAGAGTATCAGAGAAGCTTTGGGAAGCTGGCGGATCAAACCAAGTGAGTATTGTGCTGTGGTTGTTTCAGAGCAGCTGGCGGGACGGACGAAAAGAGCAGCTTTCGCTTTATTTAGGAGAACTGAAGCAGGTGGAAGGTTTGAATGCAGCCTCATGAAGAAGTGCTACAGTTGTTTGCTCTAATAACAGTGAGCACGCAGTATGAGGTTGAGGGATCGGTCGGTTAAATTCGATTGTTAGGGGGGTGAAAGAAGATTACTAGGTTTCGGATTTTTATGTTTGTCAAGGCTCTCGCTAAGCAATGTCCTTTTCATCAGCAGGCCTAAATCAGATTTATTAAGAGCACACACACACACACACTCACCCACTTATGCTCAAAACATAGCTGAATGGGGAAATCCACAAATAATTGTGGTTCTGTTTAAAAGTCATGTGGTCCCATGAAGTGAATAGGCTGCTTTCTGTCTCTCTTTTCTCCTTACACGTCTTGCCTTCAAGTAGGACAAAGTCCTCCGGCTAATGAGTAGGATTAAAGTGCACTGTGTGTGTGTGTGTGTGTGTGTGTGTGTGTGTGTGTTTCTGAACCGGGGGTAGCTAGCAGTGAAGTGGTTCACCTTGGCTGCGTGTCGGAAGGACAGGCTGATTGAAAAGTGCTCTCTGTCTGCGACATCTGCCGTCCTCCCTGCTGCTCTGTCAGGCTTGATTCATGCGTGCCTCTCTCTCTCTCTCTCTCTCTCTTTCTCTCTTTCTCTCTTTCTCTCGCTTGCCATTTCACTGCTCAGCATGAGCGGATCTGAAGAGCGGAGAAGAGGGAGGAGAGATGGGGGCTGCAGATAAGAAAAAGTCGTAGATGGAATCTTTAAGGAAACCCTCAAAGTGGGATAAGGTGGGGCTGCATACGTTTGGGGGAATCATTTGAGAGGAGCCAAAGCAGCAAAAATGAATGATGGGTATTAGTATGAATATTAATGATAGAGAGAGAACAAAGAGAAAAAGAAAGAGAGATGAGTGGAAAAGCAGACGTGTGTGCGTAGATGCAAAAATAATATAAAATATGGTACGAATCCAGTTTTTTCCTTTCCGGCGCTGTTAAAACTCATAAATCTTCATCCTGAAGTTATTTAAAGAATGTCGGAGCTTAAAAGGAAGTTTTGGCCGACACTGCTCAGTTCTTTAAGCTTTCCGACAAGAACACGCCGGACGTTTCCTGTCACAGGTTTAAATCTTCCAAGCCAAGTGATTCCTTCTGCTTATTTGGTTTCCAATCACTTACTGACTGCTCGAGAGAGAGAGAGAGAGAGAGAGAGAGAGAGAGAGAGAGAGAGAGAGAGAACATAACAAATTTACATAATTAAACACCTACATAATTCCTCAGCTCAGTCTCAGCTCAGTCTGGACCTTGTATGTTCTTCCTGCTTTTGAGATTCATTAGCACCAGGTTTTTCCTTCTGCGATTCGTTTCTATGCGCGGAGTCAAATATTATGCTGGTCTCTCAACATGGATGGCTCTAGCAGAAAAATGAATGAGGTGTAATTAGAACGCATGATGAGTCGGGTCACTGAAGCTGGCCAAAAAGACCCATAGCACCCTGGTGCTTAATGCCGCTCCACCCATGCACTAACCCAGAGGGGCTATATGTGTGAGATGGTAATTGATGTGGCTCTTTTGGAGAGCTCTCACGTCATGTTTAGTTTGCTGTCAGGATTGTTAAAGACCGTTTGAGGTTGATTGATGAGGTCCAGCTTGGGGAAAGCCCAGCTATGTAATACGCACGGCCTAGTCAGGACGGATATTTGACGTGGTTTGGCTTGAGTCAGGTTCATGCCGGGAGAGAGCAAGATTCTGGAGATAAATCCAAGTAGTGGGTGGGGGGTTTGTGATGAAGAGGCTTTCACCCCCCTTTCTTTGCACGCGAGATGTGAGTGTGTTTTCACCTATCTTCCACTCTGGGCTGTCCATCTTCGTTTTCCCCTCCCACGTTCAGCTGCTGAGTCTGACAGCCTTCGACAGACAGTGATGGATGTTTCTTGGGGTTCATCTGATGGAGTCTCTATAGAGGCTCTTCACTCATGCACTTAATTTGCTCTTTTCTCAATCTTTTCTTTCAGCACTGATTCCTCCTTTTTTCTCAAGGGGGTGAAAGAGCAAAGGGTGGCTGTGAGCAAAATGTAGCCACAATTAAGTCAGATCCCACGATGGGATGCGAGTACTCCTATCTCATCTCGGCACTTCTTGTCTTTTTTCCGCCTACTTTCTCTTCTGTGGTAGATCTGCCAGACCTGCTGAGAAGGCTATGCTCATTAGCACTCGCAAAAGCCTCCAAGTTGGCAGAGCCCATGAGGGTTTGGAAATACGGAGGTCAGTTTGCCCTCCAAACTTTGGCACCATATTTGGCACCAGCACGTGGATCAAATGGCATCATACTGAGTCACACACGCATAGGCACACATACAGTATTTACACACACACACACACACACACACACACACACACACACACACACACACACACACACAGTCTTATTACCATAACTTGTGGGGACAATACATAGACTTGCCATAATTTCCTGGAGAAATTTCCCTAAACACTAGAAATTTCCCTAACACTAAACTTTCCCACTACTTGCCTTACTATAACCTTATCCTAACCTCACCCTAATCTTAAAACATCTTCCCCTTAAAATGTAATGACTTACATCATGGGGACTTGTGGTTTGTCCCCATAAGGAATGTGGTTTGTCCCCATAATGTGACTGTGTAAACAGATTTATGTCCCCACACTGTGATGAATACCTACACACACACGATCATGTACTTGTACTTTTGTGGGGACTTTAATCGACAATGGATTCTTTAGCCCCTTACCCTAACCTTAACCATAACAAGTATTACCTAATCCCATCCCTGATCCTAACTTAAAACTAATTCTGACCTTAACCCTAAAACCAGGCCTTAATCCTTGTGTGTGTGAGAGAGCCCACATGTGTGTGTGTGTGTGTGTGTGTGTGTGTGTGTGTGTGTGTGTGTGTGTGTGTGTGTGTGTGTGTGTGTGTG
>JAOUQZ010000044.1:10807660-10817664 GCA_028564935.1 Neosilurus hyrtlii
TGTGTGTGTGTGTGTGTGTGTGTGTGTGTGTGTGTGTGTGTGTGTGTGTGTGTGTGTGTGTGTGTGTGTGAGGGGGGGGTCCATTCATTTCATAACCTTACCCTAATATTAAAATATGTCTTCACTTAAAAATGTAATGATTTTTGTGATGGGGACTTGGGTTTTGTTCCCAAAAGGAAGACAAGGCCCCGTAATATGACTGTGTAAACGGATTGCCCACAATGTGATGAATATCGAGCGCTCCACACACATTTTTACACACCAAGCAGAACACACCAGTTGCAGCGGATATGAAGCAGCTCTTGGCACCTGCCCCGCTCAGCACGGCTGCTCTTCACTACAATTCCAAGACTGGATGAATTCCTCATTACAGATGAAAATAGAGCGGGAGGGAGTATAACACTGAGAAAAAGGAAAAAGCCATCACTCACATTAACTGACAACGAAACGAATGTGGGGGAGTTTACAATCTATTGTTCTTTGTTCCGTCTTTCTTTCAGGGTGTGAACTAACCTCACATCTAAAGGAAGGGTTACGTGTACACCTCCCATGGTTTCTTCTTCTTATGAATGCTATTATTTTTTTAAGGATGTTGGGTTTTGACCCTGTAATGGCCTGTCAAGCTGATCAGGATCAGGATGTACAGTTGAGCGTGGAACAGTAAGATGCATGTTATGAATTGTCGCTAAATGTCAGATATAACGACGCTTATTTTTCGGTCACTTTCCTCAATAGACGTTTGATATTGTTACCTCAGAACACTGACATGCACTCACTTCATCCACATTCGATATTACATGCTTTCTTTTTTGACAGAAATCCTCATTTGTAGTCGTCACCTTGTCATTTGTAAAGGTTAAACTGCACTGGGTGCTCTGATCATAACCCTCCCCTTCCCCTGGCACACTACACCTCTGCACCCTCCAGCAGGGGGTCCAAGGTAACATAGTGTAGAAATCTTAAACATGCAAGCAATTAAAAATCATTAAAAATGTTATTATACAAGGGTAGTGGTTGCCCGGTGGTAGGGTGCTGGATTACTGATCCAAAGGTCGGGGGTTCAAGCCCCACTATCACCGAGTTGTCACTGCTGTCCCCCCAGTGCAGCTAACTGGGTTATCAAAGGCCAGCCATGTCTCTCACTGTCTGTGGTGAGAGGCATGTAAAAGAACCATTACTGTCTTTTGAACAAAGTAAGCCAATGGGTTGCCATCTGCGTGTTTCTGCCCTGCGATTTCCTGGCAACTGTCCAGGGTGTACTCTGCCCTCAACCAGAGTTGGCTAAGATGGGCACCAGCCTCCCCAAGACCCTAATTAGGATTAAGTGGTTCAGAAAATGAATGAATGGAGGATCTAATCCTATAGAAGGGATGCTGCTTGTCATCTGTTACATTTCTCTTATTCATTCATGAGTAAATCTATTGCCCCTGTATGTGTATGTGTGGGGGGGTATCACTAAGGCCAGGGCACCCGGATTAGGCGTGACACAATCCTGTGCATGTGAGTTATGATACTGACCCGGTCAAAGTCACAAAGTCAGCACCCTGCCCTGTCCACCCTCATTGAATGAATGATCCCCAAGGAGGGGTGTGGACGGAGGGATAAAGGAGGTCACGATGAAAGAAAAGACGTCCAAGTATACCTCGGTTAATTGAAAAAGTCACAGTGTGGTTCAAAGCCTTACGCTACCGTCTCCCTCCCTCCGTTCTGTATAGTTCTGAATAAAGGAGAAGAAAGGAAGGAGGAAGGGAAAGAGTGAGGGAATGTATGAGTGAAAGCAAACACAGAAAAGAACTGGACACCAGAACACAACACCCACAGCCTAAGGGTTATCCCCACTTTTTATTCATTAACCAAACACACATCCAAGCACATGCTCGTTCTCTTTCTATCGTGTTGTCTTCTGTTTTCTTTGCCCTTTCTCCCCACCCTGATTCTTACCTTGGGTTGACCTTCACCGTTCCTTACTGACATCATTCGCTTCAGTGCTCTGAGCTGAGTGTGCAGGGATGTACAGTAAATAAGTGGATGTTAGGATGTTATTTATCCACTCTCTTCATGGAACCTCCATCCCTGGACACTCCTACACTAGAACATTTATAGTTATGGGTTATATATTGTTGATTTGTGCTCATTTATTTGATCTGAAGTAGCATTTACTTGAATATCATGCTTTTCTTTAACTCATTATTGCTATATACAGTGCATTGTATAAGTATTAGCCTTATGTGATAGCCTAAGTAAAGCCCTTTGAACATCTCAGTATATTGAAATGTTTGATCCTGGTGATGCATCTATGCAAAATACCCCTTAATACAGCATTAGAAGCATCTTCATAATTGTGGTTAGATATTTTGAATTAAAAACAAAATAAATAAATATTATGAGTGCATAATTATCCACACCCCATGGTACGAAACCCCTAAATTATTACGGTGCCATCATAAGTCAAATAACTAGAGGAACTGTTTTCTGTGAAGTGTGTCAATTATAGGCCCCAAAGATTGTCAGAGAACATCTAGTACTTAGGCAAGTAGGTTCATAAAGACCAAAGAGCTATTAAAAAAATCTGGGACAAAGTTCTGGAAAATGATCCGTCAGGATTTGGTTATTTTAAAAAAATGGAACTTGAACATTCTGTGGAGTACCATTAAAGCTGCGGTTGGTCCATTTTTAGCTGTATACACAAACTGTTATATTGGTTAAACTGGTCTTTTTACCCCGACACCAATCAATTGTCAAACTCAAACTTATGAGGTCTGAAAAAGGTGCAAAAAAACCCACCATCTGTGGCCACTGTAATCCGGTAAAAACGTCGACCAATCACTGCCTAACAATCTGCTGGGAAATATCCAGTGAAATGCTTATGAACTTATGTGTGACCCTACTGTGCAAGAACCTGTAGTAGGAATGTACGTGGAGGGGGCGTGGCTTTGAAAGGGGCTTCCAAGGGCAGGGGAGGATTTTGGCGGAGCCCTGAAGAGACGCTACTTTCAAATTTTGTTAGCTTTCTAAATGACCAAATGTATTATTAAAAGGTGAAATTGTTCAAGGGGGTGAATACTTGTGCAAGGTACTAAAGATGCTAGACTGGAGACCTGTATTACACATTTCAATCGTTCAACTATAATAACATATATCTACTTACTCAGAGTAGCCAACCTTTCGCATACATTTTACATACTGTAACATAACAGTACAAGCTCACAGCAAGCCAGTATCAAAGCAGTGGATAGTTCTGTATGATATTCAGGGCGGTACGGTGGTTCTCCCTGTGCTTGCATGGGTTTCCTCCAGGTACTCAGATTTCCTCCCACAGTCCAAAATTGCGCACAGTAGGTTAATTGACTGTTCCAAATCACTCCTCAGTGTGAGTGTGAGTGTCAATGTTTGTGGGTATGTGTGATGGCCCTGTAATGGTCTGGCGAGCTGTTCATGGTGTACCCTGCCTCGCCCAGGCTGAGATGGGCGCCAGCCTCCCAGCAACCTTAATTAGGATTAAGTGGCTTAGAAAATGAATGATTGTATGATATTCAGCACTCTGAAAGGGAGGAAAGGGGGATTGGTGCATGCATAAAGTATTATGGCTCTCCGTCTGTTTTAGAGTCTTGAAGTACCTGCAGGTATTGGGCAGCTGGATGGTCAGGGTGAGTTGGCTATGATTTACTGACCCTCCCTGCATATCTCTCTCTCTCTCTCTCTCTCTCTCTGTATGTCTCCCCTGGCATGCTGTGAAAACACACACACACACACACACACACACACACACACACACACACACACACACACACACACACACACAGAGGCCTGAGGAGAAACTGTGTGTATTCAGCCAGGAGTTCGGTGCTGGCATGGAGGGGGGTCCCACCACTGTGTCTTCTGCATTTCCTACTAGTGCTTTACATTCATCTTCAGTGTTATAACAACACCTCTCTTTTGAGCTCTGGGCATGGCCTGGATGGTGATATAACCCTTCTATTAGGTGTCCTGGTGGGCCAAATGGAGTGTGTTCCTACAAGCATGGCCAGAGGAATGTCTGGTGCTATATAAAGATGCACTTCTTGTTTTTTTCTTGTTTTTTTTTTCTGTTTTTCTGCTGAACCAGAGCATATTGTTTGTGTACTGTGTGTGTCAGCCACACAGTATCTACACAGGTTATTGTATAGTGTATAGTGGAGTATAGTGGTATATAAGTATAGTGGAGCAGTATGTATGTATCAAATTCTTGTTTAAATATACTGCTATATATGAAACAGCACTTTTGTTGTATAATTAAATGGGGGAAAAAGAAGATAATAAAAATTATAATAAAAATCCTTTCGTCTCCCTGGGTAACAAATACATTATTTCGTCTTGTCATTCATTCATCCATTCATTTTCTGAGCCGCTTATTCCTGATTAGGGTCGCGAGGAGGCTGGCACCTATCATAGCCGACTCGGGGCGAGGGCGGGGTACACCCTGAACAGCACACCAGACCATTGCATGGCCAACACTCACACAATCATTCACACTCACTCTCACACCTAGGAACGAATTGGAACAGCCAATTAGCCTACTGTGCATGTTTTTGGACTGTGGGAGAAACCGGATTACCCAGAGGAAACCCATGCAAGCACGGGGGGAACATGCAAACTCCGCACAGAAACACCCGAGACTGAGAATTGAATCCGGGACCTTCTTGTTGTAAGGGCCTTGCCCAAGGGCCCAGCAGCAGCTTGTTGGTACTGAGATTTAACTCCAACTTACTGTTCAGGAACTCAGAACCCTAATCAGGAAGCCACCACTGAATCCTACTGTACATGATAACTATAATTGCTTCAGAACAACTTGTTGCAAAATAATGTATTGTAAAAACTCAATTATCCCTACAGTATCATCATATTATCAGTCCTATCATACGCAAAGTATGACACAGATTTCTCAGAGATTTCTCCGTTTTATTGAAACATGGTGCCATAGCTGGAAATGCTCATCTCTAATCCTGGAATCATTACTTCTATAATCCTTTCAAATATTAATCCTAATCAAATCATTACTGTATAAAAGAGGGTTGTGGGGTCTGCTGAGGTTGGATCACCCAGGTTTAGGCTGTAGATAATTGCATCCCCTGTTTCCCATCATATCATATCCTGCCTGTAAGTGATAGATTGATGTTTATCCGGTTCTGGTCGCCATGTGTTAAAGAGGTAGATGACGGTACTTCAGTGAGCTTCCCCTCGCAGCTGCATGTTTTTTTTTTTTTTTTTTTTTTTTGGGGGGGGGAAATACATCCCCACTTTTGTCCTTAAATCCAGCCACTTCCAAAAATATTGGAAAATATTTCATTAAAATAAATGGATAACACTGACTAATAGTTTGGCCTTAAACATCTATAGCCAACTGAAGTGATGTGATCTTAAAAACGCCATGCTGTACTCATTCAGTAATTCATTTTCTTCTAAACTGAAAATGTGCAACCGTTTTATGCCTCGGCAGGACGGCGAATGAAAAGTTTAGACCTCCTTTTTTTCTTTTAAATAGTATTAGTGGAATTTAATAGGAAATTAGTGTACTTTATGGCCTAATATTCCATCTATGATTCCTAAAAAGCAGTTCAGTGAAAGACAGACCAAGACTTACAAAGACTTTCTAGTACAGCACACAATTCAATTTAATAATTCAGTGTAATAGTTTTGTTTTTGTTGTGGTTGTTGTTGTTACTGTTGTTTTTTGGGAGATGTGATCTGAGCACATTAGGACTGGTTGAACCATTGGAGCTCAAACTCACACAAGCTTTTGCAAACTGAGACTCTTCTGGCTCCATCATTTGATGGAATGAGTGAAACCCCATAAGCAAATCTGTCTCTATCTATCTATCTATCTATCTGTCTGTCTGTCTGTCTGTCTGTCTGTCTGTCTGTCTGTCTCTTCTGCTTTATATTTTCACTCGTTTCTTATAAAAGGTCCTTCTGTGCAGTATTTAGGCTCATAATTATCTGTTAATGCTTTAACTCCATTAATATGATTGTTGCAATTCTAAGGATCTCTGCAAAGTGTAATTAGGTAGGTAATGAAAGCGGGCATGCTGAATCCATCAACGCTAATCATAATTGCTGTTTATGAAAGCATGGGGTGCAGTCTGCTGTGCTGTGCCTAAAAAAATAAGCTTGCCTCTAAAAATATATTTCAGACTGGAAAAGCCATGGGGCCTCCATGCAGCTGTGCCTTTTTCGCCCGGGTGATATTAAAGTTACATGACTGCGATAAGCATGGAACTACTTTAAGTATCTCCACCCCTCTTTAGCATGCAAACGCTCTCTCTACTACCCACCAAATGCTTCTCATTTGGCCTAGAAATCGGGAAAAGTGGCTAAGTCGCTGGGCAGTCTCGAAGTGAAACGTTAGTGAGCATTAAAATGCAGCTGGACTGCATCAGCATGGAGCTTAAATGACCCGAGTGGAGTGCTACTGATTGCAGAGGACACTTTTGAACCTTTCAAACGCAGGTCGAACTGGTCATCGTTGTACAAAGGCAGATGGAGATGGTTGAAGTTAATCACTCTGTCGTGCATCATTCTCACAGCTGCATTGAAGCTGGAGCCCCTTCACTTCACTCGCTGTCCATCATAGTGACACAGTGACAGACAGCTGTGAGGTCCTCATTGAGTTCAGTACAGCTTGAGAGCTTTAGAGCCTTTGGACAGGTTGATCAGAAGGTATTGATTAATTTTCTGTACCATCAGCACGTTTTGTAATTTTATTTTCCTTTCTATAGAAACAGATTATTTACAAGGGCTTGTATGGAGGGCTATACACAAAACAGATTAAAAGTGATCCACTGCGTAGGATTTAAGGGGGATCTATTGGCAGAAATGGATTTTAGCATTGATTATAGAATTTGGGTTTTCATTAGTGTGTAATTATCCGTAACTAAGAATCATTGTGTGTTTGTAAGCTTACACAGAATGAGCTTTCTAGTATACATCAGAAGCTGGGCCTCTGCCATGGAGCCACCATATTCCGCCAGTACTACATCCCAGAGCCCACATATCATGCTTTTACAAGTGGCAGAAGGAAGGAAGAAAGGGGCATGGTTCTGATTATTCAGATTTGTCTGAGAACCAAAAATTTGAAAAATGGTGGATTGTACTTATTATTTATCATCCGAAAAAGTAAAGGGGTGATGGTCAGCATGCACTCTAATGCTTGCTAGGAAAAGGAGGGTGGAGTGGGTGGGGATTCAGTTGGTTGCAATCATAGTGCCTATCTACTGCACATTTAATTTTGTTGTTTAAAAAAAAAAAGATTTAGGATAGAGATAGGTTTAAATTAACAAGTAGCTTAGGAAAGGAGGCATCTGAGGTTGATTTAAAATGAAACCACCAATAAATCCATCAATGTTTAATGTAGTATTTTAAAAAAATGTAGTCTCCTGGGCATACAGCAAATGAGTAAGTATGCAAAGGATTTGTGAAGTCTATCTCAACATGTTGCCTGGAGATTGTCAAGTAGAAATAAAAAAAAGAAAAAGAAAAATAATACGAGAGACAGAGAAACAGATAAAGCCTTCTTGCCTATGGCCCGGGATGCCTAATAAGCCTTATCACTGATACAGTAAAGATGTAAAGCTGCCTCCAGTGACAGTGCTTTGTAACTGTTACTAAGACAGAAGAGCCCTCAGAACAGCCGATGTTATACTTTCTGGTTTCTCTCTCGCATGTCCATCATCATGTTGCCTTATTAACTTTAAGGGAGAGGCTTGTAAGGAAACATTTATTCATTTATTCATTGTCCAAAGCATTTTATCCTACAATAGGATGGCAGGGAGGCTGGTGCCTGGACTGGGTGAAGGCGTGGTACACCATAAACAGCTTGCTAGACCATCACAGGGCCAATTCACACTCACACTCACACCTAGGTGCAATTTAGAACAGCCAGTTAGCCTAATGTGCATGTCTTTGACCTTCTCCAGGTCCTTCTTGCTGTGAGGCAGACGTGCAAACCATTATTCTTGTAACTGTTTGTAAGATGTAATGTAATAGGACTTACATAAAGTATACTATAAATGTATGATGCGATGGTGATTTATAAATGAATCATGTAAGTTTTGTAATATAAGTGGAATAATACACTTGGGGTGAGATATTTTATAGGTTATAGGAAAATAAGCTGCTTTGGGGTAGTAACTCTCTCTGTTAGGTGACATCACTGATAATTTCCACATGAAGGTGTTTTTCATTTTTATTGCCTTTTGCGTGAGCTACGCAGAAGGTACCGTGACATGTCGATTTTCGTTCCACAGGAAATTGTGTGTGTTTGTCTGTCCGGAGACCACGAGTGTGAGCTTGATCCTAGTAAGTTATTACGTTTCGCGGGAGCTATATATTTTTCATGTTATTATTACTAGACAATTGAGAGCTTATGGAGCTTTATGGTAATATGAGGATAGTCATTATATTTACATAGACAGGAACTTTTCAATAGGTCTAACTAATTAGATAGTCAGAAGTTAGACAGAGCAAGTATGTGTCCAAAGAGTTAATTTTTTTTAATTTCTCCACTAATGACTTGAGAGTAATAACGTTATTTATATTTATGGCCGCTCTTATCCAGAGCGACTTACAATTAACATTTTCTTATGCAACTGAGAGTTAAGGGCCTTGCTCAAGGCCCCAACAGTGTTGGTTCCTGGAATTAAACCCCCGACCCTCAGATCAGTAACCCATTGCCTTAACCACTGAGCCCCGACTGTTATTAGTAGTATTAGCGTAAACATAACGTTACCTAGCGGTGGGCGCTATTATACAACAATCTGAGATTATATGTTAGTTGATGCCACACAAAAGGTCACTGAACGTGTGTGTTCAATCCTCCAGTCATTTATTTTGTAAAGATTATAGAAGTGTAAAGTAAACTGTTAGTAATATATTGTATAAACAAGATTTTTTTTTAAGGAATAAGATGAATTATAACTTTATTCACTGTCACATGATCTCTGTCTCCTGCCATCTCTCGTCAGGACGACCCCTGTCAAATATATTCAGCGTCTCAAGGAGAAATTCTGCTTTCTCTGTAGACATGAGGGTTTGATCAGTGACATGTGCAGTAGCTGGACTCTGTGGATCTAAAGCACACATGTCTGCTGGAAGCTTTTCCAAAGGGGAAAAGTGAAAAAGAAAAAAAAAAAAGATCAGATAAATGACAGATCTTCTGCCAGCGTTTCAAAGCTAACCTTTGACTTCGCCGGGGTATGTTCCGGCTGCATTTCTTTACTACCTATTTTTTTTTTTTTTCATATTACATCTAAGTAAAACCAAACCTGACAGTCCGGGGCTGCCTGTCACATACTGCTTCATGACATTCTTAACTCGTGATAGCTGCTTAGGGTATAATGTTTTGCATAAGTGTGGGCTTCTTGACAGCTCAACACAAGAACTTCTCCCGAAAGATTGTTTCAATAAGGTCACATTACACCTGACCCCCATCGATGTAAACGGGTTAAGTGATCTTTGGGTTTGAATAAGCCAGAAAACTGCCATCGGTGTAATCATATTTCACATCTTTGGTTGTATTGTGGGGTTTGAATGGCAGTGCAGGGGCTGAGACGCTCCCTCCCTTGCCCCAGGTCTGTGTTTTATTGTTAGCCTGTGGTTTACTGTGTCTTCCCAAAAGCAAATGTGATCCGAAGCTAATCTTCTCATTTATCACTTTGAATTGCCTGTTCTTTAGACCCACTGTCTGACTAACAAAATGCAAAGTACTGAAGTGAAGTGAAGGACATGTTTTAGATTACATTTACATTAGATAGACATTAGATTAATCCTTTTTTTTTTGTTCATTTTCACATTAGACCTATTTATATTCCCAGCTACCATAGATATAGGAAGTGGACACCCACCTTGGACACCCATGACACTCTTGCCAGAGAGGTGCACCCTGAACAGCTCACCAGAACATGCACACACACACACACACACACACACACACACACACACACACACACACACACACACACACACACACA
>JAOUQZ010000044.1:10839992-10860634 GCA_028564935.1 Neosilurus hyrtlii
CACACACACACACACACGCACACACACACACACACACACACACACACACACACACACACACACACACACACACACACCGCTATCCCAACCCCTGACAAAACACACACAGATAATGAACGAAGCTCCAGAGGAAGTTATTAAATGGTCAGCAGTGGCACACTTTCATTAAATGAATGTGTAAGAAGTCATGGCCCATCTCCCCTGTTTTATGAAGCCACACACACACACACACATACACACACGCTTACTGATTACTAAACAGCTCCCTGGCACTATTTTCCTCACTCACCATCTCTCTTCAACTGAAGACTAAATAATATATTTTATTTTCCAAACGTACTGCCAACATTGACACGCCACCAGCATGATGCTTTCATAAATCACCTTCCTCTCTAACTTTTTTAATGAACCTGATCATTTTATATTTTGAGTCTGCCATCCAGGATTTCTCAAACATCACCTTTAATGAAACCCTCTATAGTGAATGAGCTATACGTGTACAATTCGAATACATTATTATGAATGGAATTTGACGTGTATATATTATTAGTTATTAAGATTCATTTCAAAAAAGCATCGGGTTTTGTCTTCACTGCTTGTTTTCCGCCCTTGATGGGGAATTGTTTCTGTGTCTGCCGAACTGGAGCTGTGAGACGCAGACGCGAGCTATCAATTATTTATCACCTTCATAAATTTGCATTCCACAGGCCTCCTCCTCGCCTCGGTGCCTGAGCAGGGTGCTGCAGAGGATGCACTCACATGGTGGGGGAGATAGCTGTAGGTTAAACGTTTATGTGGTAGAGTCAAAGAAATGTAGCAGGTTTATACGCACAGTGGGGTATTTATTACTTCATAATTTACATGCTTAGTCTATATACCCTAGCGAGTGGAGATATAAAATACATACATATAATAGCTCTGCATTCTATTTACCTTGGAAGTCGGACCTGGGATTGACGTTACACCTCGAGTTTCAGTACAGAAAACTGAAAACCAGTGCCAGAACTTTCTAGCCAGGTTAGCCACTGTTAGTGTTATCAGTTCATAGCAATGCAATATGCTGTAATTAATAGGCAGAGCAGCCTGTCTCAGCCAACATCGGGCGAAGGCAAGGGTGTACCCTGAACAGCTCGCCAGACCACTGCACCACAACGCTCACAATCATCCACACTCACACCTAGGGGTGATTTGAAACAGGCAATATTAGCCTAATATGCATGAATGCGGACTGTGGAAGGAAACCGGGGTACATGAAGAAAACCCACACAAGCACGGGAAGAAAATGCACACAACCCCACACAGAATTATTCAAGCCCAGGACTCAAACCCAGGACCATCTTGCTGTGGGGCGGACATGATAAGTACTATACCACCGTTTTCAACTGGTATCAGAATCATCAGAATCAGAATACTTTATTGATCCCAGAGGAACTTGTGTGCACACAGTTGCTCCACACCAAGTAAAGAATAAAATCAAAGTCTCAATAAGAAAAATTACAAATATAGTACCTTGAAAAAAAAATTTTACCTTACAAATCTGACATCCAGGTACAAATGGAAGCTAATATTAACCCTGCTCTAACCATGTTACACCTTAATTATCATCTGCTTTCCTTCAGTTTATGGATGGTTTAAAATCTGATATACACCCATCTCAGACGACTCTGGGTGAGGGTGGGGTACACCATGAACAGCTTGCCAGGTCATTGCAGAGCAATACCTACACAACAATATACATTCACACTCACACCTAGGGGCGATTTGGAACAGCAAATTAGCCTACTGTGATAATTTTTGGACTGTGGGAGGAAACTGGAGTACCCAGAGGAAACCCACGCAAGGACGGGGAGAACATGCGCGCACACACATAAACGCCCGAGCTGAGAATCGAACCCAGACCTTCCTGCTGCCACCTGGCTGGCACCATGCCGCCATGTCTTGGAATCAGATTTCAGTTCTCTTTTAGATTTAATCAGCAATTACACTCAACAAGGAACCACGGTTTTCATCCTGCCACTCGCTGCTAAACTGAACTCAATCTCCGAACTCTTTGGCTTTTTTCCTTAAACATTTATTTTATTTTGCTTTTCGTTCTTCATCGTTCTCAGCTGAAAAGCTCCACTGTGGATACAATAGCCTGTCTGATGGTTTTGTTGACGGTATGGAAAATCCAGTGAAAATAATTCAAATACTTGATACGCTCATGCCTGTGTGCAAGAAACCAATGTTTCTTTCATTTCACATTCTTCTACATTAAATGTAGATTTTAACTCCCTCAAAAATGCAAAGATGGCAGAACAGCACAGAATAAACATTATTGTAACTAGAGTGATATAATCCTGGCTTCATGACAGAGAAACAAAATAAGAGAAATGAAAAGAAAGAGAGAGAGAGAGAGAGAGAGAGAGAGAGCATGATGAGAATACGGAGATGCAGTGTGTGAACAGTCAGTGTGCATAGCTCAAACTGCTGTCTATCAGATAACACAGATGCTCTGTCCATCTGTTACAAGTACCCAGACCAGCATCTCGCCGCAGCACGTGTGTATGTGTGTGTGTGTGTGAATGGTAGTTTAGCTGCATAGTTAGGCAATGTGAAATTGTACCCACACTGCATTAATACATGTGTGTGTGTGTGTGTGTGTGTGTGTCTGGGCATTAGGTCTGGGTAATTAACTGCACTGTTAATTAGTGATAATAAGTGTATTATTGTGCATATGTATGCAGACTGATAAATTAGCATGATCTTTCAACTCAATCACGCCCCCAACCCCCACCTCAGTCTATCTGCGTCTAAAGAGTGACCCTTTGGGGTCAGGAGTTGAACTCAGCTCAGCCTTTTTTTCTCTAGCCACCAAGCCGGGATGCCTCTGGTCGATTGGCCCACACCAAAATAAACAGAGTGCGATGCCCATAGTCTGGGTGGCAGGGTGATCAGAGTGATATATGGTCCTTTCCCTGGCTTCCCATTCCAGCAGCACAAACCTAAACAAAGTGGTTTAATGTATGCCAGACACATAACATGCCAAAAGGGGAACTTTTCCAACCTGGTACAACTGTTCTTCAAGCTCTCCGTAAATCCTGTTCTTTTTTTCAAGCTTCAACGTAAAACTATAATGAACAGCATTTTACATGACTACATGACTATTAATAAATATCTATTGAGGTTGTCAGAGATGGAAAGCACAGCACTCGTAGGCGGTCCAGTCCCTGGAGGACAGCTATGTTTTGAGGTTACACAGGATGTAGTTGGTGTTTTTTCAGGAATTCATCTCTAACTTTTCCTTTTCTGTCTCAATCCTGTCCAGACTTTGACTGCATGGAGCCGTTGGGTGTAGAATCTGGAGAGATTCCCTCAGAGCAGATCGAGGCATCATCGGAGTATAATCCCAACTGGTCTACACAGCGCTCCAGACTCAATAACTTTGAAAATGGCTGGACGCCAGTGGAAGACTCCAACAAAGAGTGGATTCAGGTAGCTCAAGAGAACCACTTCAAATCACGATAACCAACATTCCTACTTTGATTAATTCCAAATGAAGGCATTCCTCCTTGAGAAAAGTGTCTATCAGGGCCTTATGATTTTTACAGGCATTTTATGTTATAATATTTCAGGGAGATTGTAGCCCTTCAAATCTTCTTCACACATTTTTAATGGATGAAGTATTTCTGTTAGAACATCCACCTCACAGCAAGAGGCTCGATTCCTGCACTTTGGAGTTTCTGAGTGGTTTGCATGTTTTCCCCATGTCTGAGTGGGTTTCCTCTGGGTACTCCAGTTTCCTCCCACAATCTAAAGACAATAACATTAGGCTAAGTGGCTGTTCCAAATCACCCCCTAGATGGGAATGTGAATGGTTGTTGCCCAGTGATGGTCTGGCTTCGCTCAGTGTTGGCTGAGATAGGCTCCAGCCTCCCCATGAACCCTAGTAGGATGAAGCGGTTCAGCAAGTGAGTGAGTGAGTCTGTCTGTGCTAAACCATTACCAGATTTAAAGTCTGGTGTCATTCCTTAGTGAAGACCATTTTGGTTTGAATCGCATTTTTGTTGACTTCAAATCCCTAAACCCTCTGAATCCTTGAAGGCCACATGTTGATCCCCAGGCTCTACATTTCTGTAACCACAACAGTATGTACGTGACACACACCATCTGTTTGCTCCGGAACAGGATGCTGGGATATATATTCTTTCTCTTCTGCACATCAAACTTAATCCAAAATCAGTTTTTAGATGAAAATGTTCAGGAAGAGATCGCTGTGTAACAATAGCGTACATGCTTTTATTTCCCTCCAAGTTGCAGTTTTGCTTTAACTCATGGTCTGCATTTACCGTCACAACCTACACTTATTTATTTTACAATCTTCACTTTTCCGGAAAGTTTTAGGCCTCATTCCTCAGGGGGCTAATATCTGAGCCGGCCCTCACTCAAATATTTGCTGGGGGAGGTCTACAAACAGTCCATAAAGAGATCTTTTCCTTGTTGCTATCAAAATATTGTCTGGGAGGCCCCATGTTCTAACTTGCAGACTAATTGAATCAATACAAGGAGCTCTTGGTGCAGCAGGGAGGAGGAATCGTGGTGTTTTAGGCTGCTTTTGATTGAGGAAGAGGTTTTTAGTGCTTCCTGTGAGGCAGAAGTTTTGTCTTGGGGCCACCATGTTAAGAAGGGGAATTCCTTCATGCAATAGAGAGAGAGAGAGAGTCTCTTGGGTACAATGTAAAGGCCAGACAAGAAGAGGGCCGTCTGTATTCCTGCTGTTTCCATTTCTTCTCTCTATCCTATCACTAGCTGTCCATCTACCAGGTTCTTCCCCTATTAAAAATGTCTGCCTTGAAACATTCCTCAGCCTTGTGGTTTATTGAATCTTCTGAATATGGCATTGATTGGGTCTTCAGGCTTACAAAATGGACTACACTTTAGAGTACTGTTCCACTAAGATGTCTGAAAGACAATCAATATTTGACTCAGCTTTTTTTTTAAAGACCGCAACTGAAAGATCTAAATATCGCCCCGATTTCGTAATGCTAAGAACTAGGCCTCCAAACGTGTAGCCACAACGATATGGAATGTATCTAACTGCAGGAGAGATCTGAAATGTCAAACAATTTATTCTCTACATTGGCTGTAAATGGGTTTCATTAAAGCATGGCTGTGATAGAGGCGGGAAAAAAATGGCTGCCTCTTTCAATCAGCGTCTCGGTTCCACACTGTTTCACACTTGCCATTTCATATTTTATCTAGTGTAATTAACCAGCCCTCTCTACTTAGGGGAACTTCTTTAGTCATTTCGGATTTTAATGAAATTCTAAATGGACTGTCTCCCCACCGAGTATAAGAGGCAAAATCCAGCAACCGCTTCAAATTCTCTGAAGAGTATTGATTAGCAGGGGTACTTTTTGGCAGGAAAATTTCAGGCAAATCAACCGTATTCTGTTTCAAGCCCTGATCTGATATTCCCATGCTACTCCCTCTCGGGCCAATCAGATGTCAAAGTTTAGCCCCGCGCATCTGTTTCCAAGGGAACAAAGCTGGAGGACTGCTGAGAATGAGTAAGGTTGAGTGATTTATAATTTAAAGAAACCTGCCCTTCTCTCCCCCAACCCCTTTTCCTTTCTCTTTTCAACCTGCATTTATGAAGTGGTTTAATTATAAGCCTTATTAAGGGAGACGAATTCTTCATTAAGGCTTCATTATGTTTGCTGGTGAGCCACAACAACAATCTCTTGTCCTCTAATGGTGCAATCCACTCGGCATGCACAAATCACCCACTCCTCCCTGCTTCACCTCACCTCACTTAGATCAGCAGTTCATTGTTTGTTTCATTAATTCTCCATAATGCAGTTTGCAGTATATTTGGGACTCATTCCTCTAAGTTTCTTCCATTATGTGCATATTTTGAACTTTATTTTAAAAGTATTTCACTACATATTATTATGTTATAACAGTTATTGTTATATAATACTATATATTATATTGTAACTATACTGTATAGGCATATTCATATACCGTAATTACGCCTCTTATATAAGAGTGACACCAACAAATTCCTCTTATATGTCAGCGTACATGGCCAGTAAAGCTTGATTCAGATTCTGAGACTGAAAGCCTGTTCCCAACACATATCGCACAAGGCTTTTTTTTTTTTTTAATGTTGCACATCTGAAACATAGGCTTAAAGAAAGGTGTCCATACATTTCTCTAGCAAAAGGGCTGTGTTTATGATTTTAATGGGAAGTTTTTGCTGAAGCATGGCATAGGCCAAGCAGGCACCTGAATCTGTACAGCACATTAAGATTCTCCAAAAAGAAACTTTGTCTTTTTTAAGAGACTTTGATACACTACATCCCAAAAACCAAAGAAGTGTTTTGTGAAGCTCCAGGAAAGACAATTTCCTGTCTCTTGAGAATGCCAAGTAATGAGAAATTGCTTTTGTCAAGCAGCAAATATTCCTGCTGAAGCAAAGACCTGAGTGCTGGAGCAAAAGCAGTCTGAGATCGTAAGTCCGACTAGCTCACTCTGACAGTCTCCATTGATCAAAGCAGAAGCATGAATAATACATTTTATCTGGGAAAAAAGTCAACTGTCAATACTTGAAAGCTTCTGTAGTGCCTTTGCTCCTAATGGTGGGACAGAGGGTTCATAGAGTGGACAGCTTGTTTTGTTCCATTAATCCAAACCGTTTAACAAACTCTGTCCGTCTCTCCATATTAGCATATATAAGCTAGCCTTTTTGGATACACAGCAGTTCATTTATGTTGATGATGCCCTGCTGTTGTCATGAATGATTTGATCCGAAGGGAAGTCAAGAGCCATATTCTGCCCAAAATAAGAAGAGCATGATCCCGCAAGCTGATTAAAGGGTACAGCTACTGGTATAAGTGTAAGAGCAGTTGTATTGCTGTCTGTTCTTTAATCATCTGTTGGATGTTACCGAATAGATCATAAATATAATATTCAAAGTGCTAGTCTATATATAATGGCATAAAAAAAACTCAAAACATTAACGTTATAAGGAAAATGGCCCTCGTTATCGCAGACCATAATCCTGTCCAAGTAAATCTAATAGATTTTTCAAAGCCCTACAGGAGAATGTTTGGTTATCAGAAACAAATCAGGAAGAGGATAGTACACTGAAAAGAATCAAGGCCCGTGTTTTGGCATAGGCTTCTCATATTCTCCTGAAGTAGATCGCTAACCGGGAGCACAGTTATCAGCAGGAAGCTAGCGCTGTTTGATTGATGGAACTGAGAAGAGAAAGTGCCAGGTCCAGGGATGGTAGCGATAATGGAGTGACCCTCTTACCCAGCCATTATGCCATCATCCTGTGTCCCTGAGACTTATTTTGCTTAAAAAAAAACCCAAAACAGACCAAGATACCAGAAAAGGCCACTGAAACGGGCACTAATTGCAGACTTCCCTCGAAGCTAGCATGCCGCACAGACTGTTGAGCAGACGTTTATCTCAAAGCGGCTAGAGAGAGAAAGAGGGAGGGCACAGAGTGTGAGCTGGTGTAACAATCCCAGTCAACCAGATCCTGTTTTCCTTTCCTTTTCTCCAAATGTGCTTCCAGTTAGCTGAGCACGATACTGTGTCCATTCTCTATTGTTTTGCTTTATAAGCGTTTTCATTCATCAATTAAAGCTGCTTCTATTTTGAGCCAGGAGTTGTTCTCTTGCCAACTCATGACTAATTGCACAATGTGCTTGTAATTAACATAAGAATCTCTGATGGTGAAGCCTGTGGAGCTGGTGTCAGACTAAGTCACCCTGCTAGCACCACACCTGTGCTAGTTGCATTCTGTTACTCGTAGAGAGTTAGCTGATGTGATGCTGTAGTGGTTACTTATCATTGTAATAACAACACAACAGGTTACACTTTACAATAAGCTTCCTTAATAACCCCATATTTATGCAAGAGCAAATCATGAACAACTAGACGGGCACTCATAAATAGGCTCTATATGGGTACTGGTTTTAATTACCCATAAGATATGCTCTATAGTACATGGGCGTGAGCAAATTAGTGGAAAATTTCTTGTTTAATGGGTTTATGAGATGGCTGTGGTTTGACCTTTCAAAGGTCACTCAAGAGCAAAAGTACTTATTTTATTTGAAAGTCCATGTATGCTGTCCTAGTAGTGTTCCATGGTAACAGCATGTCAATCGGCACTGGTTTCAAAGTTATACGTGCTCTATATCCCAAAAAATGATCGTGACCTTGCTCTGACCTTCACCTTCGGCCTTGCCATTCCAAAATCAAATCACCTCTGGAGCTCAGATAGGGTAGTGTCCCCACCAAGTTTGGAGAACATCGATGCAAGGGTTTGGTGCAACCTCCATCAAAACTCTGTATTGGTCAGAGGTGAATATAGTTTGGAATTTAAGGTTAATTAGGTTAACACGCAAATACTGTTATCTATTAATCAAGGCTTAGTAGTAATTTTTGCACAGTAGCATAGTGACATCAATGAATGACAATGGCAACACTAGGAGTTCTTCTGTCAGTTGAGAAATTCCAATGGCTAGCAGTCTATATGTTAATGTACATGACATGACTGTAATTACTGCACTGTATTTAATGGAAATAGGTTGGATGGAGTCATTCTACCAAATTAGAGGTTGCAGGGTTGACAGATTTCTGATCCAGTCACAGGCAGAAGTCTGTTGATCAAACCAATAATATCATCAATACAAGATGTATCACACTGCGTAGACCAAGAGCTGCCAGGCTGCTCAGTAATTCATCGATTGTGTACTGATGCAAGTACGCTTGGAGTGCTAACCATGGAACAATGTTCACTGAGCTGAAGACATTACTGAGAAAAGAACTGTCTAAACATCGCACTATGTTAACTGATGGCTTCATATTTCAGCTAATCAGCAGGAATAACAAATCGGCAATCCTCAGTGTGGATACAGCCCAGTGAAACACACTTCTCTGCAAAGTGAGGATCATTTTTACAAGCATCATTTTTTCATTTTCATGCCACAAGTGTGCATGACTTCTAGCCTATTAACCAGAATCCTCTCATTCCTCACTGTCTCAGAAATAGATTATCATCTACAGGAAAATATGTATAATTTAATGCCATTAAAAAGAGGCACGAGGTACTAAAAATAACACAGGCTAATTCCAGCAAGTAGATTCAGTGATGAATGGAATTGCCTATTGGTCTTGCAGTGCGTACTAATACAATTTTCATGAAAATACGAATTAATTATACCTGTAGTTAATGGAATTTTAGAGCAGTCAGTCATGACAGCCAGGTGGTATGGCTGAAGCGAGTGAAAGAGAAGCATGGGTTGATTGATGAACCAATCTTTGTCCTATGGTTACTGCCAAGCGAGGCTTGTGTTTGCTTTGCTGAGGCATTTTGGTGCCCTGCCCTTCAATTCTTCACCATTAACTGCTCTTGTCTGACCCATGCCATATGGTATTTGGATCAGAGACACAGGACAGTCTGTGATTATACTGATCGACTACACTGAGAGATTTTTGGTTTTATTTTTGTTAATCAAACACAGATAAGGAGGGTGAACCTAATAGAATATCAAATCATAATTTATATAGAATAGAATATCAATAGAATATTATTCACTGAAGGCAAAGTGTATGACAACTAATAGGACTCTTTTATTCATTGACATCTATTGAGGCTAGGGTTAAAAAAAGTTTAAGTATATACTACATTGAAACATAGAAAGCAATCTAGATCGAGTTTTTATCATTTATTTTGACATATTTTAACCATTACAGAGGCAGGTCAGATAGTCCCGCATGCTCTGAGCAAAGCATAAGCATAAAACCTGGCATCTTTTTTTAAACCAATTCAGAGTTTAAATATGTACTACACAGAAACCTAAAGTAAAGTAAACTAAAACTATTTTAATAATTAATTTTTACATATTTTAACCAGGCTTACTGATGCCAAGGTCAGGGGTTCAAGCCCCACTATCACTAGGTTGTCACTGCTGCCCCACCAGTGGAGCTAACTGGGTTATCAAATGCCAGCCATGTCTCTCAGTGTCTGTGGTGAGAGGCATGTAAAAGAACCATTGCTGTCATTCATAAAAAGTAGGCCATTGGATTGCTGTCAGCGTGTTTCTGCCTGCGATGGCCTGGCGAGCTGTCCAGGGTGTAGCGCGCCGAATCCCAGAGTTGGCCGAGATGGGTGCCAGCCTCCCCGCGACCCTAATTAGGTTTAGGCGGTTTAGAAAATGAATGAAATTAATGAATATTTAACCAATGACAGAAGCAGGATTGCATGCTCTGAGCAGAACTATGTGCTGTGTAGTTAACTGCACCTGTTTAAACTCATTCATAGTTTATTATATACTACACAGAAACATTCAACGTTACATTTAAAGACAGGAAAAGCAAACTAAAACAAAAAGTTTAAACCTTTAAAGTGTGGCAATGGTGATGCCGCCTGCTCCAAGTCACCATGACAAACCATGAGCGTCTGTCATTTTGAAATCAAGCATTATTCACTTGGGATAATGTTTTGTAATCTCTATATAAGGGACCAATCAGATCGCACCATTGCATCGCATGTAGTATATACTAATTTACGATATAATTCTACATTTAGATTATATTTACCCAAGCTGTTAGTTGTTTCTCCACATTATTTTGCTAAAAGCTTCCAAGTGAATGAGCTCATTCCCATTAGTCCTATTAATAAAGAAATTACAGTTGGAATCAATTTTTGAGGCACCATGGACCTTTAAATTCCCCAGATTAAACCGCCATAGCTGATGTGACCAGCTAGACCAGAAAGACTTTGTTTAATGCCACACACTCACCATAGAAAAGGAATAATGAGTGTGTGGTGTGGTCATGACGAAGATTTAATAAGTGTAAAACAGAGTTAAGGGAGGATTACAGCATATTCATTTTATCCACCACCATCAGAGTAGCCTCATCAAACACGGATGCACTCCCTCCACTTCTCGTATTCCCCCAATGTGGTGAAAACACACTCTCCTTGTTAATCTAATTGCATACCGGGCT
Organism: Neosilurus hyrtlii; assembly: GCA_028564935.1. Taxonomy (NCBI): domain Eukaryota; kingdom Metazoa; phylum Chordata; class Actinopteri; order Siluriformes; family Plotosidae; genus Neosilurus; species Neosilurus hyrtlii. Next base: position 10,851,006 of record JAOUQZ010000044.1, read on the forward strand.
TAACTGGCAGCCTACAAAGCAAACCCAGGCTAATTCTGTTCCCACGTTTTGGCTTTTATTTAGCAGTATTATGAGTGCAGCCTCTGTTCCTCTGCTTGTGGTAGCAGATGTAGCTTTTAAGCACACATTCCGTGCCAGGTCGGGTCTTCACATCTTAGATACTAAGATGTATATACTGTATACTCAGGTTTGGAAAATGAGCTTCTGATCCAACATCTGAGCCTGTACTGTAACAGACATGTAAGCTATCTTTCTAGACACAAATTAAGCCTAAATTAGATTTGACACACATTACACATTCACTGGGAATTATCCAAGTCTCAACAGACATATATATATATATTTTTTTTGGTCTATGAATAAGAGCATTGACCTTAGATAGCTTTTCCAGTTGCCTGACTGTATTCATTTAGATCAGAAAAGATACAAACTGATCCATTTTTCCACTGAAAAGATGACATACTGTCTGTACCCTGTGGCAAAATGACATTTCTAGTGTATTAGATTATGAGAGGTTGCCTGTGGTCATGTATGCCCTCCTATTTGATAATTAACACACGTAACAAAAGTAGGATTTTTCTTCCCCACAGAACAGTAGTGGAAACACTATATCAATACATAATGTCATTAACACATCTGTGCTTTTCAGCTTACTCTTACAAAAGACATGGCATAATTTTTTTTCACTTGTACTCATGCTCTCGGTACTATTAAATGATGTTGGTATAATACTACAGTCAAAACTTACATTGTGTTAGCTTGTCTGGCTAATGATTGGCATTTCACCAGCTCAAGTTGTGTTTAAGTGCCTCATATCTGAAGAAAAAAGAGTAAATAATGAAGGTCGGTGTAAACGGCACAGTTTTCAGCAGACTTCAAGGGTTAGAGTGGCTGCAGCCGCGAGCAATTCCATAAATCTATTCTGTATTATAGTACATACTCTCACAGATGATTGATGTTTTTACTCAACAACAGTCTGGAATGTTTGACCTGACGTTTCCCAGGCTGTACACCAAGACGGCATGTCCAGATATAGAGACATACAATCATGGTCATGGTGTTCTCTGTGAAAAAGTCAGGGTCAGGGAAATGTGCTATACAGTACATGCCCCTTTCCTTTTATGGTACTGTAGTGGTCTTTTGGAAAGCTTCCTGTGCATTTACGCCAACATCTGGGAGGATGTGTGTTAGTTAATTAGAGCTTTTTTTTGAAGCTGTGCTAATGCTGCTCTAGGTATTGCCATAAAACACAATGTGATGATGGAAAATCCAGACTTTGTACCTGTTCCTCATACTCCAACCAATATTAGCGTTGCGGTGAGGCTGGAGCCTATCTCAGCCAACACTGGTCGAAGGCGGGATACACCCTGAGCTTACCTGACAATCGCAGGGCAAATACACACACAACAATTCACACTCACACTCATACCTAGGGGCAATTTGGAGCAGCCAATTAGCCTAATGTGCATGTCTGTGGATTGTGGGAGGGAACTTGAGTACCTAGAGGAAATCCACATGAGCGCTGGAAGAACATGCAAACTTCACACAGAAACGTCTGAGCCAGGGACGCACACCCAGGACCTTCTTGTTTTGAGGTGGACGTGCTAACCACTACGCCACCGGGACACCAAAAATATACAGTAATAGATAATCGGAAGTAATTCTGGATAAATATTTCGTCAGGGTCATTTGCATTAGTAAAAGTGATGATGAATAAGTTGTTGCTTATTTGTTTTACATCACACAACAGGTATACAACACGTCCACTGCAGAAAATGGGCAACATCCTAGTCATGTGGTGAAAAATAATGCTGCAGGTCTTTTTCTATGGCGTGTTTTTGAGCATGCTCAAATTAATTTCCTTCCTGTAGGTAATTTTCAATGTCAGGTCCATTTCTTAGGCCTGTTGTGCAACATCCTATGGCTGTGTTACAATAGACATACAGTGTTACAACGAACATAGAAATCGATGCACTTTTTTTGGGCCATCTGATGCACTCAAAATCGTACAATTTTCTTACAACGGGCTTTTAATTGACCTACATTAAACCTACAGCATTTTCACAACAGTGTTAAATTAAGCATATGCACATCATGAAACGTACATATGGCGGTCATATGACAACTGAGTATCACAATAATATTATACAATGGTTTTTTTTTGTATTGAAACAATCCTAAGACTTTCCTATGAACATCACATGACCTAATTTTCCCACGACAGACGTACAACACATATATTATGTGTGAGCGCAATTACACAACTTTCAAATCCACTTCACTCAAACCTATATCAGTGCCTTCTACCATAGCTGTGAATGACAAAAAAAAAATAAAAAACGCATGCTGCTGTATAAGGGGTTTAAGCAAGGAATATTGCATTGTTGGACCTTCACAAATTTCACTTGAAAACCCCTGCATAGATGAAAAGAGTGCCTAGAATTAATCATTTCTAAAAGGATAATGATTCTAAAGTTGGAATCTGGAATCTAAAGGCCACACAGGCTTAATCCAGGCACACATCTACTCAAATAGACAACTCACACGCCATTTTGGTGTTTCTTTGTGTTTGTTTCCACTCTTATTAAATATAAATACATAAAACCAGAGGATCATATTCGCTCAGAGTTTATCCAGCAGAAGAAATCTGAGACTTTATTGAAAGCTGGCTGTGCTCTGAGACAGCAGCACCGGCGTATCTGGTTCGATTCCTTTAAATTTGCATTATACCCTGTGAAATGAGGCATAAAAAGCGAACTAGACGGTTTGTGCACATTTTCCATCTGTTTTTGTTCTTAGCTTGGATGTCTTGGAAGTTACAGTAGAATGACTGTTTAATATGAAATGAAAGCCATGTCAAGAAAAACAGCCAGCGATGGTGTGCTTAAAACCAGCCAGGATTTAATGTTCAGTCAGTGTGATTGCTGAATGAAGACTACAGCACTTCCACAATTTGGAAAAGTACTGAAAGTTCAAAAAAAATTTGATCATTTTAATGGATAACATCATTGGTTGGTTGATTTCAATATATAGTGAGTGTTTTTCACGCTTCAGACTACGTTATGTGTGTAGTAGTGTGTCAGAGAACAGGCGCTGGGAATTATACATTTGAAGTCCATTTGGCAGATAATCAGCAATGAAAAATTTAGTAGCCAGAAATATTTAGAAATGTGTGAGACTAGCTAGGAAACAATTGTTGCTAGCATTTGTAATAAAAATCATGTTATAGCATACAGTATTTGGACAGAGTATTAAAATAAACTAGGGGTGGTGCAGGCTCTGTGGTTATGGCTCCGAAGATCGGGGTTCAAGCCCCGGTACCACCAAACTGCCACTGTTGGGCACTTCATCAAGGACCTTAAATAAAATATATTGATAATAATAATAATAATAATAATAATAAAATATAGTGATGATAATAACAATAATAAATGTTAGTCGCTCTGGATAAGAGTGTTTGCCAAATGCCATAAATGTAAAATACTGAAACATGACAGTAAATAAAGTCTGATGCTGAAGTATATCTGTAAATGCTATTTAGTTTTCTAGCTGCTACGGATGACAGAAGGATATGGTGGCTTTATCATATTGTATTTCCATGTAAATATATACATTTAAAAGAGCTGTCTCATGATTTTTAGTTATCCGTATGTGCCATGAATGTCCAAAATACTTGGTAAATACTTGGTGGTATATACTTGGTGGTATTGTACATAGTGAATTTGGAACCCAGTATGGAGCAGACGGATTGCAACATGGTGCAGTTTTAGAGATTGAGATTGCATTGCAAACCCCTATCAGACTTAATAGATGAACCCAATTCATGTCCACTATCCTCCAGAAACCAAATTTCCATCTGCACGGTTGATTATATCTTTGATAACACCACTAATGATATTTAAGCTGCGCTCACATGATACTGATCATGATCCTGAATTTGTCCCGATCGTATTTCGATGTTACGTCAGAGGAATTTAGAGAACAATTTAGGTACACATCGCAAGAAAAAAAACACCAAATTTCCCCAAAATTTTACATTGCCCTTCGACGTGTACCGATGTGTACTGATCTTCTCCGATTTCCTAAGTTGTAACATCAGTATATGATTGGGGCAATGACCAGTATCATGTGAGCACACCTTTAAGATTATTTAAGAAGTCCATTTAATTCCCCTATTTTCCCTCTTTAAACCTTACTTTAGACAGTGCAGTATTTTGTTAATAATGCCTGCTCTTGCAGTTTGTGTGTGTGTTTGTGTGGTTTATGTGTTCTGGGACTTATAATGGGGCAGCACAGTGGTGTAGTGGTTAGGGTGTCCGTCTCACAGCAAGAAGGTCCTGGGCTCGAGTCCGGAACTCTGCAAGGGCATTTCTGTATGGAGTTTGCATGTTCTCCCCATGCTTTGTGCGGGCTTTCTCCTGATACTCTGGTTTCGTCCCACAGTCCAAAGACAGGCACATTAAGCTAATTCACTGTCTCAAACTGCCCCTAGCAAAGAGGTGAGATTGCAAGTGTGAATGGCTGTGAGTCTGCTGGCCCTGTTATCGCCTGGCGAGCTATTCATGGTGTATCCCGCCTTCACCTAGTGTTGGCTGAGATGGGCTCCAGCCTAGGATTAAGGCTAGGTATAGGATTAAGCAGCCCGGCAAATAAGTGAGTGGGTGAGTGAGATAAGTGAGTGACTTACAGTGTTATTAGCAATGAACCTGAGCCTTACCACAAGCATTTCGATGTTTATCCTCATATATATGCCTTGACATAGTGTGCAAATGTTAAATAAACTTGACTTTATGGTTTGAGGTGCGACCTCAACTTCCTGCTGCTGAAATACGATGAAACCGATGGTGCTTGGTTGCATCCGTTTCCCATATATTTTACTAATGAAGAATTCTCTCTTACACTATTTTACCTCTTTTTGTCCATGTCCAGTTCATTCTATATGTAAGTGTGATATCAGTGCCGTTATTGGGGTTGAAGTTAATCACCATACAGTCAAGGAGAATGTTTCCTCCAAAACGTACAGACAGAGCCAAGTGCACAAACTGCACAACCAATCCCTTTTCTAAGCACTGGGAAAGAGGGTCATATATAGTCTAGCTTGTCTGTGCTGACAGGGATCGAGACAGGATAGCGAAGACGGGATGTGTTTTCATGGATATAATCGCATGTACGGTAATATCATAAAGTGCATACGCAGCGAGAGTCTCGGTGACACTAGTTTAACAGACGTGCTCCTGCTTGGGCTGTCTTAAATCTGAGGAACTGCAACGACTGCAAAACTAGACGTTTGTTAACAGCACACACCTACACAAGCTCAGACTCTTCCCGTACATTCAGACTCTGCCAGTAACCCATAGTCTCTCTCTCACTCTCTCTCCTTCCTTACTGCCGGCCATCCATAATGATAACAGAGCTCATGATTCATTTATGAAGCATTCGTCTTTTCCTACAGTGCACATCTGAAAATCTCTCCTCTTTTATACCTTTTTACTGCTTTAGTCACTTATCCAGACAAGTCCCATATCTCCCAGTTATCCAATAAGCTCCTGCGCCTTATCACAGGAAATTAAATCGTCACCACCGCCACACTTTATTAAACTCAGCTTCATTAAATCAATCGTTCTTTCCAAGTCTCTGACGTGCCTATGAAAGTGCCGTGCATTAGATGTGATTTACACTACCCCTCTTCTACATGATCGTCCTGGTAACTCTACGGCTCACTCTTTCTTTACTCAGGTCGATCTGGGGTTCCTGCGCTTCGTCTCAGCCATCGGGATGCAGGGCGCCATCTCGCAAGAGACCGATAAAAAGTACTTTGTGAAGTCCTACAAGGTGGACGTGAGCTCCAATGGGGAAGACTGGATCACGCTGAAGGAAGGCTCCAAACAGAAGGTACGAGCTCTGTATTGACCCTGGCCCTCAGCCTGAAGTGTCAGGTGCTGATTAAATTTGAAACAACAGCAGTTTATATGAAATAAAATAATTACGTTTATGTGAATTCTCTTGTTTTAATACATCAGAAGGAGTCTCCAGTGTCAGGGCTTTATCCCTCTCAGAGGTAAAGCAGTCCCTTTAAGGCTTTAGGATGAAGGGCTTTGCTTTTTCTTAGTAGCATAACAAGCTGTGGGCCCCCGCCCCCACCCCTATTAACTTCAGAAGAGAAGAAAAGACAGGCTGGTGAAGGAATGACTGTTTATAGCTGCTGTAACATAAGTGCTAACAGCCACAACTTTCCACAACTTTATACAGAGCTATAAACAGATTAAAGGCACAGCAAGTTGTTTTAGTCAGTAAAAATGCTAGTTATTGACAAATTGCTGTGTGTATAAAAGGAATAATTCTCTTGCGTTTATGATCATCATGTTATTGCAACCGTTACGTTCAGGGTGGTAACAATGTAATATATTGGCCTGCATCACACCACCATGTCATTAATAATTTTATAATATGCCTCTTCAGGTTTTATTCCATACACTTTTGCTGTATCAAAGTTTTTTTTGTTTGTTTGTTCGTTTGTTTGCTTTTTTCTTGTTTGTTTGTTTATTTGTTTGTTTTTTATTTGATACAGTAGTTCATGTTCCTGGTTGCATTGTGTAAAAATAAAATGAATTTTGCTTGTCTATATGTCCTTGGGCCGGCACGTCCACCTCACAGCTTGAAGGTCCCAGATTCGGGTACCTAGCTTGGGTATTTCTGTGTGGGGTTTGCATGTTCTCCCTGTGCTTACATGGGTTTCCTCTGGGTACTCCGGTTTTTAGTCAAAAGACATGAACGTTAGGCTAATAAACTGTTCCATATGTCCCCTAGGTGTGAGTGTGAATGGTTGTGTGTATGTGTTGGCCCTGCGATGGTCTGGCGAGCTGTTCAGGGTGTACCCTACCTTTGCCAGTGTCGGTTGAGATGGGCTCCAGCTTCCTCGCGACCCTTATAGGACTAAGCAGTTTAGCAAACGAGTGAGTCAGAGAGAGAGAAAGTATATATCCTTGGAATTTTTACACAATCATGTACATGCGTCGAAGGGGGGGAAAGATTATATATGTATATATATATATATATATACAGGCTTGTCGGGATAAACAGGCTTGTCGGGATAAAATTGTAGTACTGTTATTTTTCCCACACACAATATATATATATATATATATATACAACCCCTGGCATAAAGTATGGAATTATCACTCTTGGATCTCTTCAATTGTTTAATTGTGTAGAAAAAGAAAAACAGTCACAGACATGCCACAAAACTATTCATTTAACATTCCAATCTTCTGGCTTTATGAAACACTTACAAAAAGAAAAAAGAAATAAAACTGTAGTCAATTGCAACTGTTTTTACAGATCAAATAGAAGAAAACAATATGAAATCACTCAATCCTGAGGAAAATATTATGGATTCACCAAACAAAAGCACCTCTTGTATTTTGCCGTTCTAAAACAAACACCTGTATCTGATTATATCTGATAATTAGTCTGCAGTTAAAACACGAGTGCTTGCACACCTTAGTGAGATGTTGAACCGAGCTGGTTGCCATAAATCATGGCTCCAACATGAGAGATATTAGTCGAAATGAAGGAGCGGATTGTAAAACCCCTTGAAGAAGGTGAATCTTCACGGAATGTTGAAAAAGATGTTGGTTGTTTCCAGTCAGCCGTGTCTAAAATCCAGACCAAGTACAATTCCAATGGGAAGGATGTAAAAGGGAAGCATACTGGGAGACCAAGGAAGACATCAGAGCGTCAAGATCAAAAACTTGAAGCAATACGCCCTAAAAACAGAAAATGCACAACAAAACAAATGAGGAAGAAATGGGCAGAAAGTGGAGTCAATGTCTGTGAGCGAACGGTAAGAAATCGCCTAAAAGAAATGGGTTTTACATCCAAACGAAAACCATCATTAACATCTAAACAGAAAAAACAAGGTTTCAGGGGCTAAAGAAAAGCAGTCATGGACAGTGGACGACTGGATGTCAGTGATATTCAGTGATGAATCATGAATCTGCGTTGGGATGGTGATGGTGCTGGTACTTTTGTTTGGTGCCGTTCCAATCAAATTTATAAAAACAACCGCCTGAAGAAAACATGCAAATTTCCACAATCAGTAATGATATGGGGCTGTATGTTGGGTAAAAGTACGGGAGAGATGATAGTCATTACGTCCTCAATAAATACACAAGTTTATATTAAGATTTTGGACAGTTTTCTTATTCCATCAGCTGAAAGGATGTTTGGTGATGATGACATCATTTTTCAGGATGATAACACATCGTGCCATATGACCAAAGCTGTGAAAACTTTCCTTCAAGGAAGACATATAACGTCAATAGCATGGCCTGCAAATAGTCCGGACCTCGATCCAATTGAAAATCTCTGGTGGAAATAAAAAGAAAATGGTCCTAGGCTCCAACCTGCAAAGCTGATCTGGTGACTGCAGTAAGAGAAAGTTGGAGTCGGATTGATGAGGAATTCTGTTTGTCAATAGTTAAATTCGTGCCTCAAAGAACTGAAGCTGTTAGAAAAGCCTGAGGTGGTACAACCAGGTATGAGTGGTATTTTTGTTTGGTGATCCCATAATAATTTCCTCAGAATATTTGTTTTCTCTATTTGATCTGTGAAAACAGTTGCAGTTGGCTACAATTTTCTTTCTTTTTATTTTTGTAAGTGTTTCATAAAGCCAGAAGGTTCGATTGTTAAATGAAAATAGTTTTGTGGAATGTCGGTGATTGTTTGTTTATTTATTTATTTATTTATTTATTACACGATTAAGCAATTGAATGAACATCTTCCAACAGGGTTATTCCATACCTTTTGCCAGGGGTTGTATAATCGTTTTACTCGTTTCACTTGTTTGAGCTATTGCTAAAGAAAGCTCAGACATGCATCACGCTGCAGAAGAGAAGTTTTAAAAGATGCATTTCACATTTGTAACCACGAAACTTCAGATTTCAAGCTGTCAGCGCTACAGTAAGACAATTGCTGGATACTAAAACACGCATCTGAGGCTATAAATCTAAATCACACTGATGATTTTTGCACATCTCTTGCGCAGCCTGGTATAGATATTAATTCAGAACAGAACAGACTTCACTGTATTATTTTATGCCTATGTGTCAGCGTCAGTGCCAACAGAAGACTCGTCTGGTGAAGTATCCATGACGTATCCGTCTCCATAAAGACCACCATGCTCACTCGCGGCTCTCAGACTCAGTTACTTCCCCAGCCTGGAATGCTTACACGTTCCAAGACCGAATGAATTTACAAGCACAGTTATTTAAAAAAAATAATAATTAAAAAGTAAAAAAAAAAAACCCTCCAAAACAACCACAGTAGCCAGACAGGCTGCAGCAGTTTTTTATTGTTATTATTTAGAGCCTTTTTTTTTCTTTCCTTTTTTTTTTTTTTTTTTTTTATTTATTTATTTATTTATTTTTTTGAATGAGTGTTGAATGAATCAACAGTGCTGGTGGGGATTTTATCACTTAAGAATGAAACCAACAACAAAGGGATAAATAAACCTGGGGCTAGTATAGACAGCCCCTGGATGAACAGTGGCTTTGTGTGTGTGTGTGTGCGCGTGTGTGTGTGTGTGTGTGTGTGTGTGTGTGTGTGTGTGTGTGTGTGTGTGTGTGTGT
>JAOUQZ010000044.1:10875575-10888417 GCA_028564935.1 Neosilurus hyrtlii
CCTGCGATGGCCTGGCGAGCTGTCCAGGGTGTACCCCGCCCTCGCCCAGAGTCAGCTGAGATGGGCACCAGCCTCCCTGCGACTCTAAGTAGGAATGAGCGGTTCAGAAGATGAATGAATGAATGTGTGTGTGTGTGTGTGTGTGTGTGTGGTCTGGATGTGTTAATATTGAAGAGGTCTGTCTACACCATCTTGAATGTGGTTTATTTGCTATGCGAAGGATTCTGAAAGTTTTGAACTTCTGGTAAAACTTGTTCATGCCCCGTGCTTTCCGCTGCCGCAGTCCAAATCCTCTCGAGATGGAAAAAGAGAAATAACTTTTTAATTGGATGGCGGTATTTTTGAGGAACAGTGGCAGAAAGCTTTAGCTGTGGCTTTTAATGGGAATTTTTTTCCTCTTCACTGGGCAAATACTCTGCAGAAGCCACTCTGAATCCTCACGTTATTGCATTTCATACTGTCTGGAGAAAGAAACGCTATGACATTGTCTTTTATTTGTTTTGGGGTTTTTTTTCCTCCTGTCTGGGTTTTACACCCCCCCCCCCCCCCCCCCCCCTACCCCCCCCCCCCCCCCCCCCCCGTTCTCTTGTCTCTCTGTCTTCCTTCCTGTCACACAGAAGAGAGTGTACCCAGTATTAAACAGCCTCAATTTCATACCCTCTGCCTGTTTCATCAATATTATGCACATATAAATATCACTCACAATATCTTGCATCTGCATAATCAGTGACAGCTTTCTGCATTTTTTAAAGATGTTTTTTTAAAGAATGAGTTTAATTGTATTTTTGTCTCATTTGTAGCAGAGTATTCTACTGCCCCCTACTGGTGTAGCTTTAAATTATGCAGAAAGCTGGCTGTTCCTCAGTTGTATTCAAAGTTTAAGAGTATTAAAAAATATTAAAGTTAATAAATTAAAAATATATATATATATGTATATAAAGCAAATGACACAATCAGGAAAGATGATATTCTTGGTAATTCTAAAAGTCTGTGATTTTGTGTGATTGCAGCTTTCCTGTGGTTTGCGTGTGACTTCGGCTGGGCGAATAACCCCTCGTTCTGTGGCTGGACGTCTGAAGGGGGTAGCTACAGGTGGCAGATTCAGTCCAGTGGCACCCCCACATTAAACACCGGCCCTAACATGGATCACACAGGTAACACGCGAAGAAAAGCATTTTTTAAAAAAACAGTAACTCAAACCAAATCAGATATAAAATCTCCTTCTTTACTTTACATCTCAGGTCACGTAATTATAATTCCCTCAACTCTGTATTGTTTCTTTCAAGGTGGCTCTGGAAACTTCATCTACATTCTAGCCACTGGAGTACAGAAGAAAGAAGTGGCGCAGCTCATCAGTCCGGCTGTTTTGGGTCAGGACTCGGATTTGTGCCTGTCCTTCTGGTACCACATGTTCGGGTCACACATTGGCACACTTCACATCAAGCAGCGCCACGAGAGCGGTCACGAAACAGCTGACGTGCTGCTCTGGACAGTCAGTGGACATCAGGGCAATCGCTGGAGGGAAGCCCGTGTGCTGATCCCACATTCGAACAAACCATATCAGGTGGGTGTACTGGAGTGCCATGCAATTCAAAATAAGGTTAGTCATATCAGTGGGTAAGAAATATGATGCAATCGAACTTGGCAAGGTGACACAGTGGCGTAGTGGTTAGCACACCTCATGGCAAAAAGGTCCTGGGTTTGAATCCCGGGCTCAGGCATCTCTGTGTGGTTTGCATGTTCTCCTCGTGCTTGTGTGAGTTTCCTCTGGGTACTCCAGTTTCCTCCCACAGTCCAAAGACATGCACATTAGGCTAACCGTTCCAAATTGCCCCTAGGTGTGAGTGTGAGTGTGAATGGTTGTGTGTGTTGGCCCTGGGATGCACTGGAGAGCTGTTCAGGGTGTACCCTGCCTTTGACCAGAGTCGGCTGAGATAGGCTCCAGCCCATTTGCCGAACTGCTTAAGTAGAATTGAGTGACTGAGAGAACTTAGCAGATGAGGGAGTTGCTTGGCACTGGACGTGGATCCTATTGACAAGATTGCACACAAAAAAACTATGGAGTAAGTTCCACAGAACTGAAAATTCTAAAAAAAAAAATTTTTAAATGTGTTGTTTTTTTTATCAGGTGGTGATAGAGGGTTTAGTGGAGGGACAGAGCTTGGGAGACATCGCTGTTGATGACATTAAAATCCTGGAAATTAACATGGCGGACTGCAAAGGTGAGTTAAAGCACATAATGTTCAGTAAACTGCCTGTAAGCTGATTTGTCAGTCAGGTAGACTTCCAGGTGGATATTTAAATGCACATTAAATGGTAACGTTGAATTAAAGCTGGGGGTGGTAATCTGCAAAGCTAGCAAAATTTAAAAGTAGCATCACTTCAGGGCTCTGGCTAAACCCTCCTCTGCCCTCAGAAGCCCTTCCAAAGCCATGCTTTTCCTCTATATGTAGACTCAGACTGCTGGTTTATGCACAGAATGGGTCACGCAGGAGGACACGGAAGCATTTGATAGGATATTTCCCAGCGGACATGAGGCAGTAATTGGGGGAGGGAATTTCTCAGGATTACAGTGGCCATAGATGATGGATTTGTTTCAGACATTTTACCCAATGTAAGGCTCATGAAAGCTACTCCAGGGTATGAAAGTGTCATTTACGTTATCGTCAGGTAGCTTTCTCAGATCTCCCTGGTGCTACTATGGATCTGGTGCTACGTCCATCATGAGACATGTAATTTATCTGAAAACTATGACCTTTGATATAAAGTAGCTAAATTTGATTTGCAGGCAGGTGAGAACACCCAGGATAAGCCACAGAAACTACTCTTTAAAGTTTTTAGCTAAAACACGTGTTCATTTTTAGGACAAACTACTGAGGTCTGGCACCAAAATGAGGTTCAAGCAGCTTGTATTTATACCAGTTTAACATTAGGAATGTTATCTAAGAAGAACACAGGTTTGCTAAACGATTCATTTATTTCTGATTGGGCAGCTTTAAACTAGGTTAATCAGTCAATAACGTAAATGACAAGGCCAAAAATCATATTCTGACACGCCTTTGTTCAAGGATTTTTCTGGTCATTGGAATACATGTTTTTTTGGACATGGATCCTCAAAACTCCTACTTTCTACTTAAAAAGTATTAAATTCCAGTTAGCAAAACATCATTTTTCAAATTCGGACACTGGGTGGGGTGGTTTCCATGAGCCTTATCCCTATAACAGTTTCTGAGTGCAGTTAAAGAGATACCAACCCCTGCTTTAAGCTTTAAGTCAGTGATGATTGCCTAAATGTAGCACCTGTCACTGAAATAACGATCTCTTTTGGTGTGTGTGTGTGTAGATCCAGATGTCCCTACGGAACCTATGCTACCTGAAGATTTTAATACATTCCGTAAGTCTCCTTGTTGAATTTACACCACATACAGTATATACTGTACATGTGAGTTTTTAGCAAAAACCTTTAGAGACATTCCAGCAGGGTTATTGTTTTAGAAAATGGTGAAAAACCATACACAGACTGCTGAAATCTTGTTGACTTATGGGATTTTACCAGGACAAAATATCTGTGAACATTTTTAAATAGATGCACATTATAGGCTGTAGAGCAACCTAGTAATTACTACATAGAACCAAGCACGTATGACCAATTTCTCCTTTGGACTTACAAGGTTTTCCTTTAACACCCAAGACGTATTATTTTAAGAACTAGGTTCCATCAAGGTACGAAGAAATTGCTATAAATGGTGTTTACCTAGTGTCCAAAGAAGCACACAAAGAGCACATTGAGAGCGCAAACCTCTGCCAAGTCCAGCAATCCCTCAAATGAACCAAAATTTTAAAAATCGTCCAATTTCACAATGCTAAAGTATCCTTTAACAAATTCTTTTGATCCAAAATTTGGTCCAGATCATCTCCAAAATCTAACAGAGTCTTCCTTGCCTAAAGCTCCACCTCTGGTAGAAATTTCATTAAAATAGGTATATAACTCTTTGCAAAATAAAACAGAAAGTGCGCGGCACTTCTTGCTGGGCCTGCTGTAATAACACACCTGGAAAAAAAACATGTTAAAGAATCGTTGAAAAATCTGTCTTTTTTTTCTATAAATAACATTCTGCTCTTCATCTCCCTTCTCTAGCTGTGGACATCACTAACTTCCCAACCGTCAAAGAGCCCAGTGGAACAGGGAACATGCTGAATACTCTGGACCCCATCCTGATCACTATCATTGCCATGAGCGCACTTGGCGTCTTCTTGGGTGCCATATGCGGCGTGGTGCTCTACTGCGCCTGCTCACACGGCACTATGGCCGACAGGAACTTATCCGCCCTGGAGAACTATAACTTCGAGCTGGTGGATGGCGTCAAACTTAAGAAAGACAAGCTTAATTCACAGAACTCATACTCAGAAGCATGAGGTGCCAACCAATCAGAGGACACCACTCCTCAGGGAGTCGGGCTAAAAAAATAAGCATACTGACGGCACTCTACCATTGGATAAGGACAAAATCTCTGAGGTTCGGAGAAACCAGTGAGTGGAGGACTGGGACTGAGCCGTGCTTTTCTCAGGAGCTGCAGTGAACTGAACCTACCAGTAGGGGACACTGTGTACAAAACATTAAATCTGTGGAGGAGGGAGATGAAAAACAAACATGAAAAAAAAGAATATGTACAGAGGATTTAGATGATTATTTTAATTTTTTTATTATTATTTTTATTCTTTTTTAGTTGCTCATTTTTACAATCGGATGCTGGTGTTGAGACCAATATATGAAAATGTTATACGTATTTATCTTTTTCTTTTTTTTTTCACCTATGAGGGGATAAAACATTTACAATTTTTTTGTGTGTGTGTTTAAAGGAGATGTGTAAAAAAAATCCCAAATGAACCATGTCTGATAACCCATAATGGGACACGTATCTGAGGGGTGGTTCAGTCAGTGCCTTTGGTACATCTTTCTTGGCCTCATTTGTTGATTTGTGAATTTTTCTTTCATCCCTTTAGTTCTGGAGCAAAGACAAACACACAAAATCAAAGAAAGAAAATGGAAAACAAAATATGCTGGTCACATGACCCTGCAAACATGACCCGGTTTATTCATGTAATGTTAAGAGCCCACATATTGTACATACAGCCAATTTTAATATATTTTATTGCCCTTTTCAAAGAAAATGAGTAAAAAGGACAAAAAGAAGCTGCAGTATCCCTTTTTTTCTTTGGTGTTGTAAATACAAACGTCTGACTGTTTTGTGAAGGTGAAAACGTGTGCTTTCCGTCCTGTTTGGTTACTTTATCACATATCCCAGAAATGCAGCTAATGTGTTAAATGCTAGTGGTTGACACACAATAACACAAACACACACACACACACATGCACTGACACAGTTAAACGCTCCATGGATCACCGATGAGGTCCCATGTGTGCTCCCACTTTGTCCTTCCCCTTCCCCTAAATCTCACAGACGTTTCCAGTTCACATCTGCCCACATGTGGTCATCCTTAGAGCTTAAGGTCTTGAAGAGTGATGACAAATCAGGTGTAACCCAGTGTCTCTTTTTTTCTGTTTTTCTTTAAGCTATGTTTTGAACATTTGTCATCATATCATAAAAGAACAATCAAGATCATCACCATCGTCTCAACCATTTCTCCTGCATTTTTAATGATCTTCTCTCCTCGAATGCACTTTGTCGTCATCTGTCTTGCGTAAGACTCATGAGTGGGCTGTGTTTAAGAATGGTGCTATAATTGTTGTTTCTGCTGAAGCATTGTAGCACGTTTCTCATGCCTGACCTTGTCCTCTGGACTGAGCAAATCCTCTTCGTCCTCACTGATGTCACATATGGCATGACAGTAATGCTAGAATCACATAGGCATGACACTTGCCTTGTGTCTGATTTAATACAGGAATTATCGCTTTGGCCCTAGCGTCTGTACCAAAGGACTGTTGCCTCATATTCACACAGGGCCGTATTACAGCATACAGAAGACATGCATCAGCTTGGCTTGAAAAAAGGCATTGGACTTAGCAAAGAGAGAGTGAAAGAGAGAGAGAGAGAGTAGCATAGTATGAAGAACTTGAAATATTAAAGAGTCAACATCCTGCAATGATATAAAACCTAAAAACTTGATATGTAGTATAACCCAGAGCATTCCACCTCTCTCTCTCTCTTTCTCTCTCTCTCTCTTTCTCTCTCTCTGTCTCTTTCTCTCTCTCTCTCTCTTTCTCTCTCTTTTGTTCTCTAACACACACACACATGTTCACATGCGCACACACACACGCACACACACAAGTATGCACTAAACTGACTCATATTTTAAAGGTTTCTTGGTATGTTTCTGTGCTGTGCTGTGTTCTGTGGCAAACACGTTCTCTATTCCTTTATCTCCAGTAGTTTGCAATCCCATGACCCCGTTTCTCAATGCTACGTGTGTGTTAGATGAAACTAAAGGTGGACAAACTTCACTATGAAGAAAGTATGCTGTTTAATGAAGAAAGTATACTGTAGCATCAAGGGAAAAAAGAACCAATGTTGCACTGATAGATATATTTAAAGAGGTTTATGTGTTTATAGCATTCATTTGTAAAAAAAAAAAACAAAAAAACAACAAACAAAAAAACACCCCTAAATCTTCATTTAAGAAAGGACAGTGTTCATTTTTTTTATAGTTTCAGGATATGTAAAATAATTCTGAAATATATGGTAATGGAGATGTTTTCGGTATTAAAAAAAAAGGTATAAAAAATTTCCTATAGTAACGTTCCCATTTACCTGATTGATTATCTTTGGTTTTGTAATGTCATTCAAAAAAGATTTGTGCTAAAATTTGGTTTTCTTTCTTTCTTTCTTTCTTTTCTTTTTTACACAAGAAGAAGGGGAGAAACTTTTATTTTCAATACTGATTCTGTTATTGCTGTTGTAGGAAGGAGAACAACCTGAATAAAACAGCAAGGCCTTAAAAAAAACTGTCAATCAATGTTTTGTATTTCAGCATTCAGCATCATGAAAAAAATAATAAATCACCAATGTCTACTGTCTCTCCTCAACTTAGCTCAACTTACATTCCAAAGATTCAGATCCAATAAAAGTTTTACTAAGACATGTTGGATGCAGTTGCCTTATTCTTGCCTACAGAAACTACTCCAAATATTAAATACCCCCATACATACAAAAGTCCTACAAGTGTCAATTTCTTATGTAAAGGTGTTTTTAGTTGGTTATATGATGTGGCCATGAACAGAAATACAAATGGGGTTTATAGGTAAAATAGATAAATCCAAAGGGCAAAGACAGAGGCGATATCAAAGGGTACAAAGTTTAAGCGTGCAGGCGATCAACAAACAGAGTGTCCCGTTTCATTTGTTAGCCTTTGACACAAAGTAGCTTAACAGAAATCCTGATGAAAATTTCTATCCCTAATGGGAAAACCAACAGGTTGTTGTTGTTGTTTTTTTTTTTATCCAGAAACAAAGAAATTCACCCTATATGTGGCCATATTAATCATTGTAGTATACAGATATAATAAATACAAACTCTTGGAATGCTGGGATTGCTCTGTGGCCACAATCTCCAAGCCTGGAGCTCTATGATTTATTGTTTATTTATTCTTTTTCTATGCTTTCATACACTTTCCTACACTCTCAGAACATTTTGTTATGATCTGTAACATTTTGTTACAAAGCCAACATGATTCTGGTCAAGATCTGCCACAGTTTTCATGACGCTCCCTCAAGTTCTCTCAGGTTCTCTTACGATCACCACAGTATGCTCTCATGTTCCATCCCATTTACTATCTGAGAGATTTTTGATTATTACATGTAAAATAAACATGTATGCAAGGACTCTGATGATTCCTGAGCAACTTAATAACACTCATTCATTTTTTGAACCATTTAATCCTATTTAGGGTCGCGGAGAGGCTGGTGCCCATCTCAGCCAAGTTTGGCACAGCTCGCCAGGCCATGGCAGGGCAGAAACAAACAACAGCAATGGTTCTTTTACATGCTTCTCACCATAGACAGCAAGAGACATGGCTGGCCTTTGATAACCCAGTTACTGCACTGGGAGCACAGCAGTGACAACTCTGTGATAGTGGGTCTGGAACCCCCGACCTTCAGATCAGTAAGCTAGCACCCTCCCACCAGGCCACCACTGCCCCAACTTAATAACAGCAGTGAGTAATTAAATGGGTTAAATCTAAATAGAACAAGGACATTGCATGCAGTTGAGGATTAAAAAAAAAACAAAATGTGCCCCAAGTGAAGGAGTTCAAGTATCTCATGGTCTTGTTCACGAGTGAGGGAAGGATGGAGGGGAAATTTGACAGGCGGATCAGTGCAGCCTCTGCTGTAATGCGGAACTTGTACAAGTCCATCATGGTGAAGAGGGATCTGAGCCGGAAGACAAAGCTCTCAATTTACCAGTCGATTTACGTTCCTACCCTCACCTTTGGTCACGAGCTTTGGGTAGTGACCAAAAGAACAAGATCGCGAATACAAGCGGCTGAAATGAGCTTCCTTTGCAGGGTGGTAGGGCTCTTTCTTAGAGATAGGGTGAGAAGTTCTGTTATCCAGGAGAAACTCGGAGTAGACCCACTGCTCCTCCGCATTGAGAGTAGCAAGTTGAGGTGGCTCAGGCATCTGATTAGAATGCTTCCCGAATGCCTTCCTGGTGTGGTGTTTCAGGCATGTCCAAACGAGAAGAGACCCCGGGGTCGACTCAGAACACCCTGGAGGGTCTACGTATCTCAGCTGGTCTGGGAACGCCTTGGTGTCCCCACAGAAGAGCTGGAGGAAGTAGCTGGGGAGAGAGAGAAGACTGGACCTCAATGCTTAGGCTGCTGTCACCACAACCCGACCCTGGAACAAGTGGAAGAAGATGAAATTGAAGATGAAGAGACAAAATGTGGTCATTGGTAACTAGGGTGAGGATCCTGACACTGGCATCCTATCTCAGTGAACACTGGGTGAAGTTGGGTTACACCTTGAATAGCTCGCCAGTCCATTGTAGAGCCACGCACACAACCATGTGCATGACAGTGGGAGGAAACCAGAGTACCTGTTGAACGCGCGAGCATGGAGAGAACATGAAAACCCCACACAGAAATGAAAAAGGCCAACACTCAAACCTAGAATCTTCGTGCTGTGAGGCAGATGTGTTAATAATATTATTAATAGTAAAACATAATATAGCAAATATTCTTTACCACAAAAGGATTAATAAAGACAAGATGGCACAGTGGTTAAGGCTCTGTGATACTAATCAGATGGTTGTGGAGTTCACGCCTCAGTACCACCAAGCTGCAAGTGCTTGAGAAAGATCATTAACACTCAAACGCTCAGTTGTATAAATGTTTTTTTTTCCACAAATGTAAATAGCTCTGAATAAAGACGTCTGCTAAGTGCCATGTAATGCATGCAAATGGTGATCTCTATGACCTGACTTAGTGTGTTTTGATAAAGCACACTGTAAGTTAATAACTTCGCTCTACACATTCCAGCTATAAAGCTGAAGGGAGAGGAGCAGAATAGAGCACCTCATCAAATTTAGAGATGCACAAGTTGGACAGAGCAATACATTATTTAGTCTGTTACAGCAAACAAACAGAAGTGCATGCATATAAAATACAGCGTTAACAGCAACCTGGTTAAAAGAACTTCCATCAAGCTTGTATTCCTTTTTCACATATGCCATGACCGTGACCAGAATAAAGCAATTACTCAAGATGAATAAGTAAAACGTTATACATATAAATGAGATTTAGAGGCAGCAATTATAGACTTACAGGCTTATAAATTAGCTCACTACAGCAATTTGGCAAGTTTACATGTTTGCATTGGAGGGTGAAAAATATCAAATAAAATAAATATATAAAAACCATAATGTCAAGCAGTGTTGCGAAATATAGTTAATTGCTTTTCAGATATAAAGTAAAGTTGCCTCACTGGTACAAACAAGTTACTTGTTTACTTTAGGTTTAGCTGGATGATAAAGATAACATATATTGCAGGCTAATTACAATGTAATGAATGTAAATACTTTTGAGTTGAGATATATATGTATATATAATTATAATCAGTACACCAATAAACACTATTTATGAGCATATTTCATTATAGATTCATTTAATGCAGCATTTTTGGTGTGTGTATTCTTGCATATTTTTAGCATATTTTTGTTCATTTTTTGTCCTTTAATAAGTCGGCTGAGATAGGCTCCAGCTTCCCTGCAAC
Source organism: Neosilurus hyrtlii (assembly GCA_028564935.1). Taxonomy (NCBI): domain Eukaryota; kingdom Metazoa; phylum Chordata; class Actinopteri; order Siluriformes; family Plotosidae; genus Neosilurus; species Neosilurus hyrtlii. Next base: position 10,885,807 of record JAOUQZ010000044.1, read on the forward strand.
CCTGGTGGGATTATGAGTAAATTAGAGAGTGAGTGTGTGAGTAAGTAAATAAATATTTTTGGCATACCTCCAGCTTTAGATTTTATGACATGGAAAGCTGTAATACGGCCAAGAACAGAAACCTCTCTGCTTTGAAAATAAAATATGTAAAGTAACAGTTTTCAAACAAGCACAGGAAAAACATGCAAGCTCCAGCCTAGAACCAGGAACCTATTTGAACCACTCAACCGCCAATCATATAATCAGTATTGAACTGATTAAAGTATGCAAATAAAATCACAAGTATTGCAGTAGTCACATAGTTAATCTACATAGGTAAAGTCACATGATGGCTTTATCACATAGACATGTTCTGTTTGTTACTTTGTCGGAAAGGTATATTTGTGCCTGTTAATACATATGAATATGCAAGAAATACGCGTTGGATTTCTTCAAGAATAATGAAGTTTCATTGATTCATTCATTTTCTGAACCGCCTAATCCTAATTAGGGTCGCGAAGAGGCTGGCGCCCATCTCAGCCGACTCTGGGCGAGGGCAGAGTACACCCTGGACAGCTCGCCAGGCCATCAAGGGCAGAAACATGCTGACAGCAATGCAGCCTCCTCTTGACGAAACTTCGAATCCAGGTTGATGCCACAGCCGTCCACGAACGGGATTCCATGGGAGCTAATTGGCCGAGCTCTCATGGGATGGAGGGATGTCTACTTTCCGCTGTCACTCACAGCGATCACCAGCCAATCCATGGGCCTCTATGAGCTCATGCGTACAAAAGGGGCGGATAGTGTTTTCCCTCCGGGTGTGTTAGGCCACCAAATGCACATGCACAGCAGTGTGTAAAGAGGCGAGTGGCAGTATTGAATGACACGGAGGGGGGCATGTGCATGCTTACACCCCTCCCTGGTTGGTGGCATGTGATAGAAAGGCAATACCTGACGGATGGGGAAAATGGGGGGAAATAAAAAATTTAAATTTACTGCTGTTTAATTATAAATATAATAATAATAATATTTTTATTCATTCATTTTCTAAGTTGCTTAATCCTAATTAGGGTCACGAGAATACCCAATAGTAAGTATTCATATATTACAACATGGGTTGCATGGTGATGTAGTGGTTAGCACATAAATTTCACAGCAAGAAGGTTCTGGGTGCGAATCCTGTTCTTGGTGAGGGTGTTTCTCTGTGTTTCTGTGTTTGCATGTTCTTCATGTCTTTCCATGGGTTTCCACCAGGTGCTCTGGTTTCCTCCCACAGTCCAAATACATGCCCATTAGGCTAATTGGCTACTCTAAATTGCCAGTAGGTGTGAACATGAGCGTGAATGAATGTTTGTCCTCAGAATAGGTTCAGCAGAGGGCTTGCAACACACTTAAGTAAAAACATACATTGCAGTAGAAACCATGGAAATGACTCAGTGCATCCAGCTGTGCACAATGGAATAAACATAGCAATAATTTCAAACATTGCAGTATACAGGAAATCGGTAACTGTAAACTTATAACATATTGCAGAGAAGGCATACTGTTGTATAGGTGGGTGATTGGCAAGTAAGTTTGCTCATGTTACCATCTCTGTATGGTAATCAGCATTGACATTTATTTGTGAATGGCTTCATAATAAGACAGGAAAACATTATACTTTTAGAGTATTAAACTCTTAACAAAAAGTACAACGAACCTTTGAGCCCCTCCCCCTGATGTCCTGCCTATGGGGAAAACCTTTAGACATAAAGCAGGAGTTCAGCATACCAGTAGTATCCTTAGTCCTTGTCCTTAGCTGTCTCCTGGGTTCCTCTCTGAATTGAGGTGAGTTATGTTTATTTTACTTCTTGGACTTCTTGTTTGGACACATGGAGACTGCAATTACATGTGTGTCTCAGTTTTTGACTGGTATTTACGTTCATTAGAACAAGGGTAGTCACTGTACTGTGATCTTGCATACTGAAATGAGTATGTCTGAGGGAGTTTTTCTCTGGCACCCTCACCACGGAATTGCTCATTGGGGATATATTGGGTTTGTAGAAGGTTTTGTTTTGTTTTTTTTTTTGCTCTTTTCAAGTTCAATTTATCCATCTATCATTATTATTTAACTAAGATAACATTTCCTCCACTTGTTTTAGATGGAGCCTAAACTGCTTTTTATATCAGCGTTGCTAGGATTCATATGCTACAACAGTGCCCAGCCAGGTAACTCTACCACTTCCATCATTATAAACTGAAGTTATTGAAATTGAAGTTGTATAACATCATTTCATCTTGTGTCGTTGATGTAGTTCAGTTTAATAATAAAAAAACACAAGATAGTGCTTAATGATAGAGTGTTTTTTTTTTCTGCAGAGTGGAATGAGTGCATTAAGGCTAACGCTAAGTCATGCCGTGACTGCATCCAAGTAGGGGCCAAGTGTGGGTGGTGCACAGATACAGTAAGTAGTGCTCACGTTAGGTTTATCTGACTCATTTGTTTTGTCACAGATGTTTAAAAACAGAAATTCTTGCTTGTTAATGCCCCCGGCATGTTCCTGAGTTATCCGTGTACACACACACACACACACACACACACACACACACACACACACACACACACACACACACACACAAACACACACACACA
>JAOUQZ010000044.1:10892075-10902460 GCA_028564935.1 Neosilurus hyrtlii
TTTTATATATTTCCAACATACTTTTTTTTTTTTTTTTTTTTTTTTAATATTTAATTTTTAAATTATTTAATGTGTTTATTAATATTATTATTATGCTTATTAATATAATTTTTTGTGGGGTTTTTTTTGTGGGGTGGATTATGGCCCAAGTAATACACCACTGGATTTTTAATCCATTTTAAATCCAGGATTTGTTTGTTTGATTGTTTGTTTGTTTGTTTGGTGGGGCTTGGTGGAGGTTTGCACTTTGAGTGCCCTTTCTTGTTTGTACAAATCTGAGTTACTTGACTGTTTAACTCTTTAACACTCATGCAGTTTAACATAACAATAACATGGCTTTATATAATAAATAAAAACATATGCATGTGTCTGGATTTCTGTAAAGCTGCTATCCGAAAAAAAAAAAAAAACTTAAATTACATAACAGTACTCCATCAGTAATCCTACACTTACACTTGTTTACCCACAATTCTTCCTCTTCAGGATTTTCTGAAGCAGGGCGAGCCGACGTCGGCACGATGTGATGAACTCGAGTCCTTGAAGAAAAGAGGATGTTCAGTGTCCATGATTGAAAACCCTCAAGGGAGCCTGAAAATTCTCAGGAACAAACCTGTGACCAACCGAGGAAAAGAGAAAATTAAACCAGAGGATATCACCCAGATCCAGCCGCAGAAACTCGCACTCAGCCTGAGATCCGGTGTGTGTTTCGCTCCTAATCCAGATTCCATGCCGTACATCTCTAATCCTATGATTAAATCTCAAACATGTGATATTATACAGCAAATGATGAATGTTTTTGGTGTGGCTAAATGTGAATATGTTTCTCTTTGTATAGGCCAACCGCAAACAATTAATCTAAAGTTTAAAAGGGCAGAAGACTATCCCATTGACCTGTACTATCTTATGGACCTGTCCTACTCCATGAAGGATGATCTGGAGAATGTCAAAAACCTGGGCACCAGCCTGATGCTGGAGATGTCAAAGATCACATCAGATTTCAGAATTGGTGTGTTTTTATGTTTGATCTTTTGTTGCTTTAAAAAAAAAATGGTGACAGTGCCCATTGCGGAGTTTCGGAGAGCCATACTTTTACAAATATCATAACGCCATGAGGTCAGTTTTGTTGTTGCGTCCATGTTTACATGCCCACACAGGCGGCGCAGTAAATCAAGAGAATGGTGGGAAAAATTTATTACACGTGCCGCCGCCCCCGTTGGCGCTGAGTGCACTTGCACTCTATAGCTTATCCTCTTACTTTACGTATGCATGTTTCTGTAAACTTGCACATGCAAACGTTTTCGGAGCTCCTCTTTTAGGCAGTGCCTAATATTTCTATTAGAATGTAAAGATTAGGTGATATTTTTATAATACTTTTGTTAGGTTTTACCTTTTTATATTTTGTACACTGAATATTAACAGACAAAGATGCAATTCAAACAAAGAAATTCCCACGTGCTGGGTTTTCGTTACCCCCCGCACTCCCACTCAGACATTACCTTTCTCATCTGGCCTAAGGAGAACATAGCGCACTGGCTCGTGGTCAACAATGTTCTGCTTTATTTAATCAAACCTTCATGAATTTTATACAGTTATTTAAGAAAGCAATGCAGGATCGGTCAGATCAAAGGAAGCGCTACATGTAGTTCACACAGGATAGGTTAGTCAGAGTGTGGTCATCAGAAGAGGCGTGGCTTGTTACAATGCAGTCACGGAATGCAGGATCTTGGACTTCTACATGTGCTCCTTGGTTTACAGAAATATAAAGAAACAAAGTGTATGACAACATTTGTACTGGAAAAACATATATTTGGTTGCATAAAAGCAAAACCTGCAATGGATCCATCTTTTATCTGGGTCTGAGTCAAAAGGGTGGCAGACCCTTCCCTCCCTGTGCACCCTCTCTCTGTCCACCTTCTCCAGCTCTTCCAGAGGGAAATAATTAGGCATTCCCAAGCCGGCCAAGAGCTTTTTTTCCCCTTCAGCGTGACCTTGGTCTGCCCCGGAGTCTGCTCTTGATCAGACATGTCCAGAACACCTCACCTAGTAAGCAACCTGTCCAGATGCCCAAACTCTCACTGACCCCTTTCAGTGCAAAGGAGCAGCGGCTTTACTCTGAGCCCTTCCAAAATGCCTGTACTCCTCACCCTGTCTTTTAGGTTAAGCTCAGACACCCTTAAGAGGAACCTTCGGTCTTTGAACTTAGTCATTCCCCAAATTTGTTACCGTATATGAGGGTAGGAACGTAGATTAACCAATCATTTGAAAGGTTTGCTTTTTGGCCGAGTCCTCTCTTCACCATGACTGACTGGTGTAGTTCCGATCCAATCCGCCTGTCAGTCTCATGTATGAGCGTGCTAAATGACCGTGTATGTGTGAGCAAAATGCTTAATTATGTGTATTTTTGCATTTCTTTGTCAGGTTTTGGCTCATTTGTAGAGAAAACAGTCATGCCCTACATCAGTACTACCCCTGCCAAGCTTCTGAACCCCTGCACCGGGGACCAGAACTGCACAAGTCCCTTCAGCTACAAAAACGTGCTGAAACTCACAAGCAACGGTGAGCGGTTCAACACCCTGGTGGGTCAGCAGCGAATCTCAGGAAATCTGGACTCTCCAGAGGGTGGGTTTGATGCCATAATGCAAGTCGCTGTGTGTGGGGTAAGTGCGGAGAGCTGAAAAACATTTCTTTCTGTCTTGATTTGTTTAAATGATGTTTAGGTGTATATCAATTTTCTTCCCTTAAAGGTTAACACTACTAGTCAAAATGTTAATAACTTTCTTCAAAGTACTTAAAAAGGGGTGGCATAGTGGTAAACACGTCCACCTCATAGCAAGAAGGTCCTGGCTTCGGTTCTACCCGTGCTTGCATGGGTTTCCTCAGGGTACTTTTGTTTCCTCCCACATTTCAAAGACATGCACATTAGGCTAATTGGCTGTTTCAAATTGCCCCCGGGTGTGAATGTGTGTGTGGTTCCCTCCAAAAAGGGGGGAGGTTATATGAGTCACATGTGTCTGTCTTTGTGTGCCTCTGTGACCACAATAACTCAAAGATGTGTTTCATAGAGCCAGATTTACATAAAATTTTAATAAAATGTGGGTCTTGGGCCAACGAAGAATTGATTAAACCTTGGCGTGATCTGGATTCAGGACAGTTTTGAAGAATTTTTAACACTGTGCAAAAAATAAGGAGGAGGAAATCACCCAGAATGCGCCTGGAGAAAAAAATACAGAGCTAAAAAAATAATTGTGGAACTGGCCAAAATGGGGCAAAGTAATTCTACATCATCTCTCTGAATGCACTTGTAGTTGTAGTTGTGTATGTGTTGCAATGGACTAGTGAGCTGTCCTGGGTGTGCCACACCTTCATCCAGACTAGGCCAAGATAGGCAGATTAAATTAATTGGAGGATTAAATAGTTCAGAAAATGAAAGAATGAATAAACTCAGAAAATGAGTTCAAGTAAAATACACTTCAATAAGAAAAATCAAAAAAGAAATGAGTACAAGTGAACTGAGAAACAGTTCGTTCCATCACTGACCCTGGGACACGAACCCAGGACGTTTTTGCGGCAAGGCAAATTTGATCTTAATGGATCACTTGATGAAAACGAATGATAACGAGACGGCTGTTTCTTTCTCTCTTTCTCAGGATCACATTGGTTGGAGAAACGTCACTCGTTTGCTGGTGTTTTCTACGGATGCAGGCTTCCATTTTGCTGGAGATGGAAAACTGGGAGGAATTGTGCTTCCTAATGACGGCAAATGTCATCTGGAAAACAACATGTACACCATGAGCCACCATTATGTATGTACTGTGTGTTTTATCAGTTATACGCTTGGTGATGTTGAGATAATTGTCTGGTTTGGTTTATTTATTAATTGGTTGATTGGTTTATTGCAGGATTACCCTTCGATTGCTCATCTGGTGCAGAAACTGAGTGAAAATAACATCCAGACCATCTTCGCAGTCACAGAGGAATTTCAGCCTGTTTATAAAGTATGCTTTGTTTGTTCACTAAGTGTGTGTGTGTGCGTGCTTGTGTGTGTGCTTGGGATATGATTAATGTTGGTTTATTTTACTAAGTTTTTTCGCCCCTCTCTCTCTGTTGAAATCATTAGAGAATTAGGAAAAGTCCATCTTTTTAAAGTATTTTATGACCTACCCTTGCTGGTTTTATGTAAATTGCCAAAATTCTGATTAACAAATACTTTGAAGTGTTGTACTTTTACATTAAAGTTTCTTTTAGTGGTATTGTTTTACGCTTTAGTTAACATTATCAAACATAGTAGTTCAGAATTAGGACACAACAATGACTCATGTTACTCATCAAACTCATATTAATAACGTTTACACTGGGGCATGGTGTTCGAGATCTCCACGATTTGAGAGAATAGTTGTTGAGCTCGGGGGGTCGTGGGATCGAATCGTGATGATATTGTGAGAACTTGGTGGACCGTAATAGAGAGCAGTAGACCATAACAGAGCATAACAGACCTTGATGCCCCATCATAGGGGATCTTGATGAACTTGGAAATACAATTTCTTCAAATTTTATCTCTTGGATGCTCCCTGCTTTCTTTTTATACCCCAAGCATGCTCATAAATGGTGACGCTCCAGCTTCATGCCCCAGTGTAAACCCAAGGTAAATGATTTCAACTTGCAGTAATTGTCCTTTATAATTATTATAATAATACTAATTAAAAATCAACTATGCAACTCTAAGAGTTAGAAACTCATTATCATAGACTTTGCCTGCTGAGGGTTTTACCGGGTAGGTTGCCAGGTCTTTTCCCTACCCTCCCACCTTTACCTGGGCTCAGGACTGCTATGCACCTGTGCATTCACATACACTTTCACATCTGCACTAGGGGCACTTTGGAAAAGCTAGTTATCCTAACATGCATATCTTTGGACTGTGGAAGGAAACTGGAGCACCCGGAGGAAACCCGTGCAAGTTTAAAACAAAAACGCCCAGCACACCACGGGGCTCAAACTCTAGGACTTTCTTGCTGTGAGATGAGACTGCTAACCTCTACGACACTGTACCCCAATGAACACAATTAATTCGACTTAATTACTTAGAACCAGGCAAAAAAAAAACTTCCTATTTTTACACCTTCATTTATTTACATTTTAACACATGCTGTAATTTACTCTCACTCAGTCATTCATTTGGTGAACTGCTTAATTCTCTTTGGGTCACAGGGTGGCTGGAGCCTATCTCGACACTGGGCAAAGGCGGGGTACTCCCTGAACAGCTCGCCAGACCATCGCAGGGCCTGAATGAACATTTTGTTTAGTGGTCGATCACTTATAACATCAGCGGCTCCTTTCGGCAATCAGTACTTGTCCGCTATCAAAGTGTGTGCGACTGTTTCGACTCTAGGCATGCTTTCTCATTGGCTGTTCCAACCTGGTGGACAAGGACTCATTGGTTTGGCTGGGTTACATCAGTGACCTGTGTAGCACAACATATTATTGCCAGTGCTGAGCTGCACAAACAACAAGTGCAGAAATCGAAGAAAATTTTTTTGTTCCTAAACCGACTGACGTCAGAAAAGCTGAGTTGGCAAAACATTAGCTGCATAAGCCGTTTCAGGCCATTGCTCGGTTCATACAGAGACCAGCTTTCTGAACTTTTGCACAGGCACTCCCTACGACCTAAACCTATGCATGGGGTAGCTAATCTGCATATGAGACCTTTGACTTAGGCACAGTGACCTTGAACATATAGAGTTTGTCCGGACCATTGCTCGGCTCATATGCATAATAGCTTTCTGAACTTTTGCGTAGGCACTCCCTATGACCTAAACATGTGCGTAGGGTGGCTAATAAAAAGTGGATTGTCAGAAACAGAAAGTGTTCGTAATGGGGAAGGTTTTGCCCTCAGTGTGCTTGATGTGTCCTGGGTGAGGGGTTAGGATGTTCTATAGAACAGCTATTTTGTTTTGTAAAGGAATACAGCAAGTGCTCAATAAGGAAAGTGATGAAAAGTATTTGAGGGAAAAACAAACCCATTTATAATGTACATATCAGGTATTTGTCTCTGGTGAGAACTGAATTCTCACTCCGGGGTGTAAATCCACCTCTCCCTGTATTTTGGATAGCCGTAACTCAGAAAATAGTTTCCACCTCTAGACTTGGCCTTTGCTTAGCTCTGAAATCACCATTTAGAGTTCCTGCCCGGAACGTGAATGTGTATTTTATAATCCAAAGTCCCCCCCCCTCTCCCTCTGTCTTAGAATGCAGTGTTTATCAGTCTCCATCCTGTGGTTCACTCCCCAACATATCTTTTAGGTTTGTTTTTTTTTTTCCCCCCCGTAGGAACTGAAAAATCTCATTCCAAAGTCTGCAGTGGGAACATTGTCTGCAAACTCCAGTAACGTGATCAACCTTATTATAGACGCATACAATGTAAGTGTATCATCTTACACATTCCGACTTTTTGACTTTATTCAACTGTGACGCGCTCGGTCACTTTTTCTGTTTTTTTTGTTTTGTTTTGTTTTGTTTTGTTTTTTTACGTTTTATTTTTCTCCTGTAGTCTCTGTCGTCAGAGGTGATTCTAGAGAACAGCAAGCTGCCTGAAGGAGTCACCATCACATATCAATCCCGCTGCAAGAACGGAGTAGTGAGTGTTGGAGAGGACGGACGCAAATGCTCCAACATCTCAATTGGAGATGAGGTAAGACTGTTAAAGATTAAAGCAGTTCTTAGTGTTCCTGATTCTCTTATCGTATAAATTACGTTTGATTCTAGCAGTGAGGAAGTCATTCACGTGTAACTTGTTTGAAAACAGACAAAACTTACCTTGTTTATAACGTACTCTAGGGTGTAAGACCACCCTGAAAATCTGGGATCAGACATAACGAATTAACTTATCAGCCATAACATTGACACCACCTGCCTGGTCTGCAGCCCCATTCACGGCAAGCTGAGCAAGCCGAGGCTAGGGGTGTAGTGGTTAGTGTGCTGAGCTCATGATCGAGAGGTTGTAGGTTTGAATCGCCGTTAGACCCCCACCATGCTGAGACCCCTGGGCAAGGTCTTAACCACAAGTGTGTCCAACAGTGGACCAACACATGCCTTTATTTAGGTTTTAAAAAAGTTCAGATAAGAAATAGGGAATTTTTTTTTTTCTGTCCTCATGTAATTTTGTGTTGAGTGGTATTATTTAGTGAATTATTATTATAATTATTATTATTATTATTCAGTAAATGATGTTACTTATTGTGATGACAGGTCTCCTTCAGCATAAACATCACTGTTATTGGCTGCCCCAAACAAGGCAAGCAACCGATTTTAAAGATCAGACCTCTGGGCTTTACTGAAGAAGTGGAGATCCATCTGAGCTTTATCTGTGACTGTGAGTGCCAGAAGAAAGGCATTGTGAACAGTGACCTCTGCCATAACGGCAATGGCACCTTCGAATGTGGCGCCTGCAGGTAACAGTCCACTGACACCACAAATAATTTATGTCCCATGGCCTAATTCCAAAAAGGTGGGACGCTATGTGAACGCTATAAGAACAAAATTTTTTTGGAGCATGTTCTCCTGGTGCTTGTGTGGGTTTCCACCAGGCGCTCCAGTTTTCTCCCACAGACCAAAGACATGCACATCAGACTTGTATGCTCCAGCCTTCCCACGACTTTAGTAGGATTAAGCAGTTCATTCAGGCAAATGAGTTAGTGAGCAAGTGTGTGTAAAGTAAAACTGCAAAGTCTTTGAATATCTAATCAGTTACAGCACATAATATTATCCAAAGATCACAAAAATCTGAAGAAATCTTTGTCCACACGGGACAAGGCCAGAAATCTATATTGGATGCCTGTGATCTTTGATTAAAACACAGACAGGATTCTCTAATGGAAATATCTGCATGGGTTCAGGAACACTTCCAGTAATCGTTATTTTGGAGTCAATGGGTTGGTAGGCACACTGGATACCCACCAACCCACGCAGGTATCTACATCTATACAAAATACTAGTATCCCAATCAACAGCACTGGACATTCCGGGTTGTGTTTAAAACCATGAATGTCCAGTGATGTTGATTGTGATGCTAGTTCAGTGTTGAAATTCTGTTCAGTGTCGAGATTCTTTTCTTCCTGTTTTCAGGTGCAACAAGGATCGTATCGGCCGCGAGTGCGAGTGCTGGAAAGACGAGGTGTCTAGTGAAGATCTGGAAAAGACCTGCCGCAAGGACAACGGCACCGATCTTTGCAGCAACAATGGCGAGTGCGTGTGCGGCAAGTGTGAATGTAAGAAGAGGGACAACCCTGAGGAGTACTACAGCGGCGAGTTCTGCGAGTGTGACAACTTCAACTGCGACCGCTCCAACAACAAGCTCTGTGGAGGTGCTGCTTCTTCTCCGACGTCGCTCAAAACACTCAAGCTTTTCCATCATATTATGTGTTAATCTTTTACCGTCTGCTCCTGTTTTATTCCAGGTCACGGCCGCTGTGAATGCAGAGTCTGTGTTTGTGATGAAAACTACACGGGTAGTGCATGTGACTGCTCTTTGGATAAGTCGACGTGTCTGGCGTCCAATAATCAGGACTGTAATGGAAGAGGGATATGTGAATGTGGAATTTGTAGGTGCACTGACCCTAAATTCCAGGGACCCACGTGTGAGATCTGCCCCACCTGCCCTGGAGTCTGCATCGAACACAAGTAAGCATAGGAGCCTCCCATCAGACTCTTTTCCAGCTGTAACCCAACAGCTGCCGAAGGGAGGTTTGTGGATAGAAAGTAATTTATTCGCTATATAACAATGTGTGTGCTCTTCTGACGGAGATATGAGGACTATCTAGTCATCCTGGGGTAGGGATGAAACTGTGGGTGTGTGATCAGGCCAGTTACTATGGTAATGAGCTTTGGGTAGTTAGCGAAAGATTAAGATCGCGGATACAGGAGGCTGAAATGAGCTTCCTTCACAGGGTGGCGGGACTCTCCCTCAGAGATAGGGTGAGAAACTCGGCGTAGAAGTGCTGCTCCGCCGCGTTGAGAGGAGCCAGTTGAGGTGGCTCGGGCATATGAATAGAGTGCCTCCAGAACACCTCCCTCGGGCATGACCAACCGGGAAGAGACCCCGTGGTCGACCCAGAACATACTGGAAGGGCTATGTCTCTCGGCTGGTCTGGGAACGCCTTGGCGTCCCCCCCGGAAGAGCTGGAGGAAGTGGTTGGGGAGAGGGACGTCTGGACCTCACTGCTTAGGCTGCTAAGAGCGCTCACCTTGTTGGAGTTCACCATACAGGAGATTCTTCAGAAGCCGATGATGTGTCACATGTCCCGCCTAACAAACTTGTGACTGCATTAGGATGGTGTGGATGCCGAAGATTCGCATGTGTGAGGATCTCAGTGTCCGGAATCATATCCTGCCACTTTATGCCACAAAGCTTTGTGAGGAATGTAATATAGGAGGGGTTCAGCCTTCTCGCATGAGGTTGGTGTACATCCACACTTCACCGCCATAGAGTCGTGCGATGAGAGCCATGGCCCTGGACACCTTGATCTTTCTCTTTAGGGTTGTCTCTCCTGTTCCACATGTTCTTATGTATTCTGCCAAGGCGACGTTCACTTTCGCAGGTCTGGTATTCACCCCATCATGAATGGCCGCATTCTTGGAGCATATACCGTCAAAGAAAACAAACTCGTTCGTCTCGTTCTGTCACTGCCCATTGATGGTGGTGATGGGTTCTACATACAGCTTTCCTGGAGCGTGTTGATGCATCACCTCCGTCTTTGTTGTGCTGATTATGAGGTTTTTACAAGCCTTCAAAACTTAGTCGGCACGGCGTTGCATGTCCGTTTCAGAGAAAGCATTGAGGCTGCAGTCATCAGCACAGTTAGGAAGGAAGTCATTAATGGTGTCTGTTATGAACTTGGTTTTCACGTGAAGCCTGAAGAGTAGCCACCAGGGTAAATCGAACAAGACTCAGAGGTCAGAGCTTGTGCGAGCTCTCCCACACCAACAGCGTATCATTTTCTGTTCACACATTATTTCTGCACACATAACCAGTTCGTCTTCCTCCTCTAGAAACATTTTCTCACCAGCCTCTCTCTCTCTCTTTCTCTCTTTCTCTCTCTCTCTCTCTCTCCCTCCCTCTCCCCTTCTCCCTCCCCTTTCTCTCCCTCTCTCTCTTTTCTCTCCCTTTCTCTCCTCCCCTCCTTTTTCTCTCCCTCTCCCCCTCTTCTCTCTTTCTCTCCCATTCTCTCCTCCCCTCCTCATTCTCTCCCCCTCTTCTCTCTTCCCCCCCCTTTCCTTCCCCTTTCTCCCTCCCCTCCCTCTCTCTCTCTCTCTTCACCCCACCTCTCTTCTCTTTCTCTCCCACTCCCCCCCTTTTCTCTCCTTCTCTCTCTTCTCTCTCTTGCTATCTGTAT
>JAOUQZ010000044.1:10916011-10948941 GCA_028564935.1 Neosilurus hyrtlii
TGTGCATGGTTTTGGACTGTCAGAGGAAACCCACGCAAGCATGAGGACAGCATGCAACCTTCACACAGAAACGCCCCGAGTCTGGGAAAGTGCTACCCACTGCGCCACAGCACCTCCCGTCTGACCAATCAGTGTGGAGATTTTAACGGCACTGTAATATGGAACCTGATCATTGCTTACACTCAATGCTAGAATTCAGATCCAGTTCCTGAAATTCATTTCGTCACCAATTTTTAAAGTCTCAACTTAAACACCATCATAACTACTAACTCTATGTGGATGTTTATTGTACATGGCTTGAAGGATGCCTGAGTTTACCTGGTGAGACAGGGCTGGGCTCTGGTGGCTGTTTGGGCTCTGTCGGAACAAGGGTCTGCGCAGTCACCCCTGGCGCTGTCGAAATGTTTGCATCCGCCCCTTCCGTCCCGAGTGCTTCTGAGCTCTGCTGGACCTTTAGGAACTGAGCGAGCAGCATTGTGACGGCTGTTTGTGTGGCTGTGGCAGACACATCTCCGTCGGGTTTGCCCTGTTGCTGCGGTGTGGGAGGCGAAGGAGGCTTGGGCAGGGGAGGGGTTCGGGGGGCCCCACCCGCTGCTGGAACAGGGAGTAGGGGTTTGGAGGCTTTGGACTGGGTCTGGGTGAGGGCAACAGGCTCTAGTGGCCTCTCCGGCTCAGCTGCTCCTGGGACAATAGCCTTGGCTATGTGCTGCAGGGTTTCAGGGTTTACCTTAAAGCCCATGGCCTGGGAGAGCTGCGCAGGACCCGCTGGGGCACTTTTAGACTGGAGTAAGTTGAGAAGCACAGCCAGCTGCTCCTGGGTCAGCTGAGAGTTCGGCCCTTTGGGGTCTGAGTCAGATAGAATAGATAAGATGTAAAGACATGATTAATCAGGATGAGATTTATTAACACAATAATCATTGCAAAACCTTATTTAAACATCCAAATAATACATAATAACACCTGGTCACATAGTAACAGCCTCATCTATAAATCAATAGTTGACTTGGTACTTAAGGTGTGAGTTTAACAGCCGTGCACCTCCCCAAAATGAACGACATTCAACATACACACTTGACAATGCCTAGAGCTATTTGGTCTATACCCAAAGTCCACAAAGACAGAGCCCTCTACAGTACATAAGTGAAAGTTCAGTGGCGTGTGTCAGTGAGCAGCGGAGCAGAGGGCATATTATATTACCCAGCATGGTAGCGGCGGTGGCACTGGGTCCTTTGTGTCCTCCTGCAGAAGGGAAACCCTGAGGTGTGTTACTGCGACTGTCGTCAAGTCCCAGCTCTTTCCGTGGAACTTTTGGTGCGGCTAGTTCTTCCGGCATTTGCTTCTGTCTGCGACGTTTTTTACTCCACAGCTCGTGACAATCCTGCCACAGAGGGAGACTGGAGACAGAGAAAAGAACGAGTGCATACATGAGTAAGGAGCAGAGAGAGAGAGACTGTGAGACGGAAAGTGAGTGAGAGAGAGACTTTCCAGATTGACACTGAAAAATGTGGTCTACAATCAGTAGTGGACACATCAGTAACAACTACAGCACGTAGTATGAGTCACTCATCCACAAACATGAGCAACGCACACTGAAGCTTTTACTCCTCCACTCTGATCTTTTATTTATACAGTACTGCTCAGAGAGGAAGTGATTTATAATTAACTAATTGATGTGCTGAAGGTGAGGTGGATGAATAAAAAAAACTTTTCAGCACCATCCACCAAGCCTGAGGAGAATCAATGCTTTAATATATACTACAAAAAGGAACATAACCAAAAAGTACACTCAAAAAAAATTATATATACAGTATATATATATATTTTTTTTTATCATGACAAATGCAGGTGAGCTCCGAGCACAGGCACAGGTGCAAAGGTAACAGTTATGTAACCGTGTACCTTTAAACCCTGCTGAGTTAAAGTGTATCCTACATGGTGAGAAACAAAAAAAAAAAAAAAAAAGGACCTGCACCCTCCAACCTCAAAGCACTTACCACACCGCGCACTGCACCACGTTCTTTCAGATCCTCTAGCACTGCTAGACTGGTGCCTCCTTCTACCAAGGAACAAGGGAAGTACTTTTTCATCAGTACTTAGATTAGTACCATGTACCATGTAAAATAAAAATACCCCACAGAACACCTACCCACTGAGTTGTGATTGAAACTATACTTAGTCTATGGCCTGATGAACCATTAGAAGAATGTATTCACTGATAGCTACTTTAAAGCACTTCACTAAGTTAGTCTGGATAAGAGCGTCTTCTGGTGAGCTCTGTGCTTAGGCCAAGCTAATTGCTACGTAGCTAAGAGCAGCGGTTTAGCCTAAGTGTACAGACTACATTTAAACGCAGGTAAAACAAACTAAAGCAAGACTTTTCTGGCGTATTTTTCCATTTTAAAACGTGATAATGACATTGCCTGCTTCATGTGACCTTGACAAACTGTGATTATTCCAAGTGGATATGGACTGAATGTTTTTTTTTAAATCCCGTGACAGCAGACCAATAAGAATGCACCGATCCTGTATAGTAAAATTACTAAAAGAAAATAGCAAAGGAAAGAGAATAGAAATTATACAGGAGTTTTTTGTTTTTTTTTAAACGAATGGCACTCTTACTCTGGTGGAGGCATCTTAGCCGGGTCCACATCTCGGAGGAAGTCGCTGCTGAGAGCCTGTTCCGCTGTACAACGCTTACTAGGGTCCAGAGCCAGCATGTGATCAAACAGGTCCAGGGCTGTCAGAGGAATACTAAACACATTGGGGCAAAAAAAAAAAAAAAAAAAACCCAGCTCATTTAGTAGTGGAAAAGAAAAACAATGAAAGCAAACCAACAACAGAAAAGTCACAGTCGTTTTGGGCAACAACATCACCATGTGCAAAGGATGGCGAAAAAGCACAGTGTACATGTTTTTAGGATTACTTTCCAATGATGGGATGAAATATGAAATAAACACTGTATTGTTACTCTACTGCTTTACTTTTGATCTCTTTACTAAAACCGTGTGTGTGTGTGTGTGTGTGTGTGTGTGTGTGTGTGTGTGTGTGTGTGTGTGTGTGTGTAGAAAGAGATGTGGAAGTCTTGAATGCATTTCAATGCAATATTAGGCCAAAAGTGACATGGTGTTAATTCATAACAGCAAGTGGAATCATGTGAGACCAGCAGCGATTGCTTAAGACAAAAAGTCTGGCTTCCCCTAACGTTTCATTAAAATGCACCAATGAGATGTTTACCAAAGTGTTCATATTATTCAATCAGCTTTAGCTGTAATTCAACATCATATTAAATGACAATGATTAAGTTTCTCACGCTGTGCTTTCATTAATCTCAAACTGTTTTGTTGCACAGCACACAGCCGGAGTGAAAATCGCTCCTGACACCGAGTGAACAGACACTGGCTGATGCCTGTGTATCTACTCTGTGTTTGTGTACTTGATGTTTTAAAAGGAAGAAAGAGAAGTGCTCAATGGGTAACACGCATTTCATGTCACACTTTGAGCTCCGCCCCAGACGCATGGTGTAAATAAAGTGCACGTTTTGAAAGGAGACAGAAAAAAAACCCCAAAAACCCTACAAAATATATTTATCGCACAAAGCATATCTCATCGGTCAGGCATAGAGGCACAGCTTGAAGTCAATTAGTGAATCAGCAAATCGAGAAAGAACACGGCGGACACGTCAAAACTGTGACCCTCCAGCACCAAACCAGTCAGATGTCACAGGAGCGTAGTCTGGATGCAGCCAATTAATGCAGGAGTGGGTCAAAATGATCGAGTGTCAGATTTTAACCGAAAATGTTGAGATTTTACAGTCAGTCTTGTTTTTTTCCCACCACGCATGCATCAAAGACTGCATGTAATGAAGGCATGCATGACAGACTGTCTTAAAAATACTCCAAAGTGCTTGGAAAAAAACCCCCATCAGTCAACATTGCAATGTTAGGGGACTTGTAAATAAAGTTGTGTAAATAAAGACTACAAAAGGTTTAAATACAGGTCGTTCTCTGAAACTGGGTCAAATCTAATCAAATGAGTCACATTTTGGATCTAATATTTTCCAAAAAAAACTAAGAATTAAAAGAGCAAACCCTGCCCCGAACATACCACATGGACACATACAGCAATGTCAGAAAAAAATAGTTCGATACATCCAGTTGGGAGAAAATAAATAAATAAAAAACCACTAACACACACACACACACACACACACACATATATATATATATATATATATATATATATAAAAAAAAAAAAACTTTTCTGCAAAATTGGTTGCAATGTGTGGACGAAAACAGTGACTTTTCTTTTGGTTATTTATGTTTCATGCCACGTTATCACTGAAATCAAAGTGCAAATAGGGCTTACAATGAAAATCTCACATTAAAATTTACATCCAACTTTACTTTGTGGACTGAGAATCGCACGTAACCAGTGGTGTCCATGCCAGTTACATATGGAACTGACCCATTTTTCCTGTGAGGGTTGAAGTTTCATGTTACAACGCTCACTATACAATTGAGTTCCTCATGAAGTGTATTTACTTTGCACGTAGTCGAGCGCGAATTAATTTATTCACCAAATACAAACAGGAGACATTTGGCGTTCACACCAGAATTAATTAGAAGATGAATTTGGTGTTCCATACGCATTTATTCCTGTTTGTTAATAATAAAAGTGTGGTTATGTGCATGAAGTAGTTCCTTCACTTTCCCAACAATCGTTCATGAACTTTGATCAATATAGACGGAAATAAGCTGGACTATATTGATATTTGGGTATCGAGAATGTCACACTTTATGGAGAATGACCCATATGTTCTTTTCATGATAATAGATTATAGAGAAAAATACGGTGCTAAGAAGATTCATTTGGAAATTTTAAATGCATCCACCTTTGTAGTTCAAACTTCATTTATCCATGGCCCATGTGACTGGTTTGGTGCTGGTGGCTCACATATCAGAGTACGCCCTGGTGGAGTCATTTTTTAAAATTGCAAATACTACTTGTAGCTACAACATAAATAACTTTATGGCACATGGCAGACAATGCTGCAGCAGTTACATTAAAAGATGAAACAGGCGTCCGATCACAATCTCTCTAGTGGGAGTAAGAAACTTGCAACCTCTCAAGGTGAAATTATTTAGATCAATAGAGCAGTTTTGGGTTGTTATTAAGGGAACTTTAACAATGTGTCCAATGACACTCCACAGATATTAAAACCCCTTTCACTAGAAATCCAATAGCTCTTACTGAAATACTCTGCAAGAGAGAATTAAACTGAAAACAGGCAGATCGTTTCAATCAAATGATACTCTGGATGCCCGAATATCATTACACGGAAACGGACCACTTCACTTCAGTGCCTGATTAAGGGTCTCTGATAGCACAGCGCTGTTGAATTCTTGATTCTGTTTGGTGATCTCATTCACAGGCGCTTGCAGGGCAGATATGTCCCAAAAAAAGTCTGAAAATGTGTGCATGTGGTAAAGTTATCTTGGAGGAGACATTTATTTATTTTCACAGGGCAGGGCTGCATTTTAGAACAGTCAGGGTGCTTATAGATAATTACAGGTAAACCACATCACACTGGAAGTCATCGTTTGTCTATGAAAAGGGCGGCACTGCTTTGTCACTGGCAGACGCGTGCGTTCTGGTTGGTGCACACCACTCAAGTGAAGCCAAGGCCCATTTTCTCTAAAGGGAAATCAAAGCCAGAACCATTTTTGATCTGAGTTTTAGATAAGTGCTGGATTTAGACCTCTATAAATGATCTGTGTTTTCAAATTGCCTGATACGTCACCATCTTAGGCTTGTTGTTAAAATGCTTATTAGTGGTATGATTTGTTTGATTCTACCTTAGCGCCAAGTGAAGCACGATACACTGGTTTTCTGAACACAGCATTAAAGTACATTCACATCCCAGCTTAAAGACGGATGTGGACACACACAAAGCCTTCTATTCATTCATTCTGTCTATGTTATAGAAAAGATACATACAGATCAGAGCAGTACCACTGGCTATCGACCACAGCGCCCCCATGATTATGTCCAAAAGCGCCCTTGAGCAAGTCACCTAACCCCCAACTGCTCTCCAGGCACCCCAATGTGTGTGGCAGCCCACTGCTCCAAGTGTGTGTGTGCGCGCTCACTTCGGGATTAATACCGTATGGCAAAAACAAAAGAGCCACGAGGAAAAATTTTGAAGGTATAAACATCTGTATGGTGTCGCTTGACACAGGCAAACGTGTTACAGAGACTGGACATGAGGAGGAGACAAAATGAATGACATGAAAGGAACCATGGCAGTCCGTGAAAGACCGATTAGTTCATGCCCACAAGCAGTCCGTGAGGCACACTCCAGCTACAAGTCGATATGTATTTAATTGCCTCATGAACCGTCGACACCTACAACGCTGCCCCTTTTCTAATAAAGTACACATTATTATGACCCCCCCCTCCCCCATCATCGCCAAGTTTATACCTCATTGCCTCTGAAATGCCCCCTAGTGGATGTATCGCGTATGGAAGTATGTCTACGGAGGCACATGTAATAAAATTACAGTTAAAACGTTTAAAACAGACGTATTTATAGAGATATAGCCTCATGGCTGCTCAGTAAAGTCACATACGGCAGTTCTGTCAGTTACTGCAGTCACGTAAATGATACTACACACACTATAAAATGATCTGATTCTAAAATGTTCCAGAAAAAAAAAGGGAAAAAAGAGTAAAGACTGTTATTATTGGTAAATTGTTGAAAAATCATCAACAGGGTTGGCAGATAATTGTTCTCTTATGACAACATACCCTAGGGTGTGACTAGAAAAATACTGCAATGCATTATGGATGGAATGTGGCGCTACACCTCTCCATAAGAACACGTTCAAGTCCATCTACTTGTGCGGTTACTCACAAAGCAAACTCTTCACGGAGCCTGCGTCTGTACTGTTTCTTTGGTTTCATGGTGTTGAAGTATGGCAGCTTGATGACGTCGGGCCACACGGCAGGACAAGGACTGCCACAGATACGACTGGAGAGAAAATGAGATGGTGTTAGTTCCGACATCAAACCAGAGTATGAGATCAGTGGTGACTGCTTCAAGACTACACAGGAAGCCTAGCTTATCCCTTTACGTTTCACTAAAATACAAACGATGAAACATCTACCAAAGTATCAATACTAATCATCAGTCTTGGGGTAATTTAGTATTCACTATCGTACCGCGATGTTTGTGTAGTAACCTCAAATGTGATTTCTACAGAACACCACCGCCTGCGTAAAAATCTCCTGTAAAGGCCCTGACGTGGCACGTCATGTGCGTGTATGACATGTGCTCTCACGGTTTTAGCGGAAATAAAGATGGATACTCATTGCACAACAGGTTTTTAAGGTGGCATTTTGAGATCCGCCCAGATGCACAGCTTGGGGACATCTCCATGTTCACTAGACAATGTGTTTTGGCTCCAGATCAATCGCTATAAAAATACAAATTTGGCTTAAATTTGAATCTTGAATTTAAACACATTAGAGCCAGCCGTGGCGGTGTAACTTAAACACTGAATAAAATTCAACATATTCAGTTCTTTTTAATTATTTGCATTCATTCATTTTCTAAACCACTTAATCCTAATTAGGAAGGTTGGCGCCTATCCCAGCTGTCTCTGGGCAAAAGCGGGGTACATCCTAAACAGCTCGTCAGAGCATTGAAGGACCAAAACACAAAATCATTCACAATTAGCCTCACACCCAAGAATCAAACCCAGGACCTTCTTGCAGTGTGGTGTACGTTTTAACCACTGTGCCACCCATTATTTGCATTCATTTCAATTTTTTTTCCTCGCAGTCTCATTAACGAGTAGTTCACATTACTTCAGTATAAACAATGCTACCTACCTGTGATGTCATTTTAGTAAAAGACTTTAATGCTCACACTTATTAGGAGAGGACCATTTAACATCTATATCGCATTCATTTGCACAATTCAAACAATCCTTCTGCATTCTGTGCAGCTTTGCAATTTTAACCAATCATCACAGTTGTTCTGCAAACTTGGCCATTCACTGGATAATACTGAGAGATTGACCAATCATGGCAGTCCCCTAAAAAATGCTAATCCATATCACCGTACGTCACTTCCTTGGTTATGCTTTTGAAGACAAGATGCTGGCATTAGTAAGTGGATACCCGACCCAAACCCAACGATACTCAACAGGTCCGGCCGGGTTCGGAACTTCGGAGGGATATTTAGAAAAATGATGCTCGGGTTCGGATCGGGTTCGGTCACATCAGCGCCATAAGGCATCGAACATTTTAAATTTAAAAACAGCTTATTATGTAGGTAGCCAATGGGCCTGTTTCACTTGATTTTAACAGTTTCGAGCTCGGGTCACAGATATCTTAATGCTTGTCAGGCTTGAGGTCGGGTTCGGTTACTGCTCGGTCGGACTCGGCCGGGCTCGAACAGAAAAGTTCGTCCCGATCCACACTCTAGCTGGCATGTGCACAATTTTTACGCAATCCCACAATTCCACTGCAATAAATGACTAAATACATCAAAAACATAGCAATTCTTTGGAGGGATTTGGAATTTTACACCACAACAATAACACACACAAAAGTGAAATCTTGAAGTGGCTGAAATGTCAGGGTTGGCTTCCCTTTTTAATACACATGTAGCATGTGAGAGAGATACATGATAAACTGTTGACTCTGAAAATGTGGACAAGGCTCAAATTACCTAATTAGCTCTAACTGTGCCAGCTCTTGGTTGGCTTGGAAAATAGGTTTCTTGGTAAAGAGTTCACCCAGAATGCACCTAAAAAGAGAGAAAAAAAAGGAAAATGGGCAGGAAATGAAACCATTAGAAATAATAAGTGCTTTCTTTAATACACAGATCTTGATGATAGCGTTCATCTCTTACCCGCAGCTCCACACATCTATGGCAGGTGTGTACCGCTCTTCACCAAGCAGTAGCTCAGGTGGACGGTACCACAGAGTGATCACCTTATTGGTGTAGGGCCGACTAAAAATGCAATTAAAGTCATGAATGACATGGTGACCTCTTGCACTTCCAAAAAGCGAGAACTTTAGTCTAATTATAGTCTTTTAAAAGCTTAACATGACAACACTGACCTTTCCTCAGAGTTGTAGAGTCGAGCCAATCCAAAATCCGCCAGCTTTATCTGGCCCCTAAGGAAGACCGAGTACAAGATTCAAAGTATGTCGGTTTGGACGTGTCTCCCAACCCACATCATAAATGAACTCAAACGATAACAGACACTAACTGTCTTTGCTATTTTGCATCACAGACTTTCTGAAGCACACTGACTTGTTATTGAGCAGAATGTTGGAGCACTTTATGTCTCGATGTAGAAAGTTCTTCTTGTGGCAGTAGTCCAGACCCTCCAGCAACTGCCGCATGAAGGATTTGATGTGACTCTCATTGAAATGGACTAGGCCAGACTCCAGAAGCCCCATCAAGTCATGGTCCATGTACTCAAACACCAAGTAAAATGCCCCTATAAGGTAGACAGAGACCTCAGTTTCAATAAGGATGGCAGAAATAATGGTCGACGCATGACTACCACGTTATCAAACCCATATACACGGCACATACTGTTGATTATTAATCTACTGTACAAGTCCATGTGTATGACCTGTTACTATGGAAACAATAAATTATACCAGACACATTCAATACAATTCAGAGCTGACTATCATTCAAGACATCTACTAATTCATTCTAATCTATTTTACATTAATTTATGCTAAGATCTAACCTAGGAAATAATGCATAGGTTTCCTACCCCATTAACTCATGTACCCAGGATATACCTTTATCATTCTTAAAGTCCAGAGCATCCTCTTTATCTGTGACAATCTCCTTCATATTGATGATACTCTTGTGGTTGAGCTGCCGTAGGATCTTGATCTCCCTGATGGCTGTGATGGGAAATCCCTCTTTCTCGTTGTCTAATCGCACTTTTTTCAGGGCCACCATCTCACCTTAATGAACGAGACAGTAAAACGAAATGTAAGGAAGGATTTCAAATACTCATCAATGCAAATAGTGACCGTGATGCAGCAAAAAAAGAAAAAAAGATTTGTCTTTAAAGGGGGATTAAACCCAACCTTAAGAGAGTAAACAGTTACTATAAAAGTGCTGTGCAATAAAATGCATCAGTTTCTGTGTGTGTATATATATATATATATATATATATATATATATATATATATATATATATATATATATATATATGTCTCAATATCATGCATTCATGTAACCAAGCAGATGCCTGTCTGATGTATGCAAACATTATGTGTGCAACGTTATGTGTACATGTGACTAATTTTATTGTATTCATAAGTTCCCTACTTTACATCTGATTTGTTAGTTTAATATCTGTATACTGTTATTGTTGCCGGCATCTTGCCTTTTTGGAAGTGTCTATTCTTGTTATCTGGAAACAAACTACAAATGGAGGCCTTTTTTAAACCTGCTAATGCAAACTATTCGGCAACTTCATATATGTAAGTAAAAACCACCTGATGATAAAAATACATATTTTTAGTGTAACAAGAGAGTTTGGAAGGCTTTCCTTTCATTACGCTTTAATATATGAATGAGAAATACTACTTAAACTAAATGGTGCTCTGGCTGCTTTCATTACATTAAACCATTACCTTTAAACAGATATATATTTTTTTTTAAATCAACAGAAATAATACAGCCTACCCGGTATTCAGTGAAAATCTTACCCGTGTCTTTATCCTTGGCTTTGTACACCTGTCCATAGGTACCTTCTCCAGTAATCCCAATGATTTCAAACTTGTCCACACATCGCTTTCCCCAATCTATCTCCGTCTCCTTGATTTCTCCAAAGCGTGGACCACATATTCTACACACACACAAACACACACACACCATCATTGCTGTTGGGCTTTTATACCCGAGCCTAGTGGCCGGCGCTTATCCTGGATTCTGTAGCGTGAAGCTCCTGGATCATATGATCATAGCAGTCCCTGCTGGATGGGACACTAGTCCATCACAGGTCACCTTCCCACTGGTGCCCATTTATACTGCTTGGTGGGCAGAGACACACTTGTGGTTAAGACCTTGAATCTCAGTATGGTGGGAATTTAACGAGATTCAAACCCACGACCTCTTGCTCATGAGCCCAGCACCCGAATCACTACGTCGATGGCCCGACATATACTGCTTATATGATCTATTAATGATCTAAGTGGCTTTGTCAGGATTGTCTTGATGGACAGAGGATCCTGACAAAACCACTTGGATTATTAATAGATCCTATCTAGTGTTTAGGTTAATTGTTTTTGGATCTTATCCACTGGCAACAATTGTTGCTGGTGGGATTAAACGGGTTTTTCTAAAGCAATATAGTACTGTTTAGTTTGCTGGAAAATATAATTTGGATTGGACGTGAAACGCTTTCTGTACAGAGCTTCACATCAGCTTGACGTCCATCAAGTGTCTTCCCCGGAAAACCACAATGATCGTCACTGATACTGTTGTTACCACAGTAAATAATATGAGCCCCTTAAAGCAACAGTGGGCGAAGTCCATTTGTGTGAATTTTCAGGAGAGCACTTTAAAGGTTTAAAGCTATAAAAAAATAAAATAAATAAAAAACAGCATGATTCATATTTCAATGCCTTCAGTCTCACTGAATACTTCTCCTAGATTCTTTTTTTGGCCTAAATTGCTGTGTTGCTGGGACTTTGGCTTTTTGTCAAAAATTGCTATTTTTGACTAAGAGGAATTGCAATAAATATGGGTTGAAATTGTATTTTTCAGTGCGACAGTGAACCAAATCCAAATGTCCAGGAAATGTAGCAATATTATGGTAAAATGAAAAATAACATTCAGATAAATACTAACTAGCAGATGCAGTGCTGTCCTAGCTAAAGTAATACTTACTTTTCTAAGTCCTCTGAAGAACCTCTTTTTCAGGTAGGTTTTTATTTTAGATGTGGAGGCTACACACATGGGTGCCGCCATCTTGGATTTTGGACTTGGATTTTGTCAAAATTGGAACTCTACCTGGATTTAGACCAGTATTCATCTGAAAGATTGAACTTTTTTCTGTTCATTTCTGACAAAATTGACAAAAATGGACTTAGCCCTCTGTTGCTCTAAGGGGCTCATATATAAAGCTAATGTTGCATGAAACCTGCTTAGATGATGTGTTTGGTATGTTTTTATTGTTAAGGCTGTGAATGCTTTACCAGTGTGTGCTTGCATGTCTTCTCTGAAAAGATTTACAGACCCATAATTTAGCACAAATAGTTTAGCATCACTTGTCTTTTTACACGTGTATAAGCTTGAATATATGTTGACTTGATTTTTTAAGGAATATAGGGTTGAAAACTTTTGTTCATATCTAAATGTTCATTTTTATATTCCACCTTTGTTTTTTATACACATGTACAATCAGTAACAGTAAATATCATTATTACATTAGTTTTGTTCAGATCCACCTGGTTTTAACATGCTGTAAAAATGTAAAGTCTTACAGTGGCAATTTGAACTTTGGCCAACTATTTTGAGTAGACAAATTAACATTTTTTAAAAATTGTGCGAAATATAGGCAAGTTTTAACAAAAGATAAAAGGCTACTGTATATCTCTTTATTAAAAAAATTATCTGTTTTAGTGCGTTTTATTCACCATACTGATCTTTATGTACATCCAAAAAAGATTTACTATAACAGATTGCTTTTGTCTCTGGAGTAACCAAATCTCATTTTAAGCTTCAACATCCTTTTATATGTTTTATTCTAATATTTTACAAGCTGAAGTACTTATTCTTGACATATCTTGCATCCAGTGTAACATACACTATGTTTTACCTGTAGCTCTGATACTGTGCACCCAAAAATATCCTGCTGGTGAAACGGCTCATATATACACCACCACTTTTGACTAAAAGGCCCCTAATAAAAGGAAGTAAAAAAATGACTTCTCTATAATTTTTTAGTGAAAATGTATTGAACAGTGCTATTGTAGGCGATGAGAACCAAAAAAAGTATGTTGAGGTAAAGTTACTAATAAACAAAAACACTGAAAATAATTATTTTTCAGAAAAACTGAAAGGCGCATTTTTTTTGGGACTTTTGCATATCATGAATGAACTTCAAGCCCTATGGAATAGTTTAGCGAGTGAAGAAATTTAAAAAAATATGTGAACACTAGGCCTGAAAGGTTAAATGCTGTAATCAAAGTAAAGGGGGTTCACACTAAATATTGACTTTTTTTCCCTCAAAAAAGAGACTGTTATTTTTGTTATTATTATTTACTCTTGTTTGTTTACTTATTCTGATCAATATGATCTAATATCACATGACATAAATACTTGAATAGTACTTGGTTTCTGATTTATGTTCATTTTGTTAAGTGTATAATCATCACTGTATTTTTTTATTTCTTCACCTCTAAACCAAACTTATGGTTTGAAGTCCATTCATGCTACACAAAAGTCAAAAAAAAAATTGCAACACCTTTCAAATTTTCCTGTTTTTGTTTACTAGCCATAATTTTACCTCAATATACTTGACGGAATTGTTTTTTTTTTGGTTCTTGTTGCCTACAGTAGCATTGTTCAATACATTTTCACCAAAAAATTTGAGAGAAGTAACGTTGTACTTTTTATTAGGAGCCTTTTTAGACAAAAGTGCTGGTGTATAATCTTCACTACACTCTACTTTATTTCAATATCAAATCTGTTTGCACAAGCATTTAATAAATGACACCCCACAAGCCAATCAGATTTAAAATGAGGGGCGCAGCTCGATCACTCGACACTTTCAGGACGAGAAGTGAAAACGGTAAAGCATGCGTGGCTGCGTTAGAGCGCTGTGATTACATACTTTGGTCTCCTTCGTAACGTGGCAGCTTTCTTCTCTTCCGGTGGGCTTCGAGGTGAGCCGAGCGCACTGCTGGGGAGTTCTGGAGGGAGGGGGAGGTCAGTCAATAGGTGGCGGGTCTTCTTCTCTGGTTTCTTCTTCCCTGAGTGTGTTGAGTTCTTCAAGCTACAGAACAGGTGTCAAATTCACTAATCAATAACACGAACACATTCACAAAGAAACTAGCCACACAACCAGAGAGTACCGACCTTTCAGTTCCATCTATGTGGTCTATGAGGTTGGGGAGAGGCAGAGAGGACAGTGAGGACACCGGAGCATTCCCTTTCTCCTTGTCCTTCTCCTTCCCTTGAGCAGCTTGTCCTTTCCTTTTCTCCTCCTTCATCCTGCCCTCCCTGCCACACGGAGGCACCTCGGTGCTGCTCTTGGTGGTCTTTTCCACAGGAGACTGCGGCTGGCTCGTCGCTGGGCTTTTGGGGCCTTTCTCCGGTGCTGGAGGAGGAGGAGACGGGGGCCGTGATTTCTTCACTGTGTGATTGGGAATGGGGCTGGGCTGGGGTGCAGTGGACGAGGACGATGAACCCTTTGTTGGGGTTGAAGTGTTGCTGGAGCTCTTGGCGCGTGCGGCCTCAGCGGCCTTGGCCTTCTTCTGCTTGCTGAGTTCGGCGGCCAGACTGCTCTTGAACGTGAGGGTGCTGGGTGAGAGGCTGGAGGGCCGTGAGCGTGAACGTGAGTGACGGTGACGGCTGCGTGATCGAGAGCGGCGTGATGACGTGTACGGGCTGCGCGAGCGTGATTTCCCTGGACGCCTGGAGAAGCAAACAACAGTTTTAATGAGGATCATGTCAGCACTCGCTTTCTCCACAGCTTCATTAAGCAGCAACTTCATTTCACCTGGAGGAACTCGGCAATCAGGAACAAATAATTAGCAACACAGTAAAAATACTAATAAGGACGGTTTCATTTCAGGACTCACACAGGAATCGACATGGGCAACCATGCAGAGATCACCAGTGAAACAAGCCACGGAAACTTCTCAAGCGACACGTAGAGGGCGGGAGCGGAGTTCAACTGAGCCGAACTTTCATGCGCGTGATAACCAATCAGCGCTTAAAAAAATACCATCGATTGACGGATGCTGACTAACACCGAGTTCCCCAAAAACCTATTCGCTTCAGTAGGCCGTGCAAAAACAGCCGATTTCACCAGTGGCAAAGTGATTCGCGTGCCGCTTCCTGTGTGAACGCGGCTTAACAGATTATGACTTTTAAACGGATCTGGACAGTAAAGTAACGTATAGAAGACAAATCCCTCACACTCAGTCCTACATGTACCTAATTTCTAGGTTAAATCATCACAAAAACAAATACAAGTCAGCCACACACACACACACACACACACACACACACACACACACACACACATAGTTAGACCTGTGAATCTACCAAAGGTCATCTGATGTTTAATCAAATGTAAAAGTTCATAAGGTGATGATGACGGGTGTGCTTCCACAAGTAAATGTTGTGTAATGACTAGTATTGGTAAAACGGGATCCAAGTTTTACACACACTAGAGCTGTGTCTTCAGCTAGGTCAAAGTTCAACCTCATGACCTGTGTGAAAACTTTATGCAGACATTACAGGCTTAAACCAAGTTAATACACACACCCGTTAGGAGACGAACAAGCGCCCAGACTATACAACGTGTCCCATAAAGCCTTTCAGGTTCTCCTCCCCATGATAACCCGGGGACGCCATGTGGGTTATGGGTGACTACACAGACAGGTAAACGAGGATCACCCCAGAGACCTGACGTTTATTACTCAGTACTGATATTCAGCCGAGTTTAACCCTTCACTTCAGGACGATGTGGTACAGTTCGGTTACGGTACAAACCCAGGTTACATTTTTTATCCTTTTCACAACTTCCCCCCCCCAAAAAAGCAACAGGTCCAAGTCACCTCTGGACTAACAGACAGGGTGAGATGTCCCAGTATGAACCTGAGTGAGGAACCTGATCCCTGCTCTGGTGGTCTGAGGGCGGTTGTGGGTTTAAGGGGTGAGGACTGACCCCAGTTGGACCGCACGTGTCCCGGGTCGGGTGTGTGGATCAGAGGAGGCTCTGAAGGATGAAATGCGGTGCTTTCTGACATGAGAGCTAAAATTACAGGTGTAGAACGTTACCTCTGCTCCGGACCGGGGCTGGTTGATTTCCTGAAGGGGCTCCGGGAGCGTTTTCGGCTGTACGGGCTGGAGGTGCTCTCCCACGCCTCGTACGGACTCGGGGAGCGGCGCCACGCGTACGGGCTGCCCGGGGAGCGCTTCCGCTTGGAGGGAGACTTGGACGCGCTGTAGCTGCTGTACGGCTCCGAGTCCCGGCCGTAGTAGGTCGAGCTGGGCGACAGCCTTTTGCTCCCGTAGCTCGAGAACTGGTTGAAGGTGGGAGACTGGTTGTAGCCGTACTGGTACGAGGAGTACGGGCTCTCGGCTTTGTTAAAGCCCGGGCTTCTCCGATAGGCCCGGAGCTCGTCGCGCTCGTCCCGGTAGGCTTGCGGCGTGTCCCGGTAGGCGGAAGGAGGCTCCTTGTCCGGCTTGGTTCTGCTTTTGTGCCGCCTGGCCTCGCGCTTGTTGACCGCGGAAGACTTCTTGCCGTTGCTGTCGTGGTTTTTCGTCCGCTCTCGGGACTTGGACAGCGCGTCTTTCTCACGACTCGGCTTCTGCTCCTTGACTTTCACATCCCTCTCCGGTCGGCTTCCCGACGACGAGTCGGGCTCTCTTCGGGACTTCCTGCCCGGCGTCACGCCGCCGCCGCCACCGTCTCGGAGCTCGGTCAGACCGGCCCATTGGTCCGCTCTGGGTGACGGGCTGCCCGAGAAACGTTCCGACTGCGAGCTCACGTCGTCGTACTCCACCGCCAGACCGTGGACGTCCCCGTCGAAGCCGTCCGGCTTGTCAGGCGAGCGCCGCGCCTCTCTCTCCCTGCCGTGCTTTCGCCTCTTTCGCCGCGACGCCGACGACCGGCGCTTCCCGTCCCGGTGTCTCTCCCGCCGGGCGGCGTGAACGCTAGCGCCGCCGCTCCCGGGAGCTTTACTCCGCCTCTCGTGTCGACGGTTCCTTTGTGCCGAGGGGCTTCGGCCCCGTCCGTCGTGAGAAATCTCCGGATTAGGCATCGATCGAGTTTAATATCCCCGTTCTGAAAGGTTTGTTTCCAGGTGACCGGTCCCCGGTAAAAACAAAGCAAAACATTTGAAACAAATATAACTGGGAGCTAGCTATACAGCTAGCCGATTTAGCTAGCTAAAACAGCCGGGGTCTCCTCCGGCCGCGGGTCTCGTCACTTCTACACAAAATCCGATCCACTGCATCAGTACTGAAACGAACAATCTGTCGAGGAATATATTCTTTAAAGGGTCCAGAACCAGAGACGGGGTCTTGGTGATCCGGTGGCGAGCATTTCAGCATGTGCTAGCCGGCTAACTGTGCGATTAGCTTGGCAGCTTGGCAGCGCACGAGCTAGCGCTAACTCAGCGAGTCGTCTTCTCCTTCTTCCTCTTCAAAAGGTCTTCCATGGCTTCACACCGCTCGCTCTTTCTCCATTTCACGCAGGGACGGTGTCCACTCGCTGCTGTAGCTTGTCAAAAATAAAACCGCTCGGAAAAGCAAGCCAGGGGAAAGAACTGATGTCCACTTTCGGAGTGAAACTTCTTGACGCTTTTGCCCTCACTCTACTGACTCGCTCTCACTAACGAGGAAGTAGCTACACGACGCTAGGCTTGCCTCGCTGGCTAGCTGACTTTCTTAATCAGCAGATTCGACAATATCAATATAAAACCAATAACAGAACAAGGAATCCTGCTTTCAGAGAGATGATATGTCACATTTGTGTGAAAATCTAAAACGTCGGCTTTTTTTGTTGAAGACTTTAGTATAAAAAAACATTTTACACTAAAGGCTGTGCTTGTGTGTGTGGCGAAACTGGTGTTGTTAACTTTGCTACTTCAAGGCCGCTCTGTGTCACAGTGAAGGCCTTAACCGTGGCACTGAACTTCTATTAACTGCGTAAATCCTGCAATACGCCTCTTTAACACCAGGGGGCGAGTCTGGCTTACATGTATATGATTCTCTGCTTTCGCCCAGCAGTCGATCAAACCTTTTATTTCAGTGGAGGAAAAAAATGTAAGTGAAACAATAAGATCAAAAAGTGAAAGTAAGATACACTTTAATACTGAAATGCTTGTTTTTAGGCACAGAAAAATCCAACACACCCCTTCTCATCCAACTAGACACACATGGCCAAAAGTTTGTGCACCCCTGACCACTGCACCCTTCTGAGCTTCTTTCAGACTCTATTTAATGTTATAATATTTTCACTCTTCTAAAGATTTATACTAGATTTTGGAGCTTAGCTGTGAGAATTATGATCATTTAGCCCCAAGAGCATTCGTGATGTCAGATGAGGAAGCCTGGGGTTCGTTTAGTTTTCTTGGGAAGCTACCCTAATGGTTTTAGGGACCCTACCCTAACGGTTTTATGTACCCTACCCTAAAGTTTTTAGGGACCCTACCCTAACATTTTTAGGGACCGTACCCTAATGGTTTTAAGGACCCTACCCTAACGGTTTTATGTACCCTAACCTAACATTTTTAGGGACCGTACCCTAATGGTTTTAGGGACCCTACCCTAACGGTTTTAAGGACCCTACCCTAACGGTTTTATGTACCCTAACCTAAAGTTTTTAGGGACCGTACCCTAATGGTTTTAGGGACCCTACCCTAATGGTTTTAGGGACCCTACCCTAACGGTTTTATGTACCCTACCCTAAAGTTTTTAGGGACCCTACCCTAACGGTTTTAGGGACCCTACCCTAAAGTTTTTAGGGACTCTACCCTAACATTTTTAGGGACCCTACCCTAATGGTTTTAGGGACCCTACCCTAAAGTTTTTAGGGACCCTACCCTAAAGTTTTTAGGGACCCTACCCTAACGGTTTTAGGGACCGTACCCTAACGTTTTTATGTATCCTACCCGAACATTTTTAGGGACCGTACCCTAATGGTTTTAAGGACCCTACCCTAATGGTTCATTCCAAAATTGTTCAGAGGGGTCAGCATGGAGTTTGAGATGCACACTGTGACACAGTCATGCTGGAACATGGAACCCTACACTATTGTGTGCTATCAACTCTGTGGCAGTTTAAGCAAGTAAACCAAATGGGTGTGATGATCGGATGTCCACATACTTTTGGCGACATAGTGTCTATGATCAGATGACACTGATTTTACTGGTGCAACAAGAAATAGTAAACTATATACAATAGTGTCTTCACTGGGCTTTCTTTTCCTTTCCTTGCATGTAATATGTATGTTAAGATCATAACGGGTTCAAATCAAGATTGTGTCACAGAGTGAGGAAAAAAAAAAAAAAAAAACAATCACCTTCTCCAATTTATTTTTTTCCAATGGCTCACAGTACAGTGAAGTCAAATAGACAAGTACACAGGGTTAAAAATTGGTGACAGTACGAGGACGTGGTCAAGTGCTGCAGAGACCCAGGGGGCAGAGCTAGAGCAAAAGGGTTTAGGGTTAACCACCAGGCAATGCAACTAAATTTGAAAATTAGAAAATTTTGGGGTGGCACGGTGGTGAAGTGGTTAGCATGTCAGCATCACAGCAAGAAGGTCCAGGGTTCAAGTTCAGGGCTTGGCTTGGGCGTTTCTGTGTGGGTTTCCTCCCCCAGCCCAAAAACATGCATGTCAGGCTAACTGCCTGTTCCAAATTCCCCCTAGGGGTGAGAATGTGTGAGTGTTTGTGTAGGGTTGTGTGTGTCGCCCTGCGATGGTCTGGTGAGCTGTTCAGGGTGTACCTTGCCTTAGCCCAGTGTCTGCTGAGATAGGCTTCAGACTCCCCATGTCCTTAGTAGGATACCCTAATCGGATTAAGCGGTTTGGTGATTCAGTGAGAGATGAACATGTGACGTGTACATCATTATGAAGTGTTGCATGAGAAGCCTATATACAGTGGAAAAAAAATGCATAACAATTTACATTAATTGTAATAAAATAAAGATTTTAAACATGCATTCGATTATAATGATTTTTGCCAGAAAGTGAAAGCTGGAAGAACTGAGCTATAAACAGGATTCGAAAGGAAAACTTTACACTTTAAAAGTTTTTAAAATGCCAATGATTAAGAAGCTTCTCTTCACTGCTGCTATAAACAGGAACAATGATTCCTACCAAGTATAAGGCGAAGTGGGTTACACACACACCAAAAAAATCATCTCAACAAGTGTCTACATGAATTAAACTGGGCTGTATTAAATTCAGTGTAATAATCTGGACATGTACACCATTCATAAAGTTATTAAACAAATCACGTGTGTATGTGCGCACACTCGCACACATGAAGAAATTAGTCAGAGACCTTACAAACAAGCAAAAATTAGCACCATGACAGGATTAGTAAACAAGCAGGCGAAGCATAGCTTAGGAATTTTGCTACAAAAGAAAAGCCCATCATGGTTATTTCACGTTAATGAATCCGACATACAGTACTTCATAATCATTAAGCATAAACAGTCACAAGTTCCAACATTTGATACCATATGAACCATGGCTCACCATAAACGGCACCATGGGTAAATATCTCAACTGATTTTCAACAGCAATTTTTTTTTTATAAAATAGAGCAGAGGTTCCCAACACTGGTCCCAGAGGACCCCCTGCGTAACGGTTTCCCTGCTTTAATACACCAGTAATGGCTGTTGAGGAGTTTCTGTTGGGGCGGTGGTGGCTCATTGGTTAAGGCTCCGGCTTACTGATTTGAAGGTCAGGGGTTCAAGCCCCACTCAGGAGCATGGCCCTTAACCCCTAACTGCACAGCTGTATAAAAATGACAAATGTAGGTTGCTCTGGATAAGGGTGTCTCTGCCAAATGCTGTAAACGTTCTTAGCTCAGTCAGGTGTATTGGTAGCAAGGGACCAAAAAAAACAGACAACAGGTCCTCTGGGACCACAGTTGGGAAATGCATACTTAAGAATGTCCCTGGTCCCAGTTCTATCCTCTTTCACACACCCAACAGTGAAGGTGTCGTGTAATCTAAAACCTTTAGTGCCACTTGTCCAGTGAGCGAATGCCTGGGTTCGGCAGCTGGGTCTACTTATGGATAGTAAGTTGTGATTTCTTATTAAAGGCAGAAGTGAACACGTAAATCCTTTACCTTCACTATACTAAACTCGGTTTTGGTAAATTAAGCAGTTGGTATGTTCGAGTACTTTGCAAAGCAGTAATATAAAAGAGAAATAATAACAAATGAAATAGATATTTACACAAGATACACTGAAATGAATATCTGACATTTTGTAAAGTATAAATGCACCGTTTAAAATAAAATCAGCCATTCTGTCATCAATAAAAAGGAATAAAATAACATCATAATGGCATTACAAACATAAAACTACTTTATAGGGGGTGTCCTGATGAGAAAAAAAAGACAATAAAGCACACAACAGCACCCACTTCACATACTACACAGAATAAAGTCAAACATCGCAGTGGTATTAGCATTAGCTTTAGCATTATTCATGGCTTTTTTTTTGTTTTGTAAATCATATCTCTGTACAATGAGACAGAACAACCTGCAAAACAAAACACATTCACCAACACTAACAAAGCCCTGCACAGTGTTAGTAGTTTAAATCAAAGCTATCCAGGGTATGTAAGTAGCTTTCTTTGCAGACTGCTGCTCCAATCCGACATTTGATTAAAAAAAAAAAAAGTTGAAGATGCAGCTTCACATTCACATTGGACATCAAGGCATCTGTAAGTCAAATGGCCTGAAAATGTGTCCCGAGAAACCTCGTATCTCCAATTCACATTTCTCAGATGCTTAGAAAAAGCATAGAATTAATTAAAGAGGGAAATCGTTCTATACACAAAACTAGTGTCTCATACTTCATGTGTTGTTGTTCCTAGCTTTAAACCCAAAGCCCAAAAAAAAACCCACGCTACTGTGCTTTTCATTAAATTGCAACAATTAATTATTAGAACTGACTGCCAATCAGTTCACAGCATTTTAACCATAACAATATATCAGAGTATATGTTTCAAGTTTCTACACAAATATACAACAGTCTATTAGTGAATGTGTGAGCACTGAAGGGCGCATTAGGAACTTATTTCCATCTGATTTACGTCTGTCTAAGGCAGTTCAAGGTCTGTCAGGTGGGTTTATTTGACCTTTTTTTTTTTTACCCCTTCTACAAGATGTACTGTAACAGACCTGAATCCAAAACACTGCTTTGCACGAGGGGTTAATTTTTTTCAGGATTATATAGAGCAGATCAAAGATCTCATGTTTGTGCTGAACCTGTTTAAAAAAACCACTAAATGGACGGATGGATCACAAATTGCAACATGACTAGTGATGACATATGGCGATGACACGCCACAAGATATTGTGGATTTCTGATACACGACGTAACAACAAACACGCAGTGAAAAGTGAGAAAGAGCTCCCAGTAGCTTCACCTGAAGCGCTATAAAGCAACTCTGGCTCTCACGCACCGTCACCATGACAATGCTGCAAACCCTACACAAACACACGCCAGGCTGAGAGGCGAAACACGGGACAGACCTATTTACATATTTAAAACGCAAGGGAAGAGCATGGGAATGATTTGTTAAAGCATTTTTTTTATCTACTATAAAATGCAACATCTCTCTCGGAGTCTCTTGGCCAGGCTTTTTCTCTTCTTCTTCCCGTTCTTCTCCTTGCTGTCCTCCATCTTCCTGGCACGGATTTCTCTCATCAGGTCAAAGAACACCTGAAAAGACAAGACTGATGAAAAACACCCACGGTGCCACACAGTGGGAGGAAGCCATCACTGGGTTCCACACAGAGCAGGAACGCAACGATGGCCACAGTAATTCATCTACAATAAACTGATCCATTCCGGTGAGGAAGCTGGAGCAAACGTTCAAGATAAAACTGGGATCTCGTTATAAATATGACTCCTCTATATTTCCAGTACTGCACTATGTAATTTGAGATTTCACAGTAAATGAAGTTAGGCAGCACAGCGGCGTAACGGTTAGCACGTCTGCCTCACAGCAAGAGCCTGGGTTCGAGTCCCAGGCTGCTGTGTTCCTGTGTGGAGTTTGCGTGTTCTCCCGTGCTTGTGTGGGTTTCCTCTTGGTACTCCAAAAACATGCACGTTAGACTGTTCCAAACTGCCCCTAGGTGTGAGTGTGAATGGGTGTGCCCGTGTTTACCCTGCAATGGTCTGGCGAGCTGTCCAGGGTGTACCCTGGTTGTAGAAATATTTTTAGATTCCTCCTTAAATTAATTTTACTATGTTAAGCTGCTTTGTGACAATGTCAATTGTAAAAAGCGCTATACAAATAAAACTGAACTGAATTGAATACCCTGCTTTCGTCCAGTGTTGGCAGAGATAGACTCCTAGCCTTCCCATAATCCTAGTAGGGTTAAGCAGTACATCACATGATTTTCTTGAAGTGCGTCATGCTGCCCTGGGACAAAAAAAATGTTCGAAAAGATTAAAAGCGTGTCCTCCCCAATTAGTAGAGGTCACATGACAGGACAGTGCTAAGATTCCATTCGGCACAGGATAGCATTCACCCCATCATCCACGCACTCAAATACTCATTTGCCAAACTGCTCAATTCTACTTGGGTCGTGGGGAGGCCGGAGCCTATCTCAGCCAACACTGGGTGTAGGTGGGTACACCCTGAACAGCTCGCCAGACCATCGCAGAGCAAACACACACACACACACACAATTATTCACACTCACACCTAAGGGCTGGAACAGCCAAATAGCCTCACGAGAATGCCTTTGGACTGTCAGAGGAAACCAGAGTACCCAGAGAAAACCCACGTAAGCACGAGGAGAACATGCAAACTCCACACAAACGCCCCAAGGTCGGGACTCGAACCCATGACCTTCTTGCTGTTCTTGCTATTATCTAGAGATTGTGAATTCGTATTTCGACAGTGTCACGCCCATCCATGACCGATAGCCCAAGAAATCATGACAGTGAAGACATATGCTCTCCTTCCTGTCAGTTACAGTGTTGCTAACCAATCATGGGTGTCAGTGAATTAATGCACATGAAGGATGCTGGTCTTTTGAGTGCCTTACGTAGCCACTGACATTGCATGAGCAGCTGTCCGGGGGGTAAAAATGCTGTTGGCTGGAACCGTGTGCTTCATATAGGGAAGAGATGGGTGGGAATTAACCAAACATTATGGGAAATAAAGAGCCCACAGCCTTTCCATTTTTGAGCACCAAAGAGAATATAGAATATAGTAAATAGAGGCAGTCTTCTGTGCTTTTGGAGTGCTATGATTGGTCTGAGGCACTCACTAGAGCCAATCATTTGGATCTTTCACTGTGCAGTGTCCTACAAGATTTGCATAGAAGTGAGAAAGTAAATTCAAATCAGGTTGGTCTCTCTGTGTCTGGAACTGTGGCTGTGTGTGTGTGTGTGTGTGTGTGTGTGTGTGTGTGTGTGTGTGTGTGTGTGTGTGTGTGTGCAACCGCTTAATCCTACTAGGGTCTTAGGGAGGCTGGAAACAATCTCGACCGACTGTGGACAAATGTGGGGTACACCCTGAACAGAGTAAACACACACACACACACACACACACACACACACACTCACATCTAGGGGCAATTTGGAGCAACCATTCAGCCTAATGTGCATTTCTTTGGACTGGGGGAGGAAACTGGAGTACCCTGAGGAAACCCATGCAAGCACGGAAAGAACACGCAAATCACACAGAAACCCCTTAAACCCAGGAGCTTCATGCTGTGGGGTGGATGTACTCACTACTACACCACTTCTTTATCTGCTGCACGTTTTTTCTTTGGCAGTGTGAAAGCAGGGTCAGTAGTAAAATTCTGAGCTTCAGAAGTAATCAGAACAAACCTAGTCCTAGTGTTAGACCTGAAATGGCTTCTAAAAGGTTTAAACTAAGCTGAGAAATTACATGTGACATTTTATCATGACTTTATTTTTGAATGTGGAACAATATCACTGACCCTCCTGTCTGTACTAGAATAGATATTTTGTTCATAAGCTGCTTTCAAGTCTCAGTTCAAGCTCCATCACAGAACACTGACCTTGTCCACGTTGGCGCGGGTTTTGGCTGATGTTTCCACGTAGCACACGCCCCACTGATCGGCTCGACTCTTGGCCTCATCTGCGTTCACCTGTCTCCTGTCCTCCAAGTCAGATTTATTCCCCACCAGAAGGAAAGGGACGTTCTCGTCCTCCTTCACGCGCAGGATCTGCTCTCTGCACAGGGTAAAGGCAAACGCTTAGTACAGCTTTGCCGACATTCACGTTCGACAGAGTTAACCGGGTGTGCTCAGGCACAATGCTACTGGATGCTAGGACTTGATTCTACCTGAAGTCAGCAGTCGCAGCAAATGATTCCAGCTCGGTGATGGAGAAGACACAGAGGAAACCCTCTCCGCTGCGGAAATAGTTGTCGCGGATGGCTGCGTAGTCTTCTTGACCTGCTGTGTCCAGAATGTCGATCTGAACCTCCTCTCCATCCAGGACTACCTTCTTCCTGTAGCTGTCAGCTTTTGTAGGTTCATAGTCCTCCACAAACTGAGATAACGGGTGGAGAACAGGGTCAGGATCAGTAAAAATGAGCGTTTTAATGGTTTGGAAGAACATGCTACTGATCACAGACAGTCACATGATCTGATCACATCTGGAACAGCAAATTAGCCTACTGTGCACGTCTTTGGACTATGGGAGTACCTGGAGAAAACCCATGCAAGCACGGGGAGAGCGTGCAAACTCCACACAGAAACTCCCAAGCCTAGGACCCGAACCCAGGACCTTCGTTCTGTGAGGCGGACGCACTAACTACTACGCCACCACACCGTGCAGCATGTTGGATCAATGCAAATTAAACTAAAGTACTATCAGGTACAAGTTCAGCTTTTCAGACATCTGTCTGTTAGGAAATGTTTGACCGAAGTACGTCTGTAGTAATAATTCGATTTGCACGGGATGAGTGCTTTCTGCTAAAAGCATGTAGATGGCAGTGTCTGTACAACGTATGCATGGTAATAACACCAATAGTTCTGTGCATTCTATACACCTCAGGCTGATTCATCGATCTGATCTTTATTACAGCTGCATGTTATTGTGTTTGTGGCCACACATTAGCCAAGTTCCCATGAGGTCTGGCACTGACGTAAGGTGAGGAGGTCTGGGGTGCAGTCATTCGTCTAATTCATCCCAAAGGTGTTCAGTGGGGTTGAGGTCAGGGCACTATTCAGGACACTCAAGCTCTCAGGTTTTTGGCCGTGGATTCATATAATATCAGGAAGACACCAATTCCACACATCAATCTTAATTAAGTAGAGATTATTTGGCCAAGAAACAGCAAGCTGGAACATTTCTAAATGATGGACTGGCTTAGATTCCTGATCTAAATCCACTGAACAAATATGGAAATGAATCGATTTGCATAGTGATCACACAAAGATTCTCTCCAAAGACAGTCTGTGGGAACAATTACTAACATTCTGGAACACTGTGTCTACAGAACCGGTAGAAATATATGTCAAAACAATGCCAGCAAAAAATGCTTGCAGTTCTAAAGGCTAAAGGGGGCCAAACTAAATACTAAACGCATCACTATTACCTCTGCCAAGAAGGGTGGATTTTACATTCGGCTTGTTTGTGTGAAGTTTGGCAGAATTACACAAAAGGTTATGGACAAGTTTGCATGAAATTCCTACCAGATATGGGGCTTTGGACAAGGAAGACTTCATTAGATATTTTTAAAGGATTCTATAACAGGTTTCCCGAGTGGCACACTGACATGGTGCATGACCATCAACCTGGAGATCGCAAGTCCGGATCCAGGTTGGTGCCGCAGCCATCAGTGACCGGGAGTCCATGGGAGCTAATTGGCTAAGATCTGACGAACTGGAGGGATGGCATAAGCCCTGTCACTCACAGCAATCACCGGCCAATCCGTGAGCATCTGTAAGCTCATTCGTATAAAGGGGTGGACACCCCCTGTGGGTTAGGCTGCCTCCAAATGCACATGCGCAGCAGTTTGTAAAGAGGCGGGTGGCAGCATCTCCCTGGTTGGTGGTGGTCGTGTGTGATTGGGAGGCAACAACCAACTGGATACAACTAAAATTAAAGGAGGAAAAAAAAAGGGGTGGGGCAATTCTTCATATTTTGGTTCATAGGGGGATTGCTGTGCTTGGTGGAGGTTTGTTTTCTCTGAGTGCTATCCTTCTTTTTCTTATTATTATCCCTTTCTGCACCTAATAATAAAAATACGACAGTCCTCCAGCTGTATCTAATAATCTACAGTTGAATTAGCTGAATCATACAAATATTTCGGAGTGAATGTGGTGCCTGAACATGTTTTTTGAATATATTCATGCTGTTACCTCGTCATACATGAACTGCAAGGTGAGAGCAGACTTGCCCACACCTCCACTGCCGACCATGATCACTTTATGCAGGGCCAGAGAGTTCTGGCCTTTTGGCTTGGCGGCTGCCATGGCAACTCGGGAAGGGAGGGTTACGGTGGAGGATTACGGGAGGTGTAGGAGAGGGCGAAGATGGAGCTGTGATGGGGAGCAAAGTGGACTCTGGAGAAGATAATGTACAGGATCAAGGTGTGTACCTGTAAAATAAATAATTAAACAAAAAAAACATTAATTAATAAATAGGTCCTAAGTAATTAACAATGATGACAGAATTGATCCACGAATATATTTTAAGAGGTATACTCTATGCAGATGCTAAGGTCTATTGTCTTATTCATACACTAAAAGTTCCACGGCCTGATATAGTATAGTAATGTTTAATACGAGTCTGAGGGGCATGGTGGTGTAGTGGTTGGCACGTCCGCCCTACAGCAAGCAGAGGACGGGTTTGAGTCACGGCACTGGCGTTTCTGTGCGCAGGTTATATGTTCTTCCTGTGCGTACGTTGGATTCCTCTGGGTACTCTGGTTTCCTCCCAAAATCCAAAGATACGCACATTAGGCTAATTATTTGTTTCAGATTGCCCCGTTGGTATGAGTTTGTGCATGAATGGTTGTCTGTAATGATCAACGTGACATCTGACACCCGACTGGAACAGGTTCATAACATTCATTCGTGTTGTTCATGTGACGCTCAGAAAATCGCAAAGACACAGTGTTCAATCTAGTCTTTGGTTTTACAGCCTTCTAGTAGCATCTCTTCCGCTTTAATAGGAATCACATTCGAGACAGAGATGAAACAAGATAGCCAAGTGCATATCTGCAAGACTGCTGTTCATGCTGTCGTGAACCAGAGGACCAGAGTTAGAGGAAAGCGCCATCTGCCTTCGTCCACATGCATGAGCTCAGAGATACCCCTGAGGACCTAGTGTCACTGTGCGTGACAGATGAGAGACAGCATGACATGGATGGGCGTGGCATCGTCAGGATTCAAACTCGTCAGGATGGTCCTAACACTTTTCTGTTGCACCACTCACAGAGGCAGGGTTTCCAACCAGGCATTTACAAGACGGTGATTGATTGAGATTAAGTTCAATTTTAAATAAAGTTAAATGACATAAGTCAATCATTTAAGGTGGCTCAGTGGTCAGCGCTGTCGTCTCAAGCGCAAGTTCAAATCTCAGCCAAGGGCCTTTCTGTGTGGCGTCGGTATGTTCTCCCGTGCTTGCATTAGTTTCCTCTTGGTACACTGGTTTCCTTACAGTCCAAAGATGTGATCTGGCTACTAACTCGCCCGTAGGTGTGAAGGTGAAGATGAATGGCGGTTCATCTCTGTGTGTTAGCCCTGGGACAGAGTGGTTACCTGTTCAGGTGTACCTCACTTCTCACCAAAAGCTGGGATTGGTTCCAGTTTCTGCCGTAACCCTGATGTATAAGCGATACAGACGAGTGATGGAAGATCTTATTAATACAGATTAAATAAATAAATAAATAAATAAATGTTGTGGCATTTCATTCCTTCATGTGTAAAAAGTGTTCCAAGTTGCTTGAAGAACTCATGGGTCATATCAGTTAAGAGGGTGAGAGTTACACATAGACTACTGGGTTAACCAAACATTATTTACTAAAGATATAAAAGTCTTCATATTTCGAACTTCTTAGAAGCACCTAAATCGTATAGACACACTGTAGGAACTTCCCAGCGCAAGTTCGATATCAAAACCTCGAAAACGTTCTGGCAAACGTTCGACTAACACAGCGATGAGTATTTAAATATTTGCTTTTACAAGCATGGAGTGTGACATGGCCAAACGCTTCCCAAGCATTCTGTATACATATATTTAGTATACACTACATGGGAAGAGTGCTGTCCCAGTGATTGGCTGGCTATTTCAAGGATAGTAGTCATTGTCATCATTGTTATGCTTTAAAAATGGAAAAAATAAACTATAAAAATCTCATTTTAGTTTACTTTCCTTCTGCTTCTGTGTAGCATAAACTCAAACTTTGAATAAGTCATGGTTGTCATTGTTAACATATGCAAAAATAAACTTAAGATTTTAGTGTATATACCACATGGGAACATAAACAAAAACAATATTTTTTGAGTAAAAAAAAAAAAACATTACATAGAGCTTGGAACATGGCAACCTGCACCTGTAATGTATAAAAATTCTCATTTTCGTTGGTTTTTTTTTTTTTTTTTATACTGTATTAATTCCAATTAATTCCAATTTTTTGCTAATGATCCTGTGTATATAATTATTCAGGACGGTCAGCATGTCAGATTAGAAAATAATAGCATCATAAATGCTTTAGAAATGTTTTGGTGAGCAGACTGGCAACACTACCAATCATCATACATGTCACAGCGTGTCCTCAGAACGGCCACACAGAAAGGCCCTTGGCTGAGATTTGAACTTGCGCTTGAGACGACAGCGCTGACCACTGAGCCACCTTAAATGATTGACTTATGTCATTTAACTTCATTTAAAATTGAACTTAATCTCAATCAATCACCGTGTTAAACGTGGTGAGAAGATACATAAATGTCTCATACGATAAACTTTGTTGGAGTGTTGTGAGGCGTCCCAGAAGGCCCATCGCTGTTCTTTGAAATATAACACTACGAAGGCCTGTTCACTTTTCCTTCCCAAAATTAATATTCCACACACTGAGAGCCCCGAGAAAATCATTTCAAAATCAGGCTTTTAGGGAAGACTATGGGTTTGAAAGTCAGATGTCCAAATACTTTTGACCACCTAATGCAGTATAATTAATATAAGAAAATAGACAACACCTCCTCACCAACCGGATTTAATAATGCAAAAGTATAGCAATAAATAGTAAGTCGTTTCTTTTTGACAAATCTGTAATCACATGTTTTCTGCTTCGAGTCAGATATAAAGATGCTTGATATGGTCAAGGAAATAACTTTTGTAATGATTTTATGTTGATGTTATCATGCTGGGACAGCACAGTGGCGTAGTGGTTAGCACGTCTGCCTCACAGCAATATCCTGGGTTCGAGTCCCGGGCTCAGGCTTTTCTGTGTGGAGTTTGCATGCTGTCCCACAGTCCAAAGTCATGCACATTAGGCTATCCTGCTGTTTTAATGTGCCAGTAGGTGTGAATGTGAGTGTGAATTGGTTAGTGAAATACTAAATCACGGTGTGGTTTGGATCGATTCAGGAGAAATCCACATACATTTTTGTCAACGGCAATAAAACTTATGCTTTGGGGAGTTTTTACCCCCGAAAGGAGGTTATGTTTAACCTCAGTTTGTGTTTTAGTACAATAGCAAAAAAAACAAAAATGTAAACGTGGATTTTCATGTTGGCACGTTTGGAGAGGAAAGAGATTTTGGAGATGATCCGCATTAAATTCTGGATTCAGGAATTTTTTTTTAAAGGATTCCTTAAATTGTTTTCATTTTTTATTTTTTGGAAGTGTTGTATTACAGCTTACCCAGCAGGTGGTGCTGTGTACCTTTAAATAATTCGCAAAAAGTTTTGTGGATTTCTGAAAGACTCCTTCAGCTATCGCAGATGATTTGGAGTGAATGCTGGATCTTGGAATTTTTTTCAAAAGGATCATTGACCATTGTAAGAAAGAATAAATTTTTGACATTTTAGTCCAGGGATTGCTGGACTTGGCAGG
This sequence comes from Neosilurus hyrtlii, assembly GCA_028564935.1. Taxonomy (NCBI): domain Eukaryota; kingdom Metazoa; phylum Chordata; class Actinopteri; order Siluriformes; family Plotosidae; genus Neosilurus; species Neosilurus hyrtlii. The sequence goes on from JAOUQZ010000044.1 coordinate 10,947,051, forward strand.
GGTTTGTGCTCTCCTAGTGCTTGTTTCATGTTTCTGACTATTACATTGTTTTTGTCGGATAAATGACAAAACAGAGACACATTCATTCTGACCCATGAAACTTTATCACAAGACCTTTATTAAACAATCCAACAATATTCTCTGTTAATCCAGGGATGCGACAGTTCGGGTTAATGTAGACATGCATATATGTACAGATGGTGCCGTAGCATAGTGGTTAGCACGTCCGCCTCAAAGCAAGAAGGCTTTTGGAAGTTTAAATGTGCTTGCGTGGGTTTCCTCCGAGTGCGCCGGTTTCCTCCCACGGTCCAAAAAACAAGCACGTTCGACTAATCGGCCAGGATCGCTGCCCTGCCAGGAACCCTGAGATAAGCCCCAGCCTCACTGTGACCCTAGTAGGATTAAGCGGCTCGGTAAACGAGTGTGCGAGAGAGATGTGTACTGAGTCAGACAGCTAAAACTTTTCTCTTATTTAAAGCTGGGGATGATGATACAGTAGAAATGCAGGCAAGCAAGCAGACATGCCATCTTTCCCAGACCAATATCCCTGATAAACTCTGACAGACCAACCCACAGAGATCAACAACAACAACAAGAGAAGCATTTCACATCCTCACAACAGAAAATGTTCATGTACAGTCCATATTTAGGGAACTGTTTGAGGTAAAACGCAAAAAAAAAACCCAAAATAAATCATAACTGACTCCACAGCTACACAGATGGATGTCCCTTTTGGCTGATACCACAGACTGTTACATTAGCATCACGCTTAGCCATTAGCTTGCTAGTCATCACTACAAACACACACGACTCTGTCTTGGGTATCTAATGAACTAAATAAGGGGTTAAAAGCATCTTTTCATCCCCAGTCCGACTCAGTCATTGAGATTCAGCTCATGAGAGTTGAACTAGCCGGCTAGCTTTATGTGACTGTGGTGCTAACTAGCCGGCTAATACTATTCCTCTGAACCTGATGTGGGCAAACATGTTTATAACGGTCAGATTTTAAATATTAACAGCAACACATACACCCTGAAACTTACCTTGGCTTTTTAGGAGCTGTTCAAAAAGAGAATAATTAAAAGACAATATATTTAGAAGGAGTCCTTCTCTTCCTTTCCCTTCTCTTTCCTTTCCTTCCCTTCTCTTCTCTTCTCTTCTCTTCCCTGCTCTTACACCCAGATGGCACTCAGTGTTCCGACATCATCCTGGATCCAAACTGTGCTTAATAATGTTCTTGTTGTTGATACTATACTAATCCCCTGTATAAGCTGACAGTCATTAGCCGAGTACTTTAAAGACCACCGCCTCGGGATAGGTGGATCAGACAGCAGTATGGCTGGGAGTCGATTCCATGAATGATTCGACTCATCCATTTCCTGAATATGGGAATAAAGAGTCGACTCTGCAGCTTAAGAGTCGGTTCTATACAGTTGTGGCAAATGTCTACATCCATGCTACTAAGTAACATCACTAGCATTTCACATAAAAAAAAGAAGAAGAAAGAAAATTAATCAAATAATGCTTGCAGTTTATTGATTTTGTTGATATTATTATGGGAAGCATGTCTGCCTCACATGCATGAAGGTACTGGGTTCCGGGGGCATTTCTGTATTGACTTTGCAGGTACTCTACACCCGTTTACTCCTACAGTCCTATTAGGCAAACTGGCTGTTCCAAATTGCCCCTAGGTGTAAGTGTGACTGTGAATGGTGGTAGTGGTGGCTTAGTGGTAAAGGTGATGGGTTACTAATCTTGAAGGTCAGCGGTTCAATCCCCACTATCACCTCTGTTGGGCCCTTGAGCAAGGCCCTTATCCCTCAATTGCTCAGTTGTGTGTGTGTGTGTGTGTGCACACACACATTAGTGTGCAGTGAAGAAATTAAAAGAT
>JAOUQZ010000044.1:10960384-10970711 GCA_028564935.1 Neosilurus hyrtlii
CTCTCACCACAGACAGTGAGAGACATGGCCGGCCTTTGATAACCCAGTTAGCTGCACTGGGGGACAGCAGTGACAACACGGTGATAGATTTTTGACTAGATCTATCGGTGAGGTGTCATAAGTATAATATTTCCTTCCTGTCCCATTATCTTTGCAATGACTTATACGCAATCCTCCCCTCGGCTCGGCAGATGCACGTGTAACATGTTATATTATAAAAATATATTTGATCACTTGGTCATCCTGATGATTATTATGATGTATTAGGATTTGACACTAATCGTGATAGAACGCAGGAAGGGCAGAAGAGCGCAGTTTGACAGACCTTATAGACCTTAACACGTCAGTGTATCTTGATGAACTTGGAGACACGATTCCTTCAAGTTTCCTTTCTTAGATGAGAGCTGCCTCCTTTTTATACCTCAGCTGTGCTCATAAATCGTGGAGCTCCTCGCTTTTATTTATTAAATCTCAGCGATAACGGACATCGTGCCCCAGTGTAAACGCAGGGCTAGAAAGAACAACGTGCAGAGGGGAGAAAGAAGGACAATATGGCCGGGAAAGAATATGGCCGGTGAGTTATTGACTTTTTCCGGAGTCAGTACACAGATTTCCCACATGATCTCTCCGCTGATATAACACCTGACTTTCCCTTATCAATGCGAGTTGGAAAGCTGATCTAGTCTTTTACACATGTCCAAAATTGTTAATAGGTCCCAGGTTTAATTATAATAAACCTCTTCCAGGTAATTATGCTCCAGGCTGACATGAAAAGAATACGTCCCAGAGGCAAACAATTTAAAAGCCCTGTATATATTATTGTTGATGTTGTTATTATTAATAATGATAATAATAACAATATGTAATTATTAAATTATAATATTAACAAGTATTATTATTATTATTATTATTATTATTATATAGCTACAACTATATTTATTTTATTTATTTATTTATTTTCAAGAATAACTTTTCTGGATTATCCCCTTGCGAATAAATCAGGTTATTTTTGGGAATATATTCACTGTATTTTGTTATCATTTATTATGTGTCACTTGTAAAGTGTTTTCAGTTAATTGGATTGTATTAATCAGGTAAATCTCTGCCAACTCAATCCATTTCCCAATAACGCTCATTTAGTTAATTAAATATATTGTTGATGTGGAAGTGTTAAGGCACCCAAGTTTTAGAAAAACCCTTAAGGTATTATCTTCGAATCGACGGAATGATCTGAATTTCACGACCGAATTCCTTTAATAAATTTAACAGAAGCTGGATTCTCACTTTTTTTTCTATGACAGGGGAAGGCAGCTGTAGCCAGACTGCTGTGGTGGTGGTGGGTGGAAACACCTCTCCACACAGGTTGCAGACTGCGTCTCTGATTCCCACACCACCTCAAGTCGACTCATCAGGGTGTGTATTCTGTGTAAGGACATGTAGGACCCCTCTGACATCACCAGGGTGTCTCTGGATTCTAAATAAACTGCTGGCTGTTTTAAATTAACTTCATTTCAGATTTTTTTTTTTATCATCTCAAATCATGTGAGAGCACCTCACACATTTTGTCTCACTCTTGTGTATTTGTAATAGACTGAAATCATTTATGTTTCACCCATTGAACATTTTTTCAGGCTTCCTGCTTTCGTTCCTCTGTCCGACACATGCTCAGAGTTCCTACCAGCCTTCTTCCTTCTTAAACTCAAGCCACCAGTGCCCATGCTCAGCTCCTTCGTTCACAAGATGAGTCAAATAACAGGTCAGCTCAGAGAGTGTCCCAGTCAGCACCACAGGATGAAATAGTGTTTGGTTAGATTGATGTGTATACTCTGGTTAAAGCTGCTGTTGGAAAGAATAAAATATAGCTTTGGCAGTTATTATCATGTTCTTGAGAATGTTTAGTGATCCTGATTAATCTTTCATAGACATCCCCCCAGACACAGGCCTGCAGGGGGAGCCACTTTTCCAGTTGCTACATACAACTGCTCTAGAGGACAAGAGATCACACGACGGAAAGGATGCTCACTTTCTTGTGGTATGTAAAAAAACAATACTGTATTATTGCTATTTAACATTTTGCAACATTTTAACAATAATATTAATGATGCTGTTATAGTTTATACAAAGCTACTTATAGTTTGTGATCTACTTATACAGGTCTACATGGATTTCACAGCACAGTGTATTGTGGTGGTCTAGGAATGCCCATAATATATGTACATAATTCCCATAGCTATTTTTTGTGCGGCAGAGGGGAATACATTTCTTTCTTTAAAGAAACAGTGTTAAAGTTATAAATGATTAAATGTCTTAACAAAATGGCATAAGAAGTCATCAGTGATTTCCAACCAATGATAAGGGAAGGGATATTGATAATGCTTATGTTTAAATGCTGCTTGTAACTTTTAATAATAATGGTACCCTTCAGAATGCATACCCACACAGAGGTGTGAGATGATCAGCTAGCATTAATCTTCCATTTAAATATTTTTTTGTGTCTTTAATAAGTTTACTTCTGAATTGTTTTGTCCATTTCTATAGCCAGTGTTATTTTCCAGAGATGTACAACACTATGACCACCTCCATAATCTCATAACTCACTTTGTGGTCATTGTAATAAGTACTTTTCTTCAACTATGCTAAAAATGATGTCACAAAGTTGATTGTGATATCCAGCTCTTGAAAATCGATAAAACCTTAAAGCATTTAAAATAAAAATAAAACCTTAAAAATAATTTCAATTGAACCTGAGGGAGAGCCCTGCCGTCCTGCAATGGAAGCTCATTTCAGCCGCTTATATCCGCAATCTTGTCCTTTTGGTCACTACCCAAAGTCTGTGACTATAGTGGCTTAAATGAGCTTCCTTTGCAGGGTGGCAGGGCTCTCCTTCAGAGATAAGATGAGAAGCTCGACCATCCGGGAGGAGCTCGAAGTAGAACCGCTGCTCCTCTGCGTTGAGAGGAGCCAGTTGAGGTGGCTTGGGCATCTGATTAGAATGCCTCCTGAACACCTCTTGGTGTCGTGTTTCACACATGCCCAACCGGGAAGAGACCTCGGGGTCGACCCAGAACACGCTGGAGGGACTAGGTGTCTCGGCTGGGCGGGGAATGCCTTGGTGTCCCCTGAAGAGCTGGCGGAAGTGGCTGGGGAGAGGGACGTCTGGACCTCACTGCGTAGGCTGCTGCCCCCGTGACCCAACCCCGGACCAGGCAGAAGATGATGACCGACTAAAACCTTTACCAATCGTGATGGAATGTAGGAATCGTAGTAGAGCGCATTAGAGCTTAACAGACCTTGACAGAGCGTAACAGACCTTGATGCTCCATCGTAGGGGGTCTTGATGAACTTGGAAGCACGATTCCTTCAAGTTTCATATCTTGGATGCACCCTGCCTCCTTTTTATACCCCAATCGTGCTCCAAGCGTGCTCATAAATCATGGCACTCCATGCTTTTTTGAATCGCAGAGATTGCGAACATCGAGCCCCAGTGTAAATCCAGGGTGAGAGGCTCACCAGGAAGTATTCCCAATCTAGCTTCCCTGCTTTGCATTCAAATTGTGTGGAGTGGCTCCGACCATTGTTTTTCTGTTTATGTTTACCATCCGGTGATGAGGCAGAGGTGTGATTAGACTAGGAACTGGTTTCTCATTTTAAGGTGGAAGTAAAGGAAAGCCTTCAAACTCTGCTGTTATAGTATATTTTCATTATTTTATTGAGTTGCAATTTGCTATAATGCGTTTGGTGATTTGCGTTAGCCTTGAAGTACAAATTTGTGAAGGCAGCCTTTGGTAGCTTGCTTCACTCTTGTGACTCCTGCATATTGTATTTGGTGAGGAGCACATGCAGATTTATTATGCTATCAGCTAAATTAGTAAAGATTTTATTTATAATTTTTTTTTCGTCTGATTTAACCATGTGTACTGTATATCACTATAAAACCATATATATTGCAAGCCCCTCATTTTATTCTAGTAATATTTTATGCAGCTGCAAAATGTAGATTTGGAAATTGCTCTTAGTCTCTTCCAGATGCTGAGCTTCACAGCTATTTGTTCACTGATGCTGAATGGAAGTGCGACTTCTGGAAAGGATCCCTAATTCACACGGTTCCTTTCACCCATCCTGCCCACATTCCTGCCCTACTGGATCTCCTCCGCCATCAGTCTGCCATCAACACTTTACTGGCGAGCTGCATCACCAGCCTGAAGCAGCAACCAGGTAACGTTTTAATCATGCATGTAGAAATTCACTGAGTCTGAATGAATATCTGTGCCTGAACCTGTGAACATTTTTTTATGGCAGAGTTAGCATGCAGCCTCAGCTGTGAAGTCTTACCCAAGTCTGACTGCAGCTTTTCTATGACATTCAGCATACCGGAGTGGGAGACTCTGGCAGTTTGTATGTGCTTACTTCCTGAATACAGTCCATGTCAATATTTTGAAGTTTACATGATATTTATAGTGTTTTCACTCTCTTCTTTCCTCCATATTTTCTTGCTGTATAGTGGATGTGTCTGTGGTGGATTGCCGTCAGCTGCACTGCAGACTCTTATTGCCTAGTAGAATGGATCACTTTCTGGATGACTATATCACCAGAGTCCTCACACGGTATACATTTTATTCTACAGCAAAGAAAATCATATAGTAAATTTATCAGTATCCAAAATACTGCATTTTTCCGTGGGTAGCATTTCAGACTACATGATATCCGACCTCACAGTTCAATTTACACATTATACAAATATAGAAAAAGGACTTCTTTAGTCTTTTTTAATAAGTTAAAATGTAGTGATCCACACCAGTGGAGACCTTTTTGAGGGTTACAGGGAGGCTGGAGCCCGTCCCAGCGGACTCAGGTGACGGCGGGGTATACCCTAAACAGCTCGCAAAACCATTTCAAGGAATAATTATTTTTTTAAATGTACTGTATTAATCCCGCAAGGGAAATTATTGCCTCTGCATTTAACCCATCCAAAGTGAGCACACACACTCAAAGTAGTTGGCTGCCTCACATATTGGGGTGCCTGGAGGGCATTTGGGGGTTAGGTGCCTTGCTCAAGGGCACTTTAGCCAAGGAGGTGAAGAAAGGGAAGGTGCAACTCACTCCCCCACCACCACACATTTTTTTTCCTGCTGGTTCAGGAATTAAACCAGCGACCTGTAGGTCCCAAACCCACTTCTCTAACTATTAGGCCACGGCTGACCCCACTCAGCAGATACATAACCCCTCACACTCACAACTCGTATTGTATTTTATATATGTATGTATGTATGTGTATATACACATATACATACATACATACATACATATATACACACACACACACACATATATATATACATACACACACACACACACTAGTGTGCAGTGAAGATTATACACCACCACCACTTTTGTGTAAAAGGGCTTCTAATACAAAGAAGTAAAACATTACATTAATTTTTTTAGTGAAAAAATTTTTTAGTGAAAAATTTATTTTACAATGCTATTGTTGGCAATGAGAAACAAAAGAAATCATTCAGACAAATATATTGAGGTAAAAGTATGGCTAATAAACAAAAACACTGAAAATACCATTTTTCAAAAAAAATGAAAGGTACCACAATTTCTTCTTTTTTTTTTTTTGCATAGCATGAATCAACTTCATATGGAATGGTTTAACGAGTGAAGAAATTAAAAAATACCGTACACTTATATAACTTAACAAAACGAAGGTATATCAGAAATCAAGTACTATTCAAGTATTTATTTCATGTAATATTGGATCATATGCATATATAAGAATAAGTAAACAGACAATATATAGTAATAACAAAAAGTCAATATTTATTGTGGCCACCCTTTACTTTGATTACAGCATTTAACCTTTCAGCGTAGTGTTCGTATATTGTTTAACTTCTTTACTCACTAAACCATTCCATATGGTTTGAAGTTCATTTATGCTATGCCAAAGTCAAAAAACTAAAATTTGTGACACCTTTTTATTTTTCAGAAAAATTGGTATTTTCAGTGTTTTTGTTTATTAGCCATACTTTTACCCTCAATATGCTTGTCGGAATTATTTTTTTGGTTCTCATTGCCTACAATAGCATTGTTCAATACATTTTCACAAAAAAATTATAGAGAAGAAATTTTTTACTTCTTTTTATTAGGAGCCCTTTTAGACATAAGCAGTGGTGTATAATCTTCATCATAAAGTCATTTACAGAAATCACATTGAATTGAATGGATTTTGGAAAAAAAAATCAATACATAATCCTGGCGAAAAATAATTGTACAAAATTGACTGGCGGTAAAGGTATCTTCTCTTCTCTTGAGCAAACGTTATGTCCAGTACAATGCCAAACTTAAAGATTGTTGTGGATGGTTCACATGGATAGTTTTAATAGTATACTCACAGAAAACAGTCTGTACCTAGGTTTCATACGTTATTTCTTTGTTTAAAGTGTTAAGTTGCTTTGGAAAGGTCAGTTATTGGGATCATTACAAACTGATCTGCTGTGCACCTTGAATAAGCATGACAATAAACAGAGATATGTGTGTTTGTCCATTCCTTTTTTTTAATCTAGGTGCATGTCTATCCCCATTACGTTGAGAGCTGTACGAAAGAGGATATCCAATTTCAGGCCTCCAGCTCTGCCAGTGGAACCTGATTATACTGAGAGGAAGGCTGAGAGTTCGTCCTTTACACCCATGCACTGTGTTAAAGAAGACTCTCCAACCATCCTCCCTTCTGCCATGCTGTCTGCTGAGCCCATGGAGGAGGACAAGCATCCCTCTAAGCCTGGTCACTGTGTCATGTCTGTAGCTGCTGCTCCATCAGTTGATGGGGCTAATACAGATGCAATTGTGAACCGTTCCCCCTGTGCCTCTGTGGGTGTCTATTCACACTGGGTGGCCAGCAGCTTTCCCGCTGAGTTGATTTAGTATAGTGGAAAGAGGTGATCATGTCTGAGGGATATGCATAAATTATTTGTTTTAAAGAAAGTCGTTAATAAAGAGATTTTAAATAGAGGCTCCCAAGTAATCTAGGCTTTTTCCAGAGAGCTCAAGAGGAGCTCTTTTTATACAGTACCAGTCAAAAGTTTGAACGCATCTTCTAATTCTGTTAGTGTGTGTGGGTGTGTCCAGGCTTTTGACTTTTGCTACTGTATGTTACAGCAGCTGTTTCAAACAGTTGTTTCCTCACCAGGTTCGGTTTTCTGTACCCATATCTCTTGAAAAACCAAAGGTCAAAGATGCAATGAATGTGTGATGGGAAGGTTTTCCAACTCACAATTTGGAAGCTCAGGCATCCAACATATCTGATGTTATTCCAGTGATTGTAACCCAGTTAATATAAATATAAGAAAAATATATAGGTACTGTAGGGCGGCACGCACGGTGGTGTAGTGATGTTGGGGTTAGTACGTCCGCCTCACAGCAAGATGGTCCTGGGCCCGAGTCCCGGGCTCGGGTGTTCCTGTGTGGATTTTGCATGTTCTCCCAGTGCTTCTCCAGTTTCTTCCCACAGTCCGAAGACATGCAGAAATTGCCGGTGGGTGAGTGGGTGGGCAGTCGGGTGGACCCTGTGGTGCTCTGGGGAACTGTTCGGGGTTTAATCCTCCTTCACCTAGTGTCACTGAGAGAGGCTCCAGTCTTTCTGTTACCCTAATAGAATTAAGCAGTTTGGTAAATGAGAGGTTGGGTGTGTGTATATATACTGTGTACATGTATATAGATGTATGTGGTTGACTTATATTAATATCTATAGATAGATAACAAAAAGATGGAGATAAATAGATATAGGTAGATAGATGTAGCTAGGTAGATAGCTGGAGATGTAGGTAGATAGATTAAATAGATGTAGATAGGTGTAAAACAATATTAATTTAGAAATATCACATTTTTTTAAATGTGTTCATACAACAAAATAACTGAAATGGAGTTTTTGGTGTCAGTATGTGAGTTCTAGTACAGTGACTATCCTTGTCCTTATAAACAATATCAGTGTAAAGTGGGAACATACAAGTAATTGTGTCCAATTCTTTGATGGATACTGTATCTAGACATGCTTTTTAGCTGTTTGGTATTGATTCTGCCACAGCTGTACATCAAGTTGTTCATTATGCCATGATGAAACAGTATGGGTGCATCACTGTGACTGACATATCCATGTCAAAATACTCACAGTACAAGTCAGGCTGTGTTTAAAAGCCGCCTCCTCTTTTTGTTCATTTGTTCTACCCCCTGGTAATCCGTGTAAATCAGACCTTAAATAGAGGAAATACACTGCATTCTTCTTTTGCATGCTGCTAAGGCATTTGGCTGTTAAGGGATTCTTAGGCTTGGCATTTGACCCTGTTCCAAACAGCCAACACACCACTGATTGGTACCATGCGAGCCAAACAAACAAGTAAAAAGTAGTTGTTGTACATAGGATTTTCTCAAATCCGCTCCTGGAAAAATAGACATTAGACATGCTACACAGATTGTGTTCAGATCTGTAATGAATGATTAAATGTGTTTGTCCAAAACCATTTATTAAGTTCAGAAGTTTTGTGGTTTGGCCATATTATATTATGTTCCTTGCAAAAGGGAAAGTTGCCAACAATTAAGAATGTTCCAGACCTTTTCCTCATGCAGTTTTAAAGCCATGGACTAGGTACACAGAAATGCGTCTTTATTTATTTAGCATAGATTCTTTAGTTTAGATTCACTTTAGTTTATTTTTGGTTCTTTTTTTATATGACTATGTTTATGTGCGTCCATCCTTTATCTCTACAGCTTATTTGTCATATAAGTCGTGGGGGAAGCTGGAAACAATTAGAGTGAGAAGTACGATACACCCTGGGCAGGTCGCCAGTCTATCACAGGGCTAAAACATAGATGGACACCCATTCACACCTTTGGGTGATTTAGAGTAATAATTTGATGGATGAGTGTTTTTGGACTGTGGAAGGAAACTTGCACAAGCATGAGGACAACATGCAGTCTATATACACAAAAAGGGCCCAGATAGCTATGAAGTTAGAATTTATATCCATTCATTCATTTGCAGAAACACTTTATCCTACAAGGGTTGCAGGGTGCTGGAGCCTATATCAGCTGACTCTGAGTGAAGGAGGGGTACACCCTGAACATTTCGCCAGATCATCACAGCCAACATGCATGCACACACAACCATTCACACAACACAAATGTGCGTGTTTTTGGACCGGGGCGGGGGGGGGATAACCAGCGTATCCTCAGGAAACCCTCACAAGCATGAGAACATGCAAACTCCACACAGAAATGACTTCTCCAAGCCTGGCACTCGAACCCAGGACCTTCTTGCATTTGTGCTGCCATATATTTATATTTATATTATTTTGTGCACAGAGCTAACGTTTAATCCCAGAAGTCATTTCGTAACGCAGTATCACGCCTTGTCCACAATCGCAATGAAAATGACTGACACTGTACAAGTTTCATGTTTGTTATGCTCCGGTTCCTATTGTGCAGTTTACAGCACAGTAAAGTTTTCATCTGATGGAGATCAGCCATTTTAATTTCTTTCAGGAAGTCTAAGAGACTTAGAATTTAGAAGACAGTAAAGCCTTAGTCAATAGTGGACTTTGTAGACCTTGGGTCATGCGGATAATTGTCTGTGTGCGAGCATGCTGATCCAGGATAATCTAACATCTCTCCCTGTGTTCATGTTACATCATTCATGTTGATGTGAAGAATAAAATTGGATCATAGAGCACTGTTTGTACTCCATGACCCCAAGAAAAGAGAACGAGAACACAAGCATCACACAGTACATTCACATGACAAGTGCATATGAAAGCATTTTAACAGAACACATTGTTTTCATTCATCAGACATTCCTGACACATGGATTATACTTTTCTGTGTGCTCCTAATACATGTTTACTGGAAGAATATGGGTTTCTTTTCTCTTTATTAAAAAAAATAACCATTATTAAAAGATAAAAAACCCATCTTGGAAAGTGAGCATTATCTTAGTTGAACCAAAATGTTGAGTGTTTGAGATTTGGCTTCCAGAAATCACATGGTTTTATGTCCTGAAATCATGGAGATATATATATATAGTATGTGGGGAAAAATAACAGTACTACAATTTCATCTCGACAAGCCTGTCTCATGGTTCCCCACTCATCAGGGGATTTATTACTAACTTTACTAACTTCTAATTTATTAGAACTTGTGTCTTCCTGCCGCCACAGAAACAAAGCCCTCCTAGGCAACACCTGAACCACTTCACAATACATAAATTAAAGCACACCATTCAAACGTTGATGACTGTATATATACTGTGGTAAAAGAATGCTCTTAATAAATCCCC
>JAOUQZ010000044.1:11010395-11021654 GCA_028564935.1 Neosilurus hyrtlii
CTGAACAGCTCACCAGTCTATCGCAGGGCCAACACACACACAACTATTCATACTCACACTAACACCTAGGGGTAATTAGCCTCGAGTGCATGTTTTTCAACTGTGGGCTGAAACCAGAGTTCCTGGAGGAAACCCACACAAGCACAGGGAGAACATGCAAACTCCACACAGAAACGCCCCAAACTGAGCCCAGGACTTGACCACAGGACCTTCTTGTTGTAATCCTAATTAGGGACATGGGGAAGATGGCGCCTATCTCAGCCGACTCTGAGCGAAGGCGGTGTACACCATGAACAGCTCACCAGGCCATCACAAGCCAACACACATACAACCATTCACACTCACACTCACACCTAGGGGCAATTTGGAACCGCCACTCAGCCTCCTGTGCGTGTTTTTGGATTGTGGAAAGAAGCCTAAGTACCCAGAGGAATCCCACATAAGCACAGGGAGTACATGCAAACTCCACACAGAAACGCCCCGAGCCCAGGAAAAGAACCAGGGACCTTCTTGCAGTGAGGCGAACGTGCTCGATGCCTTGACGTTTGACTAAAGATTCTTATCTGAGACCAAGAAATAATTTCTAGTTATTATAGTTTGTATGGTGGCGCAGTGGTCAGCATTATAACCTCATAGCACCCCACGGAACATCGCACTTGAGAAGATCATGCTGGATTTGAGAACCAGTTACAAGGCGAGAATTAGTTAAATATTGATGATTAATGCAGACCTAGAGGCCTCATCTCACGTCATTGGTGTTGATGAGATCTAGCCAAATGATCACTGCTTACTACATATGTTTGCGCTCTGTCTTTCTGTAATCAGCCACATCTGCTGATAGCACAACTTTCAGTGTTTATAACGACCAATCATGAAACACCACACATACCATCTAATGTCTTTCCTTTGAACAGTCTGATGAGACATTTAAGATAAAAGTGACACTTGATCAACACAAAATTGCACTGAGATGATATCTGTGGAAATGCCCTCCAGATCTGGGCTGAAAGCTTTGGTGAACATGTTGAATGTTAATTGAGTATTTGATGACATCCTGTAATGCAGACTGAAATGATTACACACGATCAGTTCATCAGACTCTGTTTCACAGTAAAAGCAATGGTTTAAATTACCTTTGATACATTAGGATGTGTTGATCAAAGCCTAAGTAGTAATAAGTGTTAACAACTCTTCCTTCATGTCATACTTTCTTTCTCTCTTCAGACTCAGACCTGAGCATGAGGACACATAGCACCCCGAGTCCTGCTCTCATCCTGAACTTAAGTCCGTCTCATCATTCTCCTCAAACTCTTCCCAATGGCCATGAGTCTCCATCCTCATCCCCATCTCCATCCCCATCCCCCACCATTCATCGAGAAACTGTTGCTATAGTCCATGCTCCTCCAGGAACTTGCAAAAAGGCCTCCAAATCTCACTCCACTGCTCTCATTGAATTTCTTCCAGACCCTGTCGTATTGCAGATCTTCGCTCACCTGTCCACGCCGCAGCTGTGTCGCTGTGCCCGTGTGTGCCGACGCTGGTACAGTCTGGCCTGGGACCCACGCCTCTGGAGAACCATCCAACTGAGTGGAGAGTCGCTCCATGCTGACAGAGCCCTGAAAGTCCTTACTCAGCGCCTGTGTCAGGACACCCCCAATGTCTGTCTCACCTTGGAGATGGTGGTTGCTAGCGGATGCCCTCGGTTATCTGATCGGGGCCTGCGTGTGCTAGCTCAGTGCTGTCCTGAGTTACGGCACCTGGAGGTGGCAGGCTGTTATAACATTTCTAACGAGGCTGTATTTGATGTTGTGTCTCGCTGTCCTAATCTTGAGCACCTGGATGTCTCAGGTGAGTAAAGCTGCATGGATTTCCAAAGTGAGTTGTAATATTAACAATATTTCAACACACCAACTCACAACTTCAGGGTCACCGGACATTGTTGAGTTTTTTTCTTTGTGTGTGATTTGAGCGGCATGGTGGTGTAGTGATTAACCAGTCTGTCTCACAGCAAGACGGTCCTGAGTTCGAGTCTTGGGCTCTGCATGGAGTATGCATGTTCTCTCTGTGCTTGTGTGGGTTTCCTCCAGGTATTCCGGTTTCCTCAACAGTCAAAAGACGTATACTGTACATTAGACTAAGTGACTGTTTGTCTAGGAGGGCGATGGACTGGTTGAGCTGTTCAGGGTGTACAGTGCCTTCACGTAGAGTCAGCTGAGATAGGCTCCAGCCTCCCTGCAACCCTAGTAGGATTGCCAAGAGGTTCTCCAAATTAACGAATGAATGACGAATGGAATGAATAACGAATGGAGCGAACGTGCGTTCACTGTCCTTTCGAATGAACTTTTCTCATGAATGAATGAATGTGTGGGCTTTATCCAGGTTTCCTGGTTTTCTTCTGCCGCTGAATAAACATGCCAGCAGGTCAACTGGTTATACTAAACAGTCTCATGATGTGAATGTGTGTCTGTTTCTTTGTGCATGGTGCCCCGGGATGGACTAATGTCCTATCCAGAATGTATTCCTACATCATGCCTAGTGATTCTTGGCTAGACTCCAGAACTACCATGACCTGACCAGGATAAAAAGTTTACTGAAGCTGAATGAATTCAATAAAATGCTTAGCCTCCGTCCGCTCCTACCCTTTTTTAAGAGGAACTGCATGTATTTCATGTTGTGTAATAGTTAGACATTTGGTGTGGATGATTCACTAACATGGCTTTGTCGACACGCTGAACTTATCAACATATAATCTATATTTCATGGTGCCGAATTGCTGCCATCATCCATCACGCTCTACACTGTTGGATTTTCTGCGAGAGTAATTCATAGCAGTGCTTCTTTACACAGAAAGCTGGGAAAAGCATTAAAGAATTTGGGAATTACTGCCAGTCTTACGGTTCCCTCAGGGAGAAGGAGAGGTCTGCTGAGCTCTGAGAGTCTCTAGCTCAAGGAGAAAGGCTGGTCTGTTGCTTTCATTAATACAATGACAACACTCAAAAAAATCCTTGGTGGCCAGAGCAATTGGTGCACCATTCAGGAACGGAAGTAAACTCTTTGTCGTAAGAATAGGTTTTGTTAGTTGTGGTTATGAATGAATGCTGAGAGTGAGAAAAGAAAGATGCCATATCACTTGAATACAATGAAAACAGACACTGAAATGTTTCCTTTGATATTAAATGTTGCCCTGTGGTTTTTTCTACCTTTTTCCCCTTACTCCTTAAAGCAGAAATAAATTGAGTTGATTTAAAAATACCACAAAAATCTTTTGAGTCCTTGAATAAGAATCTAAATTATAACATCGACTGAGAATGTCAAAGCAATATGGTGGTCACGTCAAACAGTGTGGGCGTTTACTTGGACATCATACATTCGGTTTATCACAGTGACACTAGCCAATCATAGTCTGTGAGCTAATGGATGTAGAAGTGGGTAGGTGGCACATCCCTCAGAGTGTTTTATGAAATAAAAAATATTTATTTTAATTTTTCTCGAAATCAGTCGTTTGTAAAGAGTAGGCCATTGGATTGCTGTTAGTGTGTTTCTGTCCTGTGATGGCCTGGTGGGCTGCCCTCGCACAAAGTTGGCTGAGATGGGCGCCAGCCTCCCCATGACCCTAATTAGGATTACGAATCAATGGATTTTGAAATCATTCATTCACTTGTCGAACCGCTTTTTCCTACTAGGGTGGCGGCAAGACTGGAGCCTCTCTCAGCCGTCTCTGGAAGAAGACAGGGTACACCCTGAACAACATACCCATTATTCACAATCACAATTTTCACAATCACATCCACACCTAGGGGCAATTTACATATTCTGCTCTCGCATAGTAGTTTATTCCCAAAACAAGATCAAAAAGAATTTAGCCTGGATATACTATGGTAGATATTGAAGTATTGCAATGTGATGTGTTAGAAAACTTTGTGTGTGCACCAGAAGTGAACAGAAATGGAGATTTAAGATGAAGTATTCACAGTATGTGTCCATTTTCCCTCAGGCTGCCCTAAAGTGACTTGTATAAATCTGACGCAGGAGAGTTCACTGCCTCTCTCTCCAGTCCACGGACAGCAGATCGGTCTGCGCTATCTGGATATGACAGACTGCATATCTCTAGAAGATGAAGGCCTGCGTGCCATTGCGCTTCACTGCCCGCTCCTCAGCCATCTGTATCTACGCCGCTGCACCCGGCTGACGGATGAAGCCTTGCGCCAGCTGACTCTCCACTGCCCTGCTTTGCGCCAGCTCAGTCTGAGTGATTGCTATTTACTGGGTGACTTCGGCTTGCGCGAGGTAGCCCGAATGGAGGGTCAGCTCCGCCATCTGAGTGTGGCACACTGCAGCCGCATCACTGACGTAGGACTGCGTTATGTGGCACGGTACTGTCCACGTCTGCGCTACCTAAATGCCCGGGGCTGTGAGGGCATCACAGATCAGGGCTTGAGCCATCTTGCTCGTGGCTGCCCTAAGCTGCGGGCACTGGACGTAGGCCGATGCCCGTTGGTGTCAGACATGGGACTTGAGATGTTGGCACATTGCTGCGCTGGGCTCAGAAGGCTCAGTCTTAAAGGATGTGAGAGTGTAACTGGCAGAGGGTTGAAGGCATTAGCTACAGGATGTCCTGAACTGCAGATGCTTAACGTTCAGGAGTGTGAAGTGCCCGCAGACGCTCTGCGACTGATACGACGCCACCAGAAACGCTGTGTGATTGAACACACCAACCCTGCTTTTTACTGAAAATATGGGGGTCCTCTGACAAGCGGTTTATTTATTTACCGCAGCTTGATGATTTAGTTGCTGTTGAGTGAGAATGAAGCTTAAGATGACAAGGTGTGCAATATATTTGTAAAAATAGTTACCTTGCCACTACTTGAAGTCTGTAATAGTATTTATCAGCTAAATAAATGACTTGTATTCTATCTATTCTTTATTATGTTTGTTGGCTTTTGAAAGATATGTCTCCAAAAGCTTTAACTGAATTTACACATCTGGAGCATCTGCGGCATTACCACTGTCCAAAGGTACTTTGCTTTATTTTATTGTAAAACATTTGCATTTTATTGTATTTTGAAACTTTGTCCATATTTCTTATATGTTTGTATAATACTATTTAATGGGGATATTTGCACTTTAAAATTCATATATGATGATAGCATTAAAAAGAATAGCATCATATTAAAAAAAAATCACTTCAATTGTATTTTGAATGGGCCAGATACACTTTTCTGATATTTCATTTTTTTAATATAGTTTTTTCCTACTTGAAATGTTAAAGTAAAAAAAAAAGGTCACAGGGGTCCAGAAGATCCCGCAAGTCTATATAAAAGTAGTTGCCCAAAATGAAAACGTGCTAACCACTAAACCATCATGCTGCCCAGGTCTATATATATATATATATATATATATATATATATATATATATATGTATATATATATATATATATATGTATATATATATATATATGTATATATATAGAGAGAGAGAGAGAGAGAGAGAGAGAGAGAGACCAATATAGAAAGTGACTGCTGTGACCTTGGAATATGACCCATATACAATCTCATCCAGAACCATCCTGAAGGCATCCCATGACACAAATTTGGTGATTCGGTTTAAGTTATCGCATGAACAGGAATTGGCAAGTCCAATAAATAAAAACAAACCTTCTGACCTAGAACCATAGTCAAGTAGCCCATATGCCACACTATTTGTCCCTGAGGGGGACCAACACACCAAATTTGGTGATCCTATTTCATTTCCGTCCAAAGTTATTGCACTAAACAATCCGGATGGACAGAACCCATTTCTATAGCTTCCACCCTGCT
This sequence comes from Neosilurus hyrtlii, assembly GCA_028564935.1. Taxonomy (NCBI): domain Eukaryota; kingdom Metazoa; phylum Chordata; class Actinopteri; order Siluriformes; family Plotosidae; genus Neosilurus; species Neosilurus hyrtlii. The sequence continues at coordinate 11,016,213 of JAOUQZ010000044.1, forward strand.
CACCTTCGGTGACAGCAGGTGTTAAAACATTCTACATGACCTTCTGACTTTTTCATGATCATTCTGAACCTCATTTATCCCTTTGAATCAAATGAGCTGTTTTAGGACCATGACTTTAAGAATGATATGTAACTAACCTTTGTTCTGATTGATTTGCCTATTCATGCTCCTTACATGTGACATGTAAAATAGTATGGAAATCTCTGGAGAATTCAAAATGACATCTGGCTAGCAACCCTAGAATAAACTGTCAGGTCGATCCATACAAAGAACTATATACTAATTTAGAATTGGGATTAAATATAAGTAGCCCATATTATGTCACCTTCTATTTTTCTATGTATAAGGAGGAACATTTCGGCAAAACTTGTACACTGTGGTACCTTGATTGCTTCTTAAAAAGCAGTCTAAATTAATATTGATAGTCTTTCCACTCCTCATGACAAAGAGCCACTCATTTCTCATATCCAGATACTTTGGATGGTGACACCACCACCTTCTGCATGCACCACTACCTGTTATCTGTTTGCTTATGTAAATGTATATGAATGGTAGTGCATGGTAGTGATGCCACATGCTGAAACAGGCTACATTTTAGTTTACATATATAAATATAAATGTTTACGTTTCAAAAAACTGATTGAAAAAGTATGTACAGTAACATCCAGGTTTTTTAAAATAATATGTGCCCCCTGTAATTATGACAATAGAAGGGCTTGGCTATATTTTTTTATTAAGGTGTTGGTTGAAGGAAATGATGAATAATACAACATCAGTATTGCTGCTACAAATAAACGGCTACTTATTTAACATATTCCAAATGTTGGACTTTTATTCCAAATGTGCTTACTGTGATCACACTAATTACTCTTCACATATTATTTAAATCTATAAATGAGACATTGGGATAATGCTGCACATGTATAGGGTTGAGGAATGGGGAAATAACTCAGTATCTAAGACGCACCTCAAATAGAGAATATTTCTGATCCAAAATCAAAATGACACTGCTGCCCCCTTTTGGTCCAAATTAGCACAGTTTAGTTCTAAACCAGCACGGTGGTGTTGTGGTTAGCACGTCCATCTCACAGGAGGAAGGTCCTGAGTTTGAGACCGTGGCTCGATAAGGGTGTTTCTGCGCAGTTTGCATGTTCTCCCTTAGCTTGAATGGGATTCCTAGGGAGACTCCAGTTTCCTCCCACAGTCCAAAGACATGCATATTAAGCTAACTGGATATTTTTCATTGCCCTGAAAGCAGCATGTTCACAGCAAGAGGGTGCTTGGTTCAAGTCCCAGGCTCGACGATGGCATTTGTGTGTGGAGTTCGCATGTTCTCTGGTTTCTTCCTGCAGTCCAAAGACATGCACATTGGTTGTTCTAAATTATCTCCTAGGTGTGAGTATGAATGGTTGTGTGTGTGTTGGTCCTTCGATGGCTTGCTGAGCTGTTCAGGGTGTACCCACCTTTGCCTGAAGTTGAATAGGATGAGCTTCAGCCTCCTCACAACCGTAATAAACGATAAAGCAGTATGGAAAATTAAAAATTAATTATCAGAATACAAGCATTGGTCCATTTGGAGCCGTTTATGAAACTGTTTATGGTAATTTCTGATTATTATAAATTGTCAGATTGCCGTATGATTAAGCAAGAATTTAATTTGCTTATGATCCAAACCTCACTGTGTTAAAATAGTCAACATAAACCACACATCAAATTCTGTTTAGATTTAAAATATTTAATAATCAAATATCATGTATACATCAGTTAGAGGAATTAAAAGACGCTCTGGTCACTCAAAGTTGTCTAACACTGATCAACAAAGGACATTTGCTGTATACTACATTCCTTAAAATCACAATACATTCAACAAAACTAGACATTTCGTGAAAGACCACTAAAATTGTAACTAAGCATTCCCTAAGCACAAGCAAAAAATCATTAAAGCCTGACCAGCTGTTTTGAAAAGGCCACAGACATGCTATTCTCTTCCTTGTTTCAGCCTATTATTAATAATATGGGCATCATCTTGAGGGAGTCACATGATCTTACTCCCTCTGGGTAATTGTGTAATCAATGGCAAAGTAATGCAAATTAATTTTACAGGCCCAGATATTACAGTATGATTGTCAGTATGACAAACCTCTTCCATGCAAACAAAAAACAAATAAAAAAAACTAAAAAAAAAAACAAAACCAAAAAAAACAGAATAACAGAAAGTACAGCACCCTCTGGTGGGCCTACTCTTAAAAATAAATTCATTATTTTCTTTTAAAACATATATAAAATAAAATTAAATTAAATAAAAAAAAATCATCAGCACTGTAATGCACTATTCGAACAATTTTTACAGTGACTGAATCTGAGCAGAAAGTACATTCATATACACTTTAGAATAGACAGTTGTCATGCTGGAACAGATTTGGGCTCCTTGGTTCCTGGGTAGAGGAACAATAGTGATAGAGTCATCCCTGGGCATAATCCTACACAGTGGTATGTTTCCAACTTTGTGGCAACAGTTTGGAGAAGAAACAGATATGGGTCTGATGTGCTCACAAACCTTTGTGGAATATGTTAGTGATTAAATTTCAAATTAAAGTGCAGGTTGGTGACCAGATGTCCCCATGTTTTGTTGTGAAGGACACTTTACCTTTTTAGGAAATTTATTTTACATTTATTTACATTCTTTGAAAATGTACATTCTGGCAACCCAAACCATTATCACACAAATATACAAAAGGGATTTTCTGATATATAACAAATATTTACAAAAGATATTTCCAAACATATCAGAAATCATTTAAAATGTTAAATGATTTATTGTTGTGACATGGAAATATTTATGTGTTTAAAAATGATCAGAACATTGTTAAATGAAATGAAATGATCACGCCATCATATATCCTCCTCGAGAGCCTGAAGTTCTTGGCTCACGTGGGCAAATTTGGTATCCTGTTTTATTGCCATAGCCATAGACATACATAGTATATTATCCAATGACCACTTGGTATACTGTACGAAAACGAAGCTCGGTCGGCGACATCTTGGGACCTTACAAAATGTAAACAAACCTATATACGAAGCAGAGGTTCCTTAAGGCGATTAGGAAGGGTCGCAATTTTCTACTCAGTTTATTATGAAAAATTGTAAATAAAACAGGAGCCTATTTGGGTTGTTGCTTTATTGCTTTAGCACAGTGTCTTTTACTTGTTGCACGGTCTAACCTTATAAAAGCTCTGTGGCCATAGCATCCAACATTAAAGTACAAGTGCTGTAATTTGCTGGGTCACATGTTGCCTTCTGTCGCAGCAGATTCAGCATGGCTGTGTTGAAGCCTGGCTTGGCATCGACAGTCTCTAGCCATCTGTAACACCCAATAAATGTGAAATTTTATTACGTGGATAATTCATTCATTCATTTTCTGAACCGCTTATTTCTAATTAGGGTCGCAGGGAGGCTGGCGCCCATCTGAGCTGACTCTGGGCGAGGGCGGGGTACACCCTGGACAGCTCGCCAGGCCATTGCAGAGCCATCAGTCACACAACCATTCGCACTCACACTCATACCTATTGTGAGGGTGATTTGGAACAGCCAATTAGCCTACTGTGCATGTTTTTGGACTGTGGGAGAAAACCGGAGTACCCGGAGGAAACCCACACAAGCACAGGAAGAACATGCAAACTCCACGCAAAAATGCCTGAGCTGGGAATCAAACCCAGGACCTTCTTGCTGTGAGGTAGACGTGCTAACCACTACGCCACCATGCCACCCTACGTGGATAATGATCTAGATAAATACATGAGCAATTAGAGTTAGTGTAACAGCACATAATATCATTCTTAATTGTCATGAATTTTTTTTACATAATATACCAATCCAATATTTAAAATACAATTATGTAAAATATTTAAACATTCAAAATACTACCAAGTAATCATTTATTTACTTATAATATTATGTACATTATAAATCTAGTCTCTAGCCATTTTTTGCAACCAATAAATGAAATATTTATTATCAGTATCCAGATCTAGTTATGATGAACTTTAGACATTATAATCTGGCTAGGAATCTACTATTGAAAATACTATAACATTCGTACCTAAGTAATTGTTTATGAATAATATTCTTTTCATGTACATAGCATTATAATAGAAATTTTTTAATTGTATTCAAATCCCATCAAAGATTCAAACTTCACTTAACGAGAGACCACATCAACAATGATTCACATGCCACACATACCATCGTATAGTTTGAGGGTTAGGCAGATTCACCTAAAATTCCTTCTGAAGATAACCATATGCTTTTGGCCGATAGAGTTGAAGGGTCACGGCAAATGACCTCTGTTCTTCGGTGTAGGAAGAAGTGGGCTTTCCAAAAACCTCAACTGGAAAATCTTAACACAAAAAGAAAACTATATCTTCAAAAAGCATCATACGTGGACCTTTTATGTTTGATTTCACACTTTAATTTGAACAGAATAGAAACGGGAAGCAATGATGACTTGTTAATACTGTAAAAACAAGAAATATTAGCTACCGTTTTATTTGAGCTATTTTAGCATTTTTGAAAAAAAATTATGATTCAAAAAAGGAAAATATATTAGTATCATTAGCTCTTAATTTAATTAAGCTGCACTCAAAAGTTTTTAGACTTTACTAGCATTTTTTCCCACAACACTTTAGTGATTGTTTATTATGCTAAAACTGTGTCATAATTTTTATAGATAGTAATACCTGTGAGTGTGACTGGTGATCAAATATGCAAGGTACTGCTGAACCATTCAAACATATGGTTTGGCCTGTTCTATTAAAGTCTTCAGGTGTGAAATGAATTAAACACAAGACATCTCGTGACCCTGGCATCCACAGGCTTCCGTTCCCATTGTTCCTTTTCACAGCCATTGCCCTGTGTAAACTGTGTGGAATTTTAAGACAGCAAATTTTATCAATGGAGTAGGTATGCTGTTTGCATAGTTTACAGTAATTACACAATACTCTACTGTACTAATTAGTCTACAATCTATTAACCTAACAGACTATATAGCTCATGTCATCAGGTTGAAATTCAGACCGGGCAAACATTATTAAACTCTTTCATTAAGAAAAAGAAATGTTATTCTCACACATGGATTTGGCCTACTAGTAGCAGTGAGATGTTATTAGCGGATTGGTGATATGTTATTTACCATCACACTCGTTTCATTTTATCCATAATTTCCAACTCCAAGCTGTATAAACTTGAATTCTTATTGGATTTTATGTGTATTTGTGTAACAAGGGAGGTTAACCTAAGGAGATCAACACCCTATATCAAGATGGGCATAATTATTAGGCAGATTCTTCTCCTCAGGAAAAATAAGCCAAAAAAGAGATTTAACTGAATCTGAAAAGTCAAAAATTGTAAAAAGTCTTTCAGAGGGATGCAGCACTCTTGAAATAT
>JAOUQZ010000044.1:11023185-11035885 GCA_028564935.1 Neosilurus hyrtlii
CAGAGTACACCCTGGACAGCTTGCCAGGCCATCGCAGGGCAGAAACACGCTGACGGCTATGCAGTCTACTCTTGACGACAATCAGCAATGGTTCTTTGACATGCCTCTCACCACAGACAGTGAGGGATATGGCCGGCATATGATAACCCTTTAGCTGCGCTGGGGGGGAGAGCAGTGACATGTCTAGAAATTATTTGATCTATTTTAATTTATTTTTATACCAACAAGTACCAACCATAAACCAATATATATATATATGAATTAATATTAAAAAAATAATAATAATAACAACAAATAATATATATATATATAATATATATATATATTTAATTAAAACAGTTTGATAAGAATAGATGTAATCAAGAGCATACACCAATTACTGGCAAATTTATTGGTTTTCTATAGACATAACTGTTCTATTAAAAGAATAACTTTACAAAAATATGTTGCAATAAGTTTACTACAATAGACAAAAATATTCAGCACTGTTGGATTACAAATGTTTGCATGTTGCAAATAGCACGAGTTGATGTGGGACAATTACATTGTTTTTAACTAATTAATATCATGCTTTTATTCTGTACTATGCATTTCATAACAATAAAAATATACACATTGATACTAAGGTATCATGTTATGTGCCAAATAAACCCACATATAACTTTATAGTGGCATTAAAGCATTTTCTTTACGCTCACCTTCCCCACTTTTTCTATAGCAAAAACCCACAAGGAGCCCTCTCCAAGATGGCGTCAAGTTGACACCGCGCGAGCGATGCACGAACCGTCTGTAATCAGACGGTAATTGTCGCGACAATGAAGTAGCCAATCACAGAGCAGAAAGTGAAATGCTACGCAACAACAATGACCCGGAAGTGAATATAATTGTCGTCTCACATCACCAGAAACCGGTTGCCTTATGTTACTGAATGGATCTTATCTGAGTAAACACTACATTGTGACAGCAGCTGACTAGGAACCATGGCTCAGAAAATAAACGAGGCCCATGAACACATCGCTAAAGCGGAAAAGTAGTAAGTGTTTATAGTCGGGTTGTTATGGCGCTGCCTCACTGCGGAATACAGTCTCTAAAAACATTGTTGTGTCCTGTATTTTAATATTTTAGCTTAAAGACCAGCTTTATGAAGTGGAAGCCGGATTATGACAGCGCTGCGTCAGAGTACGGTAAAGCAGGTACGTCCTTTATTTACATCTGAGAGAGAGAGAGACTGACTGACTGACTTGACTGACAGAGAGAGAGACTGATTCACTGCTTGTTTGATTAGCCACTGTGCTGAAATGACGTCACAGTATCAATAATCGAGCTCAGTATTTCTCTTACATCATCCAGAAGTGCTGACCTCAGTTAGATCCAGCCTCCAACATCAGTATGTGAATACCAGAGTGCCACACCCCCATTCCACAAACCATGACTGAAAATATAAAACTCGGTTCAGATTCCCGCAGGCCGTTCGGGCCCTGAACCAGAACACTGGTACCTGGACACTGTAGACTCTCCCCCACACATAAACATCCACCTCAGCTGACTGCTGCACACAGACACTTGTCATTTTACAGACAGACTATTACTTGGAAAATTGCCACTGCATACATTATATTTGATTATGTTGCCTGTATGTTTGCATCTTATATATATGTATATGTATCCTATATCTTATTTTATATTTATATTTTATTGTATTCTTTTTTTTCTATTTTCTGCATTTTTATATTTATACTGACCTTTAAAATCCTTTAAATAGTTTTAGTTATTGTTCTTTTCTTCTTGTTACTTTGATAGCTTATTTTTAAAATTTTTGGACAGTGGTACTAAGCATTTCACTACATGTGTATAATTAGTATGTGACAGAGTTTTTATTTGAATTTGAGATTCAATTCATTCATTTACATTCATTTGTGTGGCATTTTATACAATTGACATTATACAAAAGCAGCTTTACATAGCTTGGTAAAGATTTCTCAAGCCTATGGTGACTCGCAAAGAGTAAAGGAACCAGACTCAAAAGGATCAAGTAAAAATATGAACCATATAGCAGAAACGTCACTATGGTTCAACATGACGTCTAGGTAGTTGTAGTTGTAGTCCTAAATCATTTTGGTGTAAAAGTTTTTATTGCCAGCAGTGAAAAGTCGTCTTTGCAGTTTCTGAGTGTATATTCAGCATGGCTTATCATGAGCAGGAGCGAGGGGCTTCTAAGATGAGAACCCCGACCAGTATTAGCACATCAGGACGGATGACAGGATTCAGAGAGCAGAAGGATCAGAATCATTAGTATCTCAGAAGTAGCATGTGTACCTCAGCAAAAACATAGAGAGAGAGAGAGAGAGGTTGTTCCCTAGGTATGGTCACAACAATGTAAAGGTTAAAGAAGAGAGTTTATTTGTGTTGAGTGCAAGCAGGGACACCGACCTGACTAACTATGACAGCTTTATTAAAAAGAGAGAACCAGAAGGAAGACACCCTGTCTGTCCAAAATCACACCTCTGATAGATATTTCATAAAAATCCTCACACAGTTTTTTTTTTTTACTGTCATTCTGTTAAGAAATAAACACAAATTGAGTGTGAAACATTACCTCTGGTGGAGGTGAAAAAATGCACCGTACAGTAGCTGTAGAAAATAATAAAAAATGACATGTGCATATTTTTACTTTGATTGCTTCCTGACTTTTTGGACAAGCTGTTGTTTTTGGCTTGTGGCTCTGGGGATTTATGGAATGTTCATTCAGCTAGGTTTGGGACTCTTAGTTTCAGTGAAATTATACTGATACACGATACAGAAACATTTCACACTGTTACGGGCTTCTGACTTTGCGCTAATGGTTTGTGGTCAGGTGTCCCCAAATTTTTGGATGGTAAGAAATGAGACACAATGTAAGTAGCACTATGCAAAGAAAACTTAATGGAATCATATAAAACTTGTATGTCTTTCAATAAATAAATTAGTAGTTAATCAGTAAATAAATGTAAAAGTCATGACACTGTCCAAATTCTTATGTGCCTAACTGGCATATTCAAGAGTGGCTATATTTTCATTTGTCACTCTCCACCCTTCATTAAACATTAAATCCTGCCAGAAATTATAATTCCATGGATGTATTATATTGCATTTCATACAAACTAATTTTATTCCGGATGGCACGGTGGTGTACTGGTTAGCATGTCCGCCTCACAGCAAGTAGTTCTTGGGTTCAAGTCCTGGGCTCGTCTCGGGCATTCCTGTGTTAAGTTCACATGTTCTCCAAATGCTTGCATGGGTTTTCTCTGGGTACTCCGGTTTCCTCCCACGTTCCAAAGACAGGCTAATTGACTGTTCCAGATTGCCCCTAGGTGTGAGTTTGAGTGTGAATGGTTGTGTTTGTTGACTTTGCAGTAGACTGGTGAACTGTTCGGGGGGGGTGTGAGAGAGTGTGAGTGTGCGAAAGAGTGAGTGTGTGTTAGTGGATGTGTGTGTTTTGGCTCTGTGATGGATTGGTGAGCTGTTCAGTGTGTGTTTGTGTGTGTTTTGGTTCTGTGAAGGATTGGTGAGCTTTTCAGGGTGTGTGTGTTTAGGCTCTGATGGATTGGTGAGCTGTTCAGGGTGTGTGTGTGTTTTGGCTCTATGATGGATTGATGAGCTGTTTAGGGTGTGTTTGTTTTGGCTCTGTGATGGTTGGTGTGTGTGTGGTTGTGTGTGTGTTTTGGCTTTGTGATGGATTGGTGAGCTGTTCTGTGTGTGTGTGTGTGTGTTTTAGCTCTGATGGATTGGTGAGCTGTTCAGGGTGTTTGTGTGTTTTGGCTCTGTGATGGATTGGCGAGCTGTTCAGGGTGTACTCCGTGACCCTAGTAGGATTAAGACGTATTTTTTGTTTTTAATAAGATGAGACGTTTCTGTCATACCAAATGGTGTCCACTGTGCTCCTTTTTTGATTGAGTTGTATTTTTATATATACATTTGAATATTTGTAACTTCTTTCTGTTTACTTTCAGCCGTTGCTTTCAAAAATGCCAAACAACTTGAAGAAGCAAAAGATGCCTACTTACAAGAAGCAGAGGCTCACACCAACAACCGAACGTATCCTTTCATCTCTCTGCCTTTTTTAACCAATCGTGTATGGATCCAGTGTCCTGTTTAATCTTTATATTGGGGATGATCTTACTGTAATTTCTATGTATGTAATGAAAGCTCACTCACACAGTACTGTAAATATGTTCTTGCTAGGCCTTTTCCTTAATTCATGCTACAGTCTTTTCCATGCTGCAAAGTAAGTCATTGGAAGCATGTTTTTGGCATAATGTTAGATCCTGGCATATGTTTCTGCAAGTATCACTGAACCTGATTTCTGATTTATTTATTTTCCCCCCACAGGGCCCTCGAGCAGGCAGGGATGATGCTGAAGGTGAGTTTTTGTTTGGTGATAAACATCACTGCTCTTAGTTGGGAAGATGGTGTTGTGCTGATGAGCTGTCCTTGTACTTTTGGCTTGGTAATGATTATCTGAAGATAGCTTTTGAGACTGGTGGTTGTTGCTCTGGTGCTGAACACTTCAGGGTTTTTTGATGTGATTAATGATGATGACATTCTCAGCAGTACTCATTCAAACTTTTTAAAAGATGGTGTAAAGGAGCCAGAGAGAGAGAGAGAGAGGTTGTTCCCTAGGTATGGTCACAACAATGTAAAGGTTAAAGAAAAGAGTTTATTTTTGTTGAGTGCAAGCAGGGACACCGACCTGACTAACTATGACAGCTTTATTAAAAAGAGAGAACCAGAAGGAAGACACCCTGTCTGTCCAAAATCACACCTCTGATAGATATTTCATAAAAATCCTCACACAGTTTTTTTTTTTTACTGTCATTCTGTTAAGAAATAAACACAAATTGAGTGTGAAACATTACCTCTGGTGGAGGTGAAAAAATGCACCGTACAGTAGCTGTAGAAAATAATAAAAAATGACATGTGCATATTTTTACTTTGATTGCTTCCTGACTTTTTGGACAAGCTGTTGTTTTTGGCTTGTGGCTCTGGGGATTTATGGAATGTTCATTCAGCTAGGTTTGGGACTCTTAGTTTCAGTGAAATTATACTGATACACGATACAGAAACATTTCACACTGTTACGGGCTTCTGACTTTGCGCTAATGGTTTGTGGTCAGGTGTCCCCAAATTTTTGGATGGTAAGAAATGAGACACAATGTAAGTAGTACAAAGAAAACTTGATTGAATCATATTAAACCTGTATGATTTTTAATAAATAAATTAGTAGTTAATCAGTAAATAAATGTAAAAATCATGACACTGTCCAAATTCTTATGTGCCTAACTGCCATATTCAAGAGTGGCTATATTTTCACTTGTCGCTCTCCACCCTTCATTAAACATTAAATCCTGCCAAAAATTATAATTCCATGGATGTATTATATTGCATTGCATACATATTAATTTTGTCCCGGATGGCACGGTGGTGCCATAAACCATAAAATAAGCCATACAATTTTTAGTTTGCTTATGTTCACGTGTAGTATATAGTGAAACAGTTTTTGCCAATTGCATTTCACCGTTTTCATGTAGTGTATACTAAGTCTTGGGGGATGATCACAATAGAGGTATGATAGAAAAGTGACTGACGCAGATTGCGGCTAGCACTTTTCATTCTAAAAATCTCAAATTTGTCTCACGGTTTTCACGGCACCAAATTTTGGTCGCCTGGTTCGTAATCTCATCGCAGAACATTTCAATTTGAAATTTCCACAAATGTAGCAAAGCGAGGCTGTGATGTGGAATACTTTCAAACTCTTCGCAAACAGTCTGCACACGTCGCAAGAAAGTCACAAAGTTGTCATTTTGCTCGCAAATTAGTTTTTTTTTAAACAAGTTGGAGACTTTCACGCGGAAAGTTTGAGAAAAATTTGAGACTTGCTGGCATCCGCCATATTCCATGTATTTTGTCATCATTCGCATTCGATCAGCATTTTGTTCACGCTAGTAATGCATGACTAAAAAGCAAATGGTTTGAGAACTCTAAAGAGAACAAAACGTGACTGACTGACGACAGGAGATTTAACCAAACATCTGCAAACCAATCAGTCGCATGACTTTCTCACAATGTATGTTTTTAAGCCACAAAATATTGCCTTGCATGTGAAGTCATCTTGACTTGATTAAAAAAAATTCGCAAAAAAATTGATTTGCATCAGTCGCTTTTCTGTCACATTTCTAGTGTGATCACCCGCTTAATATTGCTAATACAACTGATTATGCATTTTACTTGTGTCTTTCGCAGGACATGCAGAGGCTGCCTGAAGCCATTCAGTACATCGAGAAAGCCAGTATGATGTACATGGAAAACGGCACACCAGACACTGCTGCCATGGCTCTCGACAGAGCTGGAAAGTGAGTGAAAGTAAAGAAGACAATATTAAATATTTGCATAACTTTATTCCATCAGAATGAGAGTTTGTGAAATACGTGTAGATGTTGTGTTTTGGAATAATGGCGACAATGTGATTGGCAGGTTGATAGAAACTGTGGATTTAGGCAAAGCTGTGGACCTTTATCAGAAAGCTGCATCAGTGTTTGAGGTGAGTGATTTTAAAAATATTTGAGCAAGAAAACATCATTCATTCATCTTCTAAGCCGCTTAAGCCTAATTAGGGTCGCGGGGAGGCTGGTGTCCATCTCAGCCAACCCTGGACGAAGGTGGGGTACACGCTGAACAGTTCGCCAGACCATCGCACGGCCACCACCCACCACAACAATTCACACTCACACCTGGGGGCAATTTGGGACAGCCAGTTAGCCTGGACTGTGGGAGGAAACCGGAGTACCCAGAGAAAACCCATGCAAGCACAGGGAGAACAGGCAAACTCCACTGAGAAATATCTGAGCCTGGGAACGGAACCCAGGACCTTCTTGCTGTGAGGCGAACGTGCTTACCACTTGAACTATACGTATGCTTCCATATTGTGGTAGTACCTTTTGCTTTATTATTAGAAACATATAACACTTATCTTACATTATACATTACCCACCAAAAAAAGTCACAATTTGGATTAAAATGTATAAATACTTAAAGCTGGAGTTGGTAATCTTGAAAGCTAGCAAAGTTTGAAAGTAGCATCTCTTCAGGGCTCTGACTAAACCTTCCCCTGCCCTCGGAGGCACTTTTGAAGCCACGCCCCCTCTCCACATATGCTGTGACTGCAGGATGATGCATAGGGGAGACACAGAATAGTTTGATTGCAGATCCCTGGCAGAGTGCAAGGCAGTGATTGGTCAGCATTTTTACAGGATTACAGTAGCCCGAGATGACGTATTTTTTGGACCATTTTCAGATATTGGTTTAGCCAATCATAAGTTATTGATTGTTGTCAGGGAGGAAAGTCACTTGTAACCAATATAAAAATCTGTGTATACAGCTAAAATTTGCCAGCCTCAGGTTTAAGAGCCTTTGATTGGATAATTACTGCAGTGTTTAATGTGTTTCAACTGGCAAAAATTCTTTGAACCCTAACTTATGCAGTGAGTAGCTTCTCTTTTAAGCAACCACGTTGAAAGTCATGTCATGTGGTCATGGAAAAGATGTATAACTGAACTGTCCAACACATCATTAAAACATTTTATTAATTAAACATATTATAAACCTGTAAAAGTATATTTATTTCCTATAATATTGTTAGTTTTTTTTAATGGGATGTAGTGTTTGTCACGTCTGCCTCACATCAAGAAGTTCCTGGGTTGGAGTTCTGGACTCGGGTCTTCCTCTGTGGAATCTGCATGCTTTCCGTGCTTGCGTGGGTTCCCTCAAGGTATTCCAGTTTTCTTCCACAGTCCAAAGACATGCACGTTAGGCTAATTGGCTTTTCCAAACTGTCCGTTGGTGTTACATGTGAGTGTAAATGGTTGTGTTTATAACCCTGCAATGGTCTGGCAAGGTGGTCAGGGTGTACCCCGCCTTCACCCAGTGTCGGCTGAGAGAGGCTCCAGCCTCCCCGTGAGCCTAGTAGGATTAAACGGTTCAGCAACTGAGTGAGTGCAGTAAGCACCTCTGACAGCTGCAGTAAAAATATACGGGTTTGTTTTAATTAGTACTTAGTAGTGTTCTAACGCCTCATCTTTTCTTTAGTAACAACTTGACAGAGAAGTGTATGCTCAGTAATAAGTGGATAACCACATAACATAATGCTTGTGCATGGAACTGTTGTAATCAGTCAGCCTTTGTCTCTCAAAATCAGTTGTTCATGTGGTGGAAATAATGCATTCCGGCGTAATCGGCAAAAACCTGGCAAGGGAAACCAAGCCTAACACCCAGCTAACGAGTCAGTTAGTTCTCACATATACAGTTGAACACATGAGATCACATGTGGACCTTTATCAGCACCTCTCTGAGCTGTTCTTGTTTTCTGTTACAGAATGAGGAACGTCTGCGGCAGGCTGTAGAGCTGCTCGGAAAAGCGTCTCGACTCCTCGTCAGACAAAAGAAGTAAAACGAGCTCATGTTCCCAGACTGAGTCATATCCACTTTCTTGCTGCTCTTTGTCCTAATTCACTTTTTCTCCTGTTTTTACCCCCCCCCCAAGGTTTGATGAAGCAGCGCTGTCAATCCAAAAGGAGAAGAACATGTACAGAGATATAGAAAATTACCCAACATGCTATAAGGTATAATATAGTTTACTCAGATGTCTGAATCTGAAATTCAGCTGACACGTAGGCCATGATGGAACAGATCTTTTGCTCTGTTGCTTTTAGAAAACTATTGCGCAAGTGCTGGTTCACTTACACAGAGGAGATTATGTTGCAGCTGATAAGTGTGTGAGGGAAAGTTGCAGTATCCCAGGATTCAGTGGGAGTGAGGACTGTGTTGCGTTGGAGCAGCTGTTACAGGGATATGATCAACAGGATGAAGAACAGGTGGCCCGTGTCTGCAACTCACCACTGTTCAAATACATGGACAATGACGTGAGTGTTACATCGACACAATTTCAAAACATAACCTTTTTGCTTTAAAGTTGTGGTATGGTAGATTAAGAAGGTTTTTTGTAATTGTTGGTAAAAAAAAATGAATAAAAAACAGTATCATGAGCTATATTTTGTTAAGGGTTTGCGCATCAATAATACAGTAATGAAGCACAGAATTTAGAGCTGCATCCTAAATTACATTCTACACACTAACAAGAATGCCTTAATAACTATGAGCTTGTATCTTGTTTTCTATCTTGATTGGATTGTTAGTCTTATAGTTCAGTTGTTTGTGGGGGTTTTGTGATCCTGCAACTCTTTTGATTCCCTGACAATTTATTTTGTAAGACCTATGCGTCATACACATTTTAGAGTTTATATAGTGTTTTTTTTTTTGTTTTGTTTTTTTGTTTTTTTGCTCATGTCACATCCAAGCCTTTTATTCATGATTGGCAGAACTAGGATCAATCCAGAATTACTGGCACCCTTCAAAATTATTGTACATATACAGTAAATAAACCTTACCTAGACTGATTGACATATCTTCAGGATAAGCTCTTGAAAGATCATACAGACTGATTTGCAACAGCCATTGCAATTTCTGGGTTTAAACTTTACTGATCACCTGATTAAATCTGTTTGTCACCCTCCAGATGAAACCTGCTATCTCCGTTTTTGATCAAAATGAGATTATGCATTATTCTCTCTCTAACACACACACACACAAAATATAAATATAAATATATATATATATATATATATATATAATATATGTGTGTGTGTGTGTGTATATGTGTATATATATAGCCCTGCGATGGCCTGGAGAGCTGTCTTGGGTGTACTCTGCCCTTGCCCAGAGTCGGCTGACAAGGGCGACAGCCTCCCCGCGACTCTCATTAGGATTAAGTGGTTCAGAAAATTAGTGAATGGAAGGTGTATTCATTCCTTTTCTGAACCACTTAATCCTAATAAAGGAATATATGTGTATATATTTATACACACATACACACACACACACACACACACATTATTCGTGTGTGTGTCCGTGTGTGCGTTTCACTGTATATCATTGTACTTTCATTCAGTTTTATGCCATTCCTGAAAACAGTCATAAATGGAGATGGCAGGTTTTATCAGGAGGCTGACGAAATGTAAACATGATTGTTATACACAATAGATTCATTTCAGATCCTTCTACAAGTGTCTTTAAATCTAAAAGGAAGTGGCTCATTGCTGCTGTTGTTTGCAAAGGAAACATTTCCTAATATGACCTGTAGGAATTTTTATAAGGAAAAATAATCATAAGAAGGGTGGTACTCCATTGTTTAGGATGACCCAAAACATAAGTCAGGTATCACAATGAAATCTCCAGAATGCCTCAATATACTCAAAAGACAGAGTGAGCTTGATTTCTGGCTTCATCCAAAATCAGTATTAAAGTGTTGTTTTTGGTGATTTTAATCAAAACTTGCAGACGTAGTAGTGTGTCATTCTAGTTATTGTGTACCTCTTGTGATTCAATCTTAGAAATCACCAAGCAGTGAGACAGGAGATAGACCATAGCCTGGAAAAGCCATGTGAATGAGCAAATCACCTTACATGGGGTGAGGAGACAGCCTGACTCCAGGCCTGCTGTTCCCTCACCAACCAGCAGAGGGTTGCACACCACCAACACCCTTCCCTCCAGTAGTGGGAGAGGAACCGCACCTGCTGGCAATTAACCATTAGGCATAAAGTATTTAAGAAGCCAGCACTGTTTAGAAGGTGCTGGGTCTTTGTATGTGTGAAGTCACACGTTTCACAGCTGATATATGGTATTTCTTTCCCTGGGCTTCATGTGACCAGGTGCTGTGTTTGGTTTGTTAAATTTGAAAAGAAAGAAGAAAAAAGAAGAAAAGGTTTCTGTTGAAAGAGTGTGTACTCCCGCTGTGACCTGCTATTTTTAGGCAAGGCCGGTTCTCTCTCCCGGCATCCTAGTTTCCTTTTTTCCCCTGTCTGTGTTCTAGTCCCCATTTCTGGCTCAGCATTTGGGCCCTAAATAAATAAGGAAGTGGCGACGACACTTTTGTCGTTGACATGTTACACATGGCTATGCTTTGTATCCAGCTATGCATTTGTAAAGAGTAGCGAAAGAACCTGACTTTTGCAGCACATTCTGAATAGCATAGGTAAGCATTTTTTCCCATGACTTTGCATTGGCGGAATCGTAATATATGAACATCACACTGTCAGAGTTTTGCTAAGTCTGTGAAAAGATGCAAGCGAAGTTCCAAGGCAGTAACGGTTTCAACAAACAAAATAAAAATATATTTGATAGAAAACTGCAATATTATAATAATAATAATAATAATAATAATACATTGAGTTTAGGTTTAAAGGGTTGTATTGAATCAGAGTTATGGAGGTCAGGGGGCAGTGAGTTCCAGAGATGAGCATAGCAGCATAAAGCTCTGCTCCCCATGGTAACAAGGCGGGCATGTGGGACAGTGAGGTGGATGGAGGTGGAGGATGGTGGTAGGGTGGAGTTTGGCTTGGTGGAGAGGTAGAGCTGGGTGTCATCCGCATAGCAATGAAAATGTATGTGGTGTTTTTTAAAAATATAACCGATGGGGAGGAGGTAGATGATGAACAACGGGGGCCCCAGGACAGAGCCCTGGGGCACACCTGTAGTGACTGGGAGGTAAATTTTTTCAGTTGGATGAACTGAGCGCAGCTAGAGAAGTATGATATGTGCTAGCCTAGGCTTGTTGCCTGTCTGTGCATCTAGGTGGTTTTCAGACTGGATTGTAAGTCACTTTTTTCTAGTTTTTTTTATGTTTGAATAATAGTGGGTCCAAATACTGTGTGTATAATGGTAATTAGGTTACAGATTAATTGTAATGAGTAGTAACAGTTGGTTTGCAATGGTTTATAAAATAAAACTATCAAATGTTTACAAGACTGAAAATCTGTTGTATGTACATTTCTGTATTACACATGTTGGTGACATTCAATACCATGTTGTTGTTGGTTTATTTTTTGGTAATGTTCCTGTTGTGGGTGGCACGTTGGCGTAGTGGTTAACACATCTGCCTCACAGCAAGAAGCCCTGGGTTCGATTTCCAGTCTTGGGCGTTTCTATGTGGAGTTTGCATGTTCTCCTTGTGCTTGTGTGGGTTTCCTCCGGGTACTCCGGCTTCCTCCCACAGTCAATGCAGAGTAGGCTGACTGGATGTTCCAAATCGCCCCTAGGACTAAGTGTGTGTGTGAACGGTTGTGAATGTGTTGCCCTGCAATGGCCTGCCGAGTGTACCCCGCCCTTGCCCAGAGTTGGCCAGTGCACTTGGGCTGTGCTGACCTTTGCGAATTCCCTAAATGTGGGAATCTTGACTGCATAATTTCTGGTAGTAGGGGACTGCATAGGCGCAAGTAATTGATATGTTACCTATGCTGCCTGAGCAGTACAGGGAGTCGGTGTGAGATCCTGAGTGCAGTTGGTTTGGAAGGGGAGGAGCCAGAAATGGTCCCAGGGCCTGGCCAGAGGCGTTGCGCACCCTGAACCCACTACCTAAACCCAAGAGGGGCACGTCTCAGGCAGCCGGGCCAGATCATAGTTACCTGGCAAAGGGCGATACCATGATCACCAAGGTGGTTTCCCCAGAGCGAGGCTCGGCCATTGCACTTGGGCCTTGCTGACCTTTGCGAATTCCCCAAATGTGGGAATCTCGACTGCATAATTTCTGGTAGTGGGGGACTGCGTTCGCGCT
>JAOUQZ010000044.1:11052752-11065098 GCA_028564935.1 Neosilurus hyrtlii
TGTGTGTGTGTGTGTGTGTGTGTGTGTGTGTGAGAGAGAGAGAGAGAGAGAGAGAGAGAGGGAGAGAGAGAGAGAGAATAGAATAGATCTCAGTCAGGGTTTGTGCACATCTTAAGTCACAGAGTTGTGGAGATTAGACAGATTGATTAGACAAAATGTAGGGTGGCACGGTAGCATGTCCGCCTCACAGCAAGAAGATCCTGGGTTTGGCGAGAGGGTTTCTGTGTGAAGTTTGTATGTTCTCCCCGTGCTTGCATGTGTTTCCTATGGGTTCCTCTGGGTACTCTGGGTGTGAATGGTTGTGTGTGTGTTGGCCCTGTGATGGACTGGCAGGCAGTTCAGGGTGAACCTCGCCTTCGCCCAGTGTCAAGTGAGATGTGCACCAGCACTCCCCGTGACCCTAGCCTTTCAGCAAAATGAATGAATGAATGAAACAAAATGGAAGCATATGGGATCCAAAAGTATGATGAAAAGTACTTCAGAAACATGTTATGAGTTTTAATGTGTGGAGGTGTTTATGTGCTACCTGATTGCAGCACTGGCTGAACTCTCCGCAGATGACGCAGAAGAAGAGGACGATGAGAGTTCCACTCCATGCAGGCGACACAATTTGGGTCGATGTCTCTCACTCGTTCTGGGCACACGGTCCACACCAGTCTCACTGGATTCCAATGTGGACTGAGTGTATGCAATTGTGGATTCAGTGTATACACTGCAAACACAGCCATTAACAAAAACATACACATCTGTCTTACAATCGCAGGGTATTTTGGTGACTGCTAGTTGCATGACTCGGACTTAGTAGAGCAAACTGAAGTCACACTGACGTGTAAGTGTTTACTTGACCCCAAATATATGAATTTATTCTTTTTATTTTTTTCATATTAGTATTAATTTTTTCCCCTTTTAATTAGCCTATTTTTAGACTATTTTTTTGGTTGAATGCATTTTTACTTTATAGAATTCCCATGACTATTATAATATAATTATATTATATTATATTATATTAATTTTATATAATTATATTAACTTTAACTATATTATAGTAATGTGTGTTTAAAAAAAGGTATTCTTTAATGGACATATTAGTATTATTGTGTAAAGTAGTACCCAAATACACGAATCACCCATTATATTAAGACCACCTGACAGGTTTGCAGCTGGGAACATACAGGAAATTGCAATGCAATGCGTGTCGTGACACCTTCCTCTCATCCAGCATAAACAGGGTTAGCAGGTTGTTCTACAGAAGCTCTTCTGTGGGATCAGACCAGGCACACTATCCTTCACACCCCTTGGGCATTCACAACACTCTTGCCAATTCATTGGTTGTCCTTCCTTGGACCACTTTTGGTAGGTCCTTCCCACTGCATACCAGGAAAACCCCATAAGACCTGTGGGGCCATGGCCCTCATCAAAGTTACTCAGATCTTTACACTTGCTTATTTTTCCTGCTTCCAACCCATCAACGTCAAGAGCTGACTGTTCACACTCTGCCTAATACATCCCTCTCCCTGAAATGTGCTACTGTAATGAAATAATGAGGGGTCATCATGTTTTTAATGTTAAGGCTGATCAGTGTATAAACTACATTTGGTCCAAATTTGTTCTTTTACTATTTCGGAAAATTCTTATTAGTGCTTGGGATAGCTGGATCATTTGAGCATAATAACACAGCCCCGTTTTTTTTGTTCTGTACAGCTCAAAAACACTTGACTTAACCTGAAGCTTTTTTATTTGGTACAACACCGCACAGTTTTTGTTTTTTTTTGCCTGGAGGCAAATCAAAATATAAAGTGTGCTGAAATGTGGCTAAAGTGGTCTGTCAGCAAAGAAAAGCAGTGAGGAATACCTGCTGGATCTTACCTATCTGCCATATAACAAATGTATGGTGCTTTTAGGAGTATAAAATCCTCTTGACTTCACTCATTATGTTACTTTATAGACCTACTCTAAATGCATTAAACTTATTCCTCCCCAAAAATCCCCCCAGACTTTGTAATCTAAAAAAGGGGGTAAAAAAATCAAATAAAACCAAAAGTGAAGAACATACTGCATGGTCCCTTTGTGATAATGTACCTGGTCAGACTGTCTTTAGTGGGAACAGAGTTGATGCTGTCGTTCTCTCTGCCGTGATGCTGAGCTGAGACAGAGCCATGCTGAACCTGCAGCCTATCTACGCCATCCAGAACAGTCTCAGAGGACGAAGGTCTGCACAGCTGCTGCTGGTAGTACATGTGTATGATCCCTCGTGATGGAGTGTTTCCCTGTACACATTAGAGAACATATCAGTACCACACACTGGGTTCTATTTCTGCATTTGGTTTTAGAGCAAATGAATCCAAAGGCTTTCTTTCTTTTTAATGTAAAATTTGTTCCTCATGTGTGTAGGCCACATGGTGCTACAGTTTGTTTACTGTAGTTATTGAATAAATAATAGCAGTTGGTAAAATATAAATAACAACCTTGACACTCTTCCCCACTTAGGAGCCTTGATATGCTTATAGGAAAATACATGGTGTGAGGTGGCCTGATGTGAAGTAGAGTAACTGTAACCACAATGACGTTGTTATTTTTCAATAACAGCCCATTCTAAAGTGTTTTATTCCTCTAATTCTACTGTACCTTATCAGCAACTACAATTTTCTATTAATATAAGAACACATTGTACAGGGTGACCCAAAAAACTAAAATTGTTAAAGATAATCAAATTATCATTATATGCACACATGAAACTTCAATTAACACAGTTTTTACATACACTTTTGGAGGCTGCCATGGCTTGATGGGTCATGTCGGGTGGAACAGCAGCTATCTCCTGTTAAAAAGCAACCTTAACAGCTTCAAGAGTTTGGGTTTGATGGGTATACACTCGTGATTTAAGGTAGTCTCCAGAAAAAAATTGCAAGGGCCAAGGTCAGGTGAACAGGCTGGCCAACCAAAATCAAAATGAAAACATTTTCCTCAACAATTCCAAAGATCTTCAAGCTGTGTGTGCTGTAGCCCCATTTTGCTGAAACCACCCATTGTGTTTTTCATGCTCAAGGTGTTTAAATGAGGTTGGGCTACCAACAGAGCTCAGCACTGCCTCTCCTGCCTCACTAAGTTTCATATGTTTAAATAATGATGAATAAAAACTGTACTGAATGAAGTGTAATGTGTGCAAAAAATTTTTTAATTAACTTTAGCCTTTTCAGGTTTTTGTTTATGTATTTTGTCTATGTATTTATAGACATGTTTAATGCTGTGGATTGTATGTCTGCAAAACCGGTTAGTTTATATAATCAGTACTGTTACAGCAGCTATAAACAGTCGGTCTCTAAAGAGCTTTTCTTACAAAAATCTTGTCAAACAGAAACTACAAAGTCTTCCATACTGAAGGCTACCGGCTAGCTTTAGCTCTGGCAATGTACTGGAGAGTCATTGCAAAAATACTAAATAAACATCTCTACACTATTTTTTCATCATAACTACTGTGAGTTGACCTCACAGCAAAAAGTTGCCAGATGATGTCATTTTACTAGTTGTAGCATGTCCTCCCACAGGCTATGGGAAGCTCACAAATGGCTAAAGACAAACAACAAACAACAAATGACTAAAGGTCGTCTGAGAACTCAATAGTTTTTTGTTTTTTTTAACGAAACAAGTCTGAGCACTCTAAGCAAATGCCATGTTAAAAAAGCACAGAGCTCACAGCCTAAGGGTAGATTTAGTCAGATAATGATTTGAAAGCCCACAAGTTAACTCTTTAACATCTCATGACCCACTGGTGCATACACTCCCTATCCATTTTCCCTTACAGAAAGCTTCACCATATCAACAATTACACAAACTTTTCTTATCAGTCAATACTGACAGAGTGATCTGGACCGGACCACATAGCACAGGGGTCTATATATGTTCCCACTTATTAAACAGCTACTTACTTAACTGATTATAATTAAACCAAAAATATGGATTTTATTGGTTTTAAAAGTATTTTACTGCTACCACCAATGTTGTCCTCCATAGCAGTGGTCTGTTATCCTGGGTTCAGAATAGGGTGCAATGTCCATGGTCTCTGCAATTTAAAAAAGTGTGAAGCTCCAAAATTTATGAGCATGCTTGGAGCATGACTGGGGTATTAAAAGGGGCAGGATGCATCCAAGAGATGAAACTTGAAGCAATCGTGCCTCCAAGTTCACCAAGATCCCCTATGATGGCACAACGAGGTCTGTTACAATCTGTTAAGGTCTGTTAAGCTCTACTGTGCTCTGCTACGATTTCCATGTTCTATCATGATTGGCGTCAAATCGTAATACACCGTAATCAGTCAAAGATTTTGCTACAATCAGTGCGATCCTCAGAAATCCACCATATTCCCTCAAGATCATCACAAATCCACCATGTTCCCTCAAGAACATCACAAATCTACCAAGTTCCCTTACGTCCATTACAAGTCCACCAAGTTCCCTCAATATCATCACGATTTAATCCCACGACCCCCCATAAAATTGTAGACATTGTGGACATCATGCCTCAGTGTAAGCCCAGGGTTACAATTAACAATGCATTGTAAAATAACAGACCACTGAATGCTAGGACTGACCAATCAGAATCAATTATTAAAAAAAAAAAGTACAATAAATCACAAATTGTGCATTAATATAAACCTGACAGCTGGATCTCCAGTCTGAATTGCTGTTATAGTGAAGTGAAATCAAAACCTTCTGACCATCCAGACTCAAGAGACCAGAAGAGTTGTTGTGGTATAAATCATGGTATTGTCCAGTAGCATAAGTTGCTATTCGTAACTTTTTTTCTGGTTCTTTGGCAGCATCAGTACCTTTTTAACCTCATGTGTGAGCATACAACGTTCAGTACGCAGCACAGTGGAGATATCAATATATTCCTGGCACATTGAGTTAAGCCAGGCAGTGAAACTGTCCATTAATGCCAGGAATAGCACCCAGGAAAACTTCAGTATGTTAAACACACGCTTCAGGATGTTGTCTGGGAACATAAAAGGAAAACTGCAAATTAACAATCAGTGTATAGATAGTAAAAATACCATAAGTATAAGTGAAATGAAAGGCAAGCCTTCCAAACTCTCTGGTTACACATGAACCTGATGATTCATTATCAGGTGGGTTTAATTACATTTTTGAAGTTACAAGCTGCTAAAGTTCATTTGATAGTTTGCAGTATCTGGTTTAAAACGGCTGCTGTTTTACTCTTGCAAGAGTGCAAAATTGCAAGAATAGCATGTGAATCCCTCAGTTCATATAAGACAAGCTAATGGCAATAATAATAGTACACAGATATTAAACTAACAAATCAGATATAAACTCGTAAATCTCTGAATAAAATAAAACTAGGCACAAATACATATAATATGCACTTCTGTTCACAAACATCAAACAAGAGACATATGAAAAAAAAAAACTAATACAGCACCATGTATCCATATGCTAATTAGTTCTGTACTGCTGACAACAACAACAACAACAACAAAAAACAACAACAACAACACAGGGTGATCATGTGATTTTTCACTACTTTTTACATTACAGTGCTACTCCTGTGTGTGGACATGAACTACAGACTTGCAAGCTTTTCATAAGTTTGTGTTTAGTTTCCTTTCAAAGGGGCCACCTCACCCTTTCCAGAGTACAGTTTAGTTTTCATAAAGGCCATGGTGATGAGTGTTTACTATATCATATAGCTAATATATTCTTTCCTTTGAAGTTACAAGTGAGATGATTAAGGCTGGTTCTGATCCATTATAACAGAATAACCACACAAAAACTAAATGGAGCTGTTGAAAAAAAATGTAACTCTATAATATTGATAGCTTTGAAAAATCCATCTTGCTACTAAACACAGAGGCTTCTGGGAAGAGTTAACTCACCCCTTTAACGTGTCTGGCTTCACAAAAATGCTAGAGGCTGTATGTATACTATGTTGAGTTTAACATAGCAATGATGTACCTGGGCCATCTGATCTCTCTTCTTCAACCGTATCTTCCACCTGATCTCCAACCTCAATGGTTACATGAACTGCTGAAGACGAATAAGAAAAACATCAGCGACTGTTATTAAGCTTTTAAATGATAAAACATTTATTAAATATGAGGATTAGAGTAATGAACTGATAAATGGTTTTGAAGCTTTTCAGGCAAAACTTGTTGAATTATGAAGGTATTAAATTTTTTGCTTCAGTTTTTCAGTTCCCAATGACTTCAAGTGTGAGCTATACACAGAAAGGTTTGTCTAGTATCAATACTCTAGGAATGTGAAGTGAATGTGTGTAATGTGTTTTATACAAAAAAATCTTTCTTATAGAAAATCTGAAAAGAAACGATGAGAATGATATCCAGTTCAAACTAGAGATGTGCATCCTGACTGGAAAATAGGTCCAAGTAAATTTGATAGAAAATATCACAAGCAGTAACAACCATATTAATAAATGAATGATCAAGAAAAAAGCAGAGTCCTGGAATATAACTATCCTTGTGGTTGAGGCCACACCCACACTGGGTTGAAATTTAAATGCAGATATACAGTATAGAGAAGATTATACACCACCACTTTTGAAAGGGCCCCTAATAAAAAGAAATAAAAAATTACTTCTCTATAATTTTTTTTGTCAAAATGTATTGAACAATGCTATTGTAGGCAACGAGAACCAAAAAAAATAATTCCGAAAAGTATAGCGAGGTAGAAGTATGGTTAATAAACAAAAACACTGAAAATACCATTTTTTCAGAAAAATTAAAAGGTGTCATGAATTTTATCTTGTTGAATTTTGCATAGCATGAATGAACTTCAAACCATATAGAATAGTTTAGCAAGTGAAGAAATTAAAAAATATAAATAATAAATACTATAAAAAAATTATATAAAGGGTGGCTGCACTAAATATTGACTTTTTTTTGTTATTTCTATATATTGTTGTTTGTTTACTTATTCTCATCAATATGATCCAATATTACATGAAATAAATACTTGTTTCAATAGTACTTGGTTTCTGATTTATCTTGATATGATAAGTTGTATAAGTGCACCATTCCACATAAAAATTCCAAATTTGTGGCACCTTTCAATTTTAATGAAAAATTGGTATTTTCAGTGTTTTTGTTTATTTGCCATACTTTTACCTCAATATACTTGTCAAAGTTATTTTTTTGGTTCTCATTGCCACAATAGCATTGGTCAATACATTTTCACCAAAAATTATAGAATAATATTTTTTTTCTTTTCAAGTTCAGCACAGGAAAAAAAGATATGAACTTTATCTAATTTTACAAACTTTTTCATCCTTTATTTGGTCACGGGGACACTAAAGCCCATTGCAGCTGACTCTGGCCAAAAGTGTTGTACACCCTGAACAATACTGGCCATTGCTTGGCCAAGACACACACACAAGCATTCACATTTAGACCTAGGGGCAATCGTGAATCGAGCATGTGGAAGGAAACTGGAACACCCAGCCGAAACCTACACAAGCACAGGGAGAACATGTAAACTCCACACAGAAACGCTCTCAACAGGTACGGGGCTCAAACACAGGAGCTGCTTACTGTGAGTTGAAAGTATTAACCATAACACCACCATGCCAGAGATATTAATCTACTGCTATGGCAGAGATATTAATCTATTTAGCTTTGGCTAAAGTGGGCAATAGTGGCTCAATGGTTAAAGGATATGGATAACTAATCAGTAAGTTTCAAGTTTCAAGTTCCAGCATTTCTAAGTTGGTACCATTGGGCCTTTGTCCGAGGTCATTACCTCATCTGCTCCAGGGCAGTGGTGGCTCAGTGGTTAAAGCAATGGGTTACTGATCTGAAGGTACTTATCTGAAGTACCACCACTGTTGGCCCCTTAAACAAGGCCCTTAACCCTCAGTTGCTCAGTTGTATATAAATGATAATTGCAAGTCGATCTGAATAAGAGCATCTGCCAAATGCCATAAATATAAATGTAAATGCTTCAGTCTATGTCAGTGATGGTCTTCCTGGATCCCCATGAGGTAAAAAGTAATTTCTAAGTGAAGGTCGCGAAAGAGGGGTGTCTAATATTGAGCATGATGATTCCTTTGTCTTTCATTAATATTCAGTGTACACTAAATTAAACGAGAAAACAACAACAATAACACATCCAGATCTGAAAAGAACTGCTTTCAGTGAAGAGTTGGCCAGCTTCAGGACTGGACATAGTATGACTACCGTTTAAAGCTTGGGGCAAGAAAACCCTTAAGGATCTACAGAGAAGTTTACAAGAGAAGAAAACAGAAAAGAGTGCTACAGAACAAACGCAGTAAGCGAAGACAGAGGAGACTGAATCACTCTAGGCCAGCCAGTTCTTCTCTTTGTTCTGAATATCTGGTTTGAATCTTTCACGTACCCTCCCGCTGGTCCTTCTTGGTTTTGCGTCCCTCTGTGTATCTCTGCCAGAAACGCCGCCTCTCTTTGCTGCGTTCTTTCATGGCTGTTTTGGAGTCAGTGATCCACGCATGATACACGAACTGAAGAGACAGAACAAGAGGTAAGGGAACAGATTTGATTGGTTAGTGTTTGGACTTCATGTTCTGGATTATTTTGTGATCTCATTTCAAGTATGCAAGACAGTTTGGCCACTAGGAATACACAAGGCGTAAAACAAGGCTCAGGGTGTGTTTTAACCCAGTGTCACAATTGTTTTTATGTTTTAAACTATGCAAATGTGTTTTATGTTGGAGAAAAAACACAGCCTCGACATCAACCAATGCAAAACCAAGTCTCCCCTCTAATGTCCTTTTTTCTCATGCATCCTACAGCAAAACACATTATGCTTTATTTCCTTCGCATGCAAAGCTGCCCATACGCCTCTTGATAGCTGCCTGGAAAACAGACATACAAAGCTATGAGACATTCCCCAACAATCAGACACCAGTTTTCCTGAATGGACAGAACTAAAATTAAGTGTTGGGAAAATGCCGTGTGCTGTGAAGCACAAAAACTGGGTATGACCAAAGAGGGAAAGAAATATCACACAAGGAACAATAGCACATAATGCAAGAAGAGTAGAGATATATTAGGCCTGGTGAAAGTACCTTAGCTGCCCTGATTGCATACTGCAGTATAGTTTTTGGGAGCTTAATGACAGACTTTGGTAAAGCCAGCAAAGCAGAGGCAAACATTCGGATAGCTGTCTATAAGGAGGACAAAGCAGGGCCTGAGTTAGCAAGGACATGGTGTGTAGTCTTTAATATGGCAGTTCCACAGTCCCACACAGGAAGTTAGCAGTTAGTGGTCTGACAAATAAAGAAACATTGTTAAATGCAGAGAAAACAAAATGTTGACATGATCCCAGTACTGCGCAGCGATAAGGGGAAGACTACTGGTCAATCTATAAAGGGCAAATCTAATTCACAGCAAACCAGAAGGTGTTACCAGGAGAACCCCCCCAATAAATAAATAAATAAACAAAAACTAAATAAAAGTATTAAATGTTACCAAAATTGGTCAAAAAACCTACTTGAAATGCAGATTTCTTAGGTGGTTCGTCCTCTTTTTTCTCTTCCTCTTCCTCTTCCTCTTCACTGTCCGTCTCAAACAAATAGTAATTCCCGCTTCTCACCACTGAAACAACAGCTAACAGTCAGATTATTGCAGAACATAAAACATGTAATGTACACAGTCTTCTTGGCCATTTGTCGCTAGCACTCCACTATCACACAATCAGGGAGGGTGAAAGTTAGCTTCCGCTTAAAACCAGCATATATTTTTGAACTGCTGCCTGTGCGATGTAGCAGGGTGGCTGAACACACTCAGAGGGGAGTGCTAACTTTGATTGATTAGTGTTGGTATGAATGGCCAAGGACAAAGCAACACCCTCATGCCAGCTCAGATGGCACAGCCTGTTTTGCTTTCTTGGACTCCTAGCCATCACCAGCTCTCACATCATTGGGAGTTACACTTGTAGTCACCATATGGTAGGGTAAGAGCCCTAAAAAGCATTTCTGTTGTGCTATGCTAGAATTGTTTTCTTTTCCAGTAAGTTCTGAGTTCATCTTTTTTTTTTTTGCTTAAAATTATCTTCATATAATGATTTACATTTTGTCCTTTGTGTTATATTTTGTCCTTTATGTTGCACCATGGGTATTACACAAATGTTCTTTCAACCCTACTTTATTTCTACTTTAATATAGACAGGCTGACAATATACTTCTCTTGAATCTTGAATTATGAAGATGAGAATTGTTGAGCACTCACTTGAAGCATGATCAACCCAGGGTCTCCACCACTGCTTCCTTTTCCCTTTTCTCATTTCTTTAATCGTCTCTCCTGCAAAACCCAATTCAGTGAAGCACACATGAACCTTAAGAAGCACCATAAGGATAAGAGAGTTTGTCCTAATGTCTGGTATGTGTGAGCTCATATGTTTTCAATTCTGCTGCAGAGCATTTAAAGTGGTAGTTAAGCTCAGGCACCTGTGGAATTTATGAACTCGTCGGTGTTGTGAAATTTCAGTATGCTCAAATCTAACCCTGACTACTGCATTAAAGCTTTATTTCTGATGAAATGGTATTCGCCGCTGAATAATGCTGAGCTGTATATTTTAAAATAGCACATTCTGTGTAAAATCATGTCTAGTGTGTATTATTTAAGTGCATGTAATTAAATGAACATGCAGTCTACTAAATGAGTCAAATCACAGTCTACCACACACCGTCATCTTCCACTTCTTCTCTGGACAGTGATTGACTCTCGCCACTATCCTGTGCCAAGCTCAACATCCTCTCCTTTCCCCTCTTAAATTTTTGTTGCCGGCTTTTAATACGGTCCATCCTGTAAGAGAGGTGGGGGGATGGAAAAAGAAAGAGAGAAAAAGAAAGATAAAGAATATGAAAGTGAGGGGGGGGGGTAAGTGAGTGAGAGAGGGGGGGAGAGAATATGAGAGTGAGAGAGAGGGGGAATATGAGTGAGAGAATATGAGAGACAGTGACGGAGAGAGGGGGGAGAAGAGAGAGAGAATATGAGTGAGGAAGAGAGAGAGAGGGAATATGAGAGATAGAATATGAGGGGGAGGGGGAGAAAGAGCAAGGGAGAATATGAGAGTGAGATAGAGGGAGAAAGAGAATATGAGAGTGAGAGAGAGAGAGGTAGAGAGACAGAATATGAGAGAGAGAGAGAGAGAATATGAGAGTGAGAGAGAGAGAAAGGGAATATGAGAGTGAGAGAGAGGTAGAGAGACAGAATATGAGAGAGAGAATATGAGAGTGAGAGAGAGAGGGAATATGAGAGAGAGAATGTGAGGGGGAGGGGGAGAAATGAGCAAGAGAGAATATGAGTGAGATAGAGTGGAGAAAGAGAATATGAGAGTGAGAGAGAGAGAAAGGGAATATGAGAGTGAGAGAGAGGTAGAGAGACAGAATATGAGAGAGAGAATATGAGAGTGAGAGAGAGAGGGAATATGAGAGAGAGAATGTGAGGGGGAGGGGGAGAAATGAGCAAGAGAGAATATGAGTGAGATAGAGTGGAGAAAGAGAATATGAGAGTGAGAGAGAGAGAGGTAGAGAGACAGAATATGAGAGAGAGAGAGAATATGAGAGTGAGGGAGAGAGAGAGAGAAAGAGAGAGCGAGAGAATATGAGAGAGAGAATATGAGTGAGGGAGAGAGAGAGAGAAAGAGAGAGCGAGAGAATATGAGAGAGAGAATATGAGGGGGAGGGGGAGAAAGAGCAAGAGAGAATATGAGAGTGAGATAGAGGGGAGAAAGAGAATATGAGAGTGAGAGAGAGAGGGGTAGAGAGACAGAATATGAGAGAGAGAGAGAGAGAGAGAGAGAGAATATGAGAGTGAGAGCGGGGGAGAGGGAATATGAGAGAGAGAGAGAGAGAGAGAGAGAGAGAGAGAGAGAGAGAGAGAGAGTGATTAGCGGCAGACTCTACTATGTCCGGTTTGACTAGGTTGAGCTTTTCCCAGTGCTTAATTGAGGAAAGAGGTTGAGAGAGTTGTTTTGTACTGAGGCATGTGCAGAAGTGTTAAGTGCTTTGTCTTTCAACAGTGAGAGGGAAACTAAAGCTGGGCAGAGAACAGTGGTGCTGAAAGATCATTTTTGTCTCCTACAAATACACAGCAGATGTCCTGTAAACACAGTGCACTGACTTGGCACACCAGTTCCGAAATGTGGACAGCAAAAAAACACAATGTTTAAACAGTGTTAGATATTACAGTAAAAGAAACTGTTACTTCTTCATCATGTCTCGAAATTAAAATTTAATTATTAGAATTCCTAAAAATCTTTTGTCAACCATAATCCGTGTGTGTGTGTGTGTGTGTGTGTGTGTGTGTGTGTGTGTGTGTGTGTGTGTGTGTGTGTGT
>JAOUQZ010000044.1:11118438-11129265 GCA_028564935.1 Neosilurus hyrtlii
CACACCCCGCACAGCACCACGTTCTCTCAGATCCTCTAGCACTGCTAGACTGGTCCCTCCTTCTACCAAGGGTCAAGGGAGAAATGCACCTAAACTCTTCTTTATTCTGGCTCCAAGGTGGTGAAATGAACTTCCTCTGGATGTTCGGACAGCTGAGTCACTGGGAATCTTCAAACGATGGCTGAAAACCTACCTTTTTTGGCAGTACTTAGACTAGCACTATGTTTTTACACACACACACACACACACACAAAAATAAGTAAAAATAAAAAATTAAATAAAAATAAAACTCTGCACACAACACCTATGTACTGAGTTTTTGACTGATGGTGTACTTAGTCTGTGTCCTGACAAACCAGTATAAGAATATATTCACTGATAATGACTTTAAAGCACTTCTGTATGTCGCTCTAGATAAGAGCGTCTACTAAATGCTGTAAATGTAAATGTAAATGTACATCTACACTGTCAGCTTGATTGATAAGCATATGATAATATATCTAAACTTCTTATGGTAAACACACATTAAAGCATCTACTGTTGTGCAAACTCACCTGGTTTCCCAAGTCAAAGTCAGTGTTATGTTGCAAAACGTCTTTCCCTGGAGGTTTTTCAAGACTGCGACACAGGAACCACGTAGCCAGACCAGCAATGAACATCCCAATATCTGGGATGAAAACACGGATGCCATTACCTGCATCTGCTCCCCGGACACTGTGAACAAACATATTAAACTTAGAGTTAGTGTCACTTCTGTGTGCTGATGCAGATCTTCAGTTAATTTGACTTATCCAGTTGTTTAGAACATTATGCCAATATGTTACTTCAATCAAACTACATATTTAAAAAATTATGCTGCATCTTTCTCTGAGCAAATTTAAATTTGATATCCAAACTTATTATGTATAATACAAAATAGAACCTGAATACACAAAACACAGATTCCAAATGATCTTGTGATTCAGTGACGAACAAAAACTTACCAACACCTATATGTGTAAATCACAAGCCAAATTTATTTGATGAAGGGTTAAATTAGACTAATCAAACCCATCAGTTCAATTCAACCCTTTCAGCAATGTGAAGTTCCCTAAAAGATCTCAAAAAACAGCACATTATGTCTTGATCAAATGAAATTCCAGAAGACCTGGGTGATTAAAGGTGATTAAAGTGGTTAGCATGTCTGAGGCTCAAGTATATATGGGTTATGCAGAAAGAGACTGAACTAAAGCATGAGAGCTGGTCCACCGCTGAATGGCAATAAAAAATAAAATAAAGATTGGATTGTTAAGGCAGGACCTAAAAGGGCCATTTGAAAATCTGCAGATATGACTGAATTCAGACAACCTTGTAAAGAAGAGTGGGACAACATTTCTCCAAAAACATATCTCCTGTTAATTGTGCTTGATTTGTAACTGCTCAAGTTGGCATAACCAAGTATTGAGTTCAGGGTATAATTACTTTTTCACAAGGATGATATTGCTGTTACTAAGTTGATGTCATTCAATAAATCACAAGAACATTTGGAAACTGTGCAGTCTGTTA
The DNA here is from genome assembly GCA_028564935.1 of Neosilurus hyrtlii. Lineage (NCBI taxonomy): Eukaryota > Metazoa > Chordata > Actinopteri > Siluriformes > Plotosidae > Neosilurus > Neosilurus hyrtlii. Next base: position 11,119,984 of record JAOUQZ010000044.1, read on the forward strand.
ACTCAATTTGTCTTTTGTATTATACTAAATTGTTCAGACATCAGAAACAATTAAGAATTATGAATAAACAAAAATAATGGAAATCAGAAAGGGGCAAATATTTGCTTACAGTACCAGATTTGTCCCATGTCTCTCACTGTCTGTGGTGAGAGGCATGTAAAAGAACCATTGCTGTCATTCGAAAAGAGTAGGCAATGCAATGGCCTGGCAGGCTGTACAAGATGTACCCCGCCCTCACCCAGTGTCAGCTGAGATGGGCACCAGCCTCCTCAAGACCCTAATTATGATTAAGCTGTTTACAAAATGAATGAATGAAATTGATATCCTATCATGTATTCTGTGATAATCTACTATAATTTTAATATCTATCTAAGATACTTATAGGCAAGTACAACTGCAAATCAGCCAGTTCACAATCAGTTTGAAATTATTTCAGACATTTTCAGGCACCCTGATCATCTCAGTAGTCAAAACCCTATAAATTTTAACCAAAACAATGAAATTGGAAAAGGCACATTTGAACCCTCTAAGCCAAGTTATCTGAGTAATGGTATTTAGTGCAACAATGAGTTGGAGTGCCTCACCAATACAGATAAAAATGTTCTGAGCCTCAATAAAGGTCTGCGATTGGCAACATCCCCAACGTAATGCACTAGCTTGCCTGGTTCTCATTTCCATGCTCTAGCAAACTTCTCTCGGCTCAAGCTCCCTGGCTCGAAAGCAATCCATGCTCTCCCTGGATCAGTCTTTCTTCATAGAGCTGCACATTTCTGTCCTGAAAACTGAAACTCCACTTGTTCCATCCTTGCCTGGTCCAGGCATCATTCAGCTGCCATTCCACAAAACCCCTCAGTTTCAGATCTTTAAAAGCTTTACATATACACGGTTAGGTTATGGGGCATTTAAAGTTGAAGGTCTTTTGGTAAACTGGAGTGCATTACCACACTGCTGGCTGCTCAAAGACCCATAAACCACGGTCATACAGTGAATCAGCAGCCTGCAACAAGCTCCATGTAGCTGTATCTAGTCCTAATATATATTTTATTATAATCCTAAAACATGCTCAGACAGCAAACAGCATATTGATTCCTGTTCCTTCTGAATTATATCTTGTTTGTCAATTACTGCACACCTGCTCTCATCAATCACCCAGCACTATAAATCACAAATAGCCCACGGAGAAAAAAAAAAACCAGCTCAAATAACAAGATAAGCTGCCAAGTGGCTCTTCACCAGGAAATCAGCTTGGACTTTGTTGATGTTGGGTCTTATACAACCCTAAACAAATGTTTGGATACACATCCAACTTGCTCCACATGAAATCCATCTTTCAAAGAGAAATGTCGGCGACTGTGCAGCCGCTTTGAAGTCTATCGTGTTTGCTTCATAAAATTTAATAAGCGACAGACGCCACTAGTTGAAGCGAGTATTTTGTGATTTGCTTCATCCAGTGTACTCTTTCCAAAAGCACCTCCCTGTATCTAAACAGTTTGCACTGCCGCTTTAGCCTACCTTTCATCTCAGCATGCTAATAAAGAGAAAAGCATTAGCTGGCAAAATGAAAGACCTACAGATGGCACTGATTTGGGAATAAGACAGTGCGGTGAATTAACTAGGCAACTTTGGCCTGTAAAAGTATTAAAGGGCGCCGTTATCAAAGTTCACAGTGAAAACACCAGTTTGAGGAGACACTTGGAATATTGTTGGCTCCACTCAAAACCCTGTGTTTTTAGTTTGCTTTTAGAAGCCGCTGAGTGGCTACAATACTTGCATTTATTCAGAGGTTGGAGTCTTATTTGTGCTGGAATTGAGTCACTCTTTGAAGAGTGCGGGTTGGATACTGGTGGGGGACGAACAGTCATTAGCTGGCACCAAAGCCAAAACAATAGCAGGGCATAATGGACAGTCAGGAGGATTGACAGGCCATCACACCGGCCGACTCCACAGCAGGCACAAAAAAGGATCCAGAACTCAAATACCACAACCCTGAGTTTTCAGAAAGCTAAAATAATTTTTAAAAAAGCATGAGAACTAAATAAAGCTATGCTTTCAACATAATCCACTTAAATGCTCCTCTTATGCTACTTTTATAGAGGTCTGCACATTTTTTAATTTTATTTCTTATTTAGAATTACTTTATCCTGTATTAGGCTGGAGCCCATCCCAGCTCACTCCGGGTGAAGTCTGGGTACACCCTAAACAGCTCAGCAGACCACTGCAGGGCCAACACAGACACACATCCAAACACACTGGGACCTAGGGGCATGTTGAACCAGTCAATCCACCTAGTGTGCATATATTTGGAGAGTGGGAGGAAACTGGAGCACCCAGAGAGAGAAAATTGAAACACCCCTGCCAGGGCACAGGGCTTAACCCGTACTTTTCTTGTCAATAAGTAATAAATACTGATTTTCCCATACAATTTTTTTAACTATTTATATTACATGTGACACTCCAAACTAAAAGATAATGCAAAATTATTTCTGTAGTTTTAGGGCATGTATTTATTAACCCTTATTGAATTAAAGATTAGGTGTGCATCTATAAATTTGTACTACATAAGAAATTATATGGATATTATTATTTAATGAAATACTTGGATATCTTAGAGAGAAAATGTAAGCACAGTAGCAGGTCACCATGTTGAGGAAGGCAAGTTTGCTGCTAAATGAAATTTAATTTGTAACTAAATTTCAAAGCTCCAGCTGGCTTTCTGGTCACCACGTAATCCAATCTCATCTCTCAGAGAGATCCGCAGTTGGATTGGCCTATCATCATCAACATCACAGCAATTTTGATAAGGTTGAGCAACTGGACTGATTTTTCTGTAATCTACAGAGATTTTATTAAATGTAAAATAGAAAAAGTAGCACTTTTAGTCATCTATCCTAATGATTGCTTAATCTTTTGTTGAATTAAAGTGTTTGTGTGTTCCCATAATTCAAAAAGTAATGGACGGATTTCCACGAAATTGTAACCAAATGATCCAAATTTTTTAATATTGTGCGAAAGGGCTTGAAGACGAAAATCACCCAGAATGCGCCAGGAGAAAAAAATACAGAGCTCAAACATATTTGCGGAAAAGGCCAGAAGAGGGCACCATAGATTTACATCATCTGCCACTATGACCCATGTAAAGATGAGATTGCACTACCTTGGTGGAGGTCTGCACCCTCTGAGTGAAAATAGTTTGGGATGTGCTGGAGAAGACCTTATCAAATGGTTCAATTTACCCATCATCAATTCAAAATGTCATGCTGATTCCAGTGCGTAATAAAGGCTAAAAGTGTTACAAAAAAATATTACAGCATTTGACTTTTTTTTTGACTGGGCAGTGTATGTTATTTTCTCCTACTGTACCAACTTGGTCATGGACTTGCATGATAGATATTCTGGGTAGCATAGAGTTTGGCTTCTTGTCTGTGTATGGTGTCTGTAAATGGTGTCTGTGTACAATCTTTTTGGTTGGCTCCAACCTCAGAAAAAAAATGTATGTGGATTGGCCGGTATGTGGATTGGCCGGTATGTGGATTGGCTGAGATTATTCGCCCCTATGTGTGAATGAGTGTGTAAATGTTTGTGTGTATGTGTCCTGTAATAGATTGGAGTCCCAACACAAAAGCATTTCCACAGGTGTTCCCAGGATAGACTCTAGATTCAGTATTACCCTGACAAGGATAATATGGTTAGTGAATATAAGTGAGGATAATTATGATATTGAAAAGGTTTCTGTCAGTCTCCAGTGTCAGTACAGTTAAAGTCAGAGCTGTAACATCTTCAGAATTAAGAATTTTGTAGTTTCGGTAAAATGACAAGTTGTATTGTTTTGCCTTATTGACTACAAAAAAGAAAAAAAAAGAGGCTTATGAGGTACTGACTGTCTGTAGAGAATAATTTCTTTGTTTGTCCACATTTTATATATTAGTTAAAATATTATTAGTTTTGAAATTACATCTCATATTTTACTCCTTGCTTAACATGAATGATATGAGCTGAATGATATGTCAGGAATTTAAAAGGTCACAGTGCATCCTACCTGCAAGAATTTAACAATGTAATATTAGTATAATAAATATTTGATAAAGACTGTTAATCCTGAAGATGGATTACTTCTTATTTGATCCCACTCCTAATTTATTTGAAACTGATTGCTTGCTTTGATCTGGAAACACAGCTAATAGGCATAATTGACGTTCAGTAATTGCCATCTTTCGGATGTAAGGCTACCAGTTGTTCCGTTGTCAGTAGATACACACGCAACAATGATGTTTCCGGATTGTTTAGCAACAAGCTAACCTCCTTGGGGAGAAATAATATGCACATAATTTCCCTTTCAAGCTTCTCCTGTAGCTTCTTGTCAGCTTGATTTGTGAGTGAAGACACATCATGAGAATGAGCATCTAAAATGCTAAAAAAACAAAATATGTTTATATATAAAAGTCATAGATCATGGGTAATACATTATTCATGACCTAACAAGTTTTCAAGGAGCTCTGGATTAATCCTTATACAAGTCTGTCTTTAATCTGGCTCAGATATACCCAGCATGATTCCAACTTGCCGCTACACTTTGCACTGTTTATCCCATCTCCAAATTCAGAAAATGGAGGCTTGGCTGGCTTCAAGTCTCAATCATTTTGGCCTTGCTGTTTGCAGAGTGAGTCAGTGAGGCCGGCAAAGCCACAACCTTGCCCGGCGGTCGGTTTCAGGACATTGACAGCTCACAAACACACCCCGTTTTCTTGTTGTTAGCTTTGAGCTCCTCAGACACCCTGTTCGGGCTTCATGGAACACCTAACCATAGACATTTAACAAGGTTTAAGTTTACTAAAAGATGGAAAGTACTAATAAAGTGAAGGATGAATCAATGAGTTTCATAATGCACTTCTTGTGTTAGCCACACATGATTAACTGATGTATGATAAATAACCAGTAAATATCATGATTTATTTTGATTCTTCAGGTTGAGCAGAACTGGACATGAGAGGTTAGGAAGCTTCTCCTCTGCCTAAAGTAATATGGTAATGAGGTTGGCCAGTACAGATTTCAGCATTAACGCCATGCTTACTTCCCGCTAATCCCTAATAAAGGTCTCTGAGTGCGGCTTTTACTGCTTAATAATTTTCACGGCAAATAAAAAAAAACATTCAAATACAAATACAGAAATGGCCACCGAGGGTTATGGCTGCTTTCTGTCCAAAACTAACATACAGCACAGTGCTATGATTCAGGACTCACATGGCATTGAGAATAGGGAAGAGCCTGTTGCAATTTCGCTTGTGTTTTAATGACCTTTATCATCCGTGCAAGCAAAACAACCTAAGTTATCCTGCATCAATACCATTTATATATTTGAGCAAAATATTATATTTAATTTGGCACAGCATTTAATGGTTATTTTATTAGTATTATTATTATCATTCATTCATTAATTTGCCTGAAACGCTCATTTGCTGGTGCCTATCTCTGCCAACTCTGAGTGACCAGAACAACTCGCCAGGCCATTGCAGGGCCAACACACACATTATCATTCACACTCACACCTAAGGGCAATTTGGAACAGCTTATTAGCCTAATGTGCATGTTGTAGGAGGAAACCGTGGTACCTGAAGGAAACCCACTCAAGCACAGGTGAAAACATGCAAACTCTACACAGAAACGACCTTCGCTGAACCCAGAACTCGAACCCCCGGACCTTCTTGCTGTGACGTGGATGTTCTAACTATTACCACACCATGCTACACATTATTATTATTAATATGATTATGATTATTATTATTATTTCAGCAATTTGTTATCTGCATCCTGACGGAAAAGCAGTATAGCCCATGGATGGAAACTGATAACATTCATCTGTTCTGTTTTACTGCAAGCTTCAGAACATGAAGGAAAATGCTGGTATGAATAGCATAAATAGCCAAACTGCCAAACAATCTACAAAAGCTTAATTGATCTCAGCATGAACAAGCATCAGATATGCTCTTATCTGAAAAATGAAAGGAAACTTCACCAAGAACAGGTTTTTACAACAAAAAACTTTTGCTGTAATTAAAAGGTAACGTCAATTTAATAGGTTAGATCAGTTATGCTTAACAGTAGCTTGGATGGTCTCTTGTACACAGTTGTTTATAAGAGACTGCAACAAAAAACCTTATTCCCATGTATTTATTCACAGGATCAACATAACTTTTCATGGGAACTCACTTTGTGAGTAAAATTCGGAGGACCCCCAGGCAATTTAGTCATCTGGAGGATGCTGTAGAACAAACAGCCACTCAATAAGGAAGGTTCCAAGGAACAATAAATAGACACATTTTTTTCTTTTCCATCGGGAAGAATGTGAATGAAAACAAACAATAAAAACAGGATGTTCATTAGATGTAATGAATAATTCCTTAATTAATTTAGGGTCCTGCACATGCATAATATATAATTATTTTCACTACTGTGATAATTTTGGTGTACAGTACATGAGCAAATGATTTGTACTGGGTTTTTAATCAATGGGCCAGAATAAAGTGGTAACTGATGTTGAATTGATTCATCTTTATAACATAGCACATACCATACCATAACACGGTAAAAACACAATGCCCCCTCAAACCCCAAACCACCACCCCATTTCCAGCTATCCAGTTTTAATGAGCCTGTGCTCATTGTAGCTTCAGATTCTTGTTCTTGGCTGACTGAACAGAACCCGATGTGGTCTTCTGCTGTTGTAGGCCATGCACGAGTTGCATTTTTGCTTACAGTGGTTGTAAAAAGTGATTATATGAGTTTCTGTATTCAACTTAAACCACTCTAGTAACTGCTGTTTACCTCATGGGTCAAAGTGGATGATTATTATTATTATCATCTGCTCAATCACTCACCCACTCACTTATTTGCCAACTGCTAAATCCTGTTAGGGTTGCAGGGAGGCTGAAGGCCACCTCAGCCGGCACTCACACACTCACACCTAGGGGCAATTTAAAACAGCCAATTAGCCTAATGTGCATGTCTTTGGACTGCAGGAGGAAATTGAAGTGCCAGGAAGAAGCAAGCATGGGTTCAAGCTTCCGGTTTCTTCCGAACATGTCACATGTTTTCAAATTGATGATTAATCCAGGTATATGGCATGCTATGTAGATGAAAGTAGCTACTAAAGCAAACAGAGAAGAGCAAAGTATCTGATGAAAGCTTGGTAGCACTCTTTGATAGCATCGAATAAACTGATCTCTGCAAAATGTGCTCTTAAATCTGTTGGCCCAGGTCAGTTAAGTGCAGGTCATTTCTCACCAAGTAACTCTCAGACTCTCTTGTTCCATCTGCCACTTCCCAACGGCAAGACAGCTACTGTGGTTAAGCCACAGCAGACCCCAGGAGCTGCTTATAGTGGCCAACAAACCTATAGTAAGTCAAGTCATACCAATAAATCATAATAATACCAGTCTAGCAAACATAATTATGAAGAAACAAAAGGAGCCACGCTTGAACGGTGCCACCTGTCCTAAAGACTAATTGAATCACATGCATCTGTTGCCAGTCATCTCTGAGAGCGGCGTTTAGTGCTTTGATTTCAAGAAATAAATGAGTGCCATCTAGGCTTCTGTTAAGTGGTGCCTTCTGCAGAGATATAGTATTTGTTTTCATCTCCTAATCTAACTTTGATTAACTTCATTGCACTGAGTTTAAGAAATGGCATTGTGAGAAATGGTAAAAGTTAAACCAAACAAACAGGCAGGACATTTATATCAAGTGTAGGGAAAAACCCCTCAAAGGCATATTTGAACATTTTATTGTCCTGAATAAATATAGTACATTTACAGTGTGGTTAGAAACCAAGTGTACTGTAAATTTGCAATAATTAATCAGGATAAAATATTATTTAGCCCATATAGTCCATGTTTATCAAATTCTTGACAAAGACCGTTTTACGCCATCAGCTGTTACTACGGACTGTAAATAAATGGTGCCTGACTATACCATGGTAACCCCATAAATAAACAAAAATAAAATAAAATAAACTCCCCATGTTTGCGTGGGCTTCCTCTGGGTACTCCGGTTTCTTCCCACAGTCCAATAACATGCACAGGAGGCTGATTCCAAATTGCCCCCAGGTGTGAGTGTGAATGGTTGAATGTGTGTTGGCCCTGCAATGGCCTGGCGAGCTGTCCAGGGTGTATCCTGCCCTCACCCAGAGTCGGCTGAGGTGGGCGCCACTCCACGACCCTAATAAAGATTAAGCGGCTTAGAAAATGAATGAATAATGCATGAAAATAAATTAAATTGCTGGCCATTTCTGTGAGTTCGCATGTTCTCCCCATGCTTGTATGGGTTTCCTCCAGGTACTCTGCTTTCCTATAACTGTCCTAAAACATGCACAGTAGGCTAATTGGCTGTTCTAAATCACCCCTAGGTGTGAGTGTGTAGAGTTGTATGTGTGTTGGCCCTGTGATGGCCTGACAAGCTATTCAGGGTGTACCCCGCCTTTGCCCAGGGTCGGCTGAGATGGGCGCCAGCCTCCCCGCACCCTATTTAGGAATAAGTGGCTTATAAAAAAAATAAATGAATGAATAAATGAATGATAAATCGCCCACACCTATTCACTCTGCAGATCCCCTCTCAACCGGATTCTGGATGCACGAGTTTTTATACTTGAGTCTCTGTGTCCCTATGTGTGTTATCTATGGGTCACTAAGCTGTTTTCAGGTGCACCTTGAAACTGTTATACAAACCTAAAGATGCAGTTTATGTAGTATTCACATGACAACATGCAAAAAAGTTCACATTTCCTTCACACACTCATGGATTGTTTTTGCACAATTCCACAAGATAAGTGAGATATGGGTATAATAAAAGGAGGATTAATTGTATTTCATTGCTGATTAAATATCCGGTATCCGGTAATAATGGGGTACACCCTGAACAGTTCACCAGACTATTGCAGGATCAACACAATCACACAACCATTCACACTCACTTTCACACCCCCAGGACTCAAACTCAGGACCACTACATCACTGACCCCCCAAACCCCCGTGTGTGTATGTGTGTGTGTGTGAGTGTGTGTGTGTGTGTGTGTGTGTGTGTGTGAGTGTGTATGCGCGTGTGTTGGTGTGTGGGTGTGTGTTGGTGCATGCATGTTCTGCTAACACTTCCTCTTCTTAAATAATTGCCTATTTTTTCCTGTTCTTATTTTATAGCTCTGTTTACATACTGGCCAGGATGTAAGTGTGTGTGTGTGTGTGTGTGTGTGTGTGTGTGTGTGTGTGTGTGTGTGTGTGTGTGTGTGTGTGTGTG
>JAOUQZ010000044.1:11129365-11139767 GCA_028564935.1 Neosilurus hyrtlii
AATTGTCAGCTGGCAAATAAGTTATGTTGCTGTTGTTGTTGTTGTGTGTGTGTGTGTGTGTGTGTGTGTGTGTGTGTGTGTGTGTGTGTATACAAATACAGTAACTGTGCAAATACTCAGTGTGTGCCCCTTGCGTGTGGTTATGTGTATTATTTCTATTAGATTTTTTTTAACTTGGCAAAATATATTCAGGTGTCTATGCGTGTGTGTATGTGTGTGGGTAAGTGTGTGGGTAAGTGTATGCATATATGGTGTGAGAGGTACTTCTTTTAAGAGTAGGCTGCATAGCTGTCAACGTGTTTCTACCCTGTGATGGTCTGGCGAGCTGTCCAGAGTCGGCTGAGATGGGCACCAGCCTCCCCGTGACCCTAATTATGATTAAGTGGAATCAGAAAATGAATGGATGAATGAATGAGGTAGTTATTTTTTCATTTGTTGTTCCTACAAATACCATAGACATTCTGGTGTGTGGTAAGTTAGTAAAAACGTTGTTGGCTCCTTTAATAGCTCTGTGCTCCTTTAATAGCTCTGTACTTGGATAAAAGCGACCGTCATATGAATAAATGCTCTTTTCTTTTATTTTCACGGCTTGATAAAATATCCTTCAGTCTAATATCCTGGCTTGTTGTGGCAAAGAATGTGTGGTCTCCAATGAAAACATGCGGATCAAAGCAAACAATAAATTGCCTGTTGTCATCTTTCACATGTAAACGCTGTCCAGCAGAATTTATAATCTGGAGGCAACGCACTCTTACCTTTCAAAGCCCAGCTGTCTTATTGATTTCTCCCATGATGAGCCTGCAAGAGTGGGAAAAAAACAGAAGCAGGATTTAGCGACACCAATAACTTACTGAATAGAAAATATAAAGATATATGTACTACACTGAAATAAGAGTATACAACGTAGATGTATCCACAAAAGTCAAGTCAAGTCAAGTCACTTTTATTTGTATAGCGCTTTTTACAATTGCCATTGTCACAAAGCAGCTTTACATAGTAAAATTAAATTAAGGAGGAATCTAAAAATTTTCTCTACAACCCCTAGACATCCCTAATGTAAAGTATGAGGGTGAGTCAAAAAAGGAGGCAATTTGTAATAAGAAACACAATCAAACATATCATACATCAAGATATAGGTAAACATCATAGGTTCACACCCCTACTTCTCAACATCTTCGTCACCACCCTGTTGACAGTAGTTCGTAAAACTCAGCTGACTGCTGATGTAGCCAGTTCCTTACAGCAGTTTTTACTTCTTCATCACCACCACTAGTTTGCCCTTAGTGTCTCTTTCACTGGACCAAAGAGAAAGAAAATAAAAATACAGTATCGAAAAGACAATCATTGGAATGGCCTCATCCGACGTCTCCAAAAACAAAATAGTTATTTGCTTTTGAGATGCTCAAGGTGTTATTCTTCTTCATTTCTTGCCAAGTGGACAAATAGTCAGCTCGGAAGCAAACCCTGAGACCCTTAAAAGACAGAGCATGAATCTACCACGTAAGACCAAATTTGAAGATGAATCAAGTTCTTCTTCAACATGACAACTCCAGCCTCACTCGAGCCTCAAAACAAGGGAGGCAGTCACTCCTTTCTGGTGGACAACTCTGTCGCATCATCCCTACTCACCTGACTTAGCACCCTTAGACTCCCATCTCTTTGGTCCAATAAAAGAGGCTCTGAGGGGCAAACGTTATGGTGGTGATGAAGACGTAAACACTGCTGTAAGGAATTGACTACATCAGCAGCCAGATAAGTTTTATGAAGCTAAGATACACATTACCAATACCCTCATTCTTAGGTGGAACACTGCTATTAAAAGAGGTGGTGACTATGATGGGAAGTAGGGTTTGTGAACCTGTGATGTACAGTCTTGTCCAAGAGTTTTGGCAGCGACCCTGTCATGGCTAAAAGTGTACAGTTGACGACGCAAGAGATTCAAATCCATTTTCAGGTGTTTATTTAGCCTTTGTTTTCATTGCGGTTATCCACCTCAGTTCTATAATGCTGTTCAGACTGATCAGTAGTTTTTAATTGACCTTTAGAAAGCTTTTCACCATATTTTGGTCCTAGTATAGAGTGATCAGTTATCCTCATCTCCGTGTCATATCACCAGCAATGAGGAAAGTGTGAGTGAGTACTTGTCACGTGTAGTCACATACCCATTTTTATTACATTTTTACATTTTTATTCAATAGTAAATGAAAACTCATCACTATAATCCAGGAGAAGCATGAAATTTGGTATATAGCTATATAATGATGTACAATATGTTTGATTATGTTTGATTATGCTCCTTATTTCTTATATAATAAAACAAACTGCATTGATTTTTGACTCACCCTTGTATTTTTATACAGGGTGGGGATAATTTAAGGGCCAAATAACTCAGTATAATTTACACATAGAAAACACAGTACAAATTCAGAAGGATTTTGGGACCTGGAACAACGTTCTTTCAGCACACTGAGAATTCCTAGTTAAGTTCCTGACTGTATAACCATACACCCACATATATCTCTCACTACACTGCAGATAGAACTAATGTAACCGTATTTAAATACACTTAATGCCTGTCTGTAATGTTTGTATCTTTAATTGGTATGACCTCCAAAGCATAATGTGACATACAAAAATAAATACATACAAGCTGCAGCATTGCCATTTAATACAAAATAGCTATATACAAAGCGATGAGCACTCACTTCTGAGTATCTCATTTCATCCTGACAGTGTTACACAGAAGGGCGCATGTGATATACACACTGTACGTGGTGATTCACACCCCATTAACAACATTTCACTAATAAAAAGCATGTGTTTCAAATCGCAACACATATTCTAAGAGCTGAGCAGCTTGGCAAGTCAGAGGCAAGCTGTCATCTCACATGGACGCCATGCATAACAAATCAGTCTGTTTGGAAGGAGCCCAGTTTCAGCTCCTTTTCCCCCATGGTTTCTGCATCATATGTGTTCATGAGAATAAAAACACTGAAGCAAGCTGTCCACACATAACATACTGTACTTCCCTGTTATGAGGGAGAGTCTGTTGATTAAACTGAAACTCATGTGTGACTATCCAGAAATGTGTTTACATGCACACTCTCGGGTCTTCTGAGCACTCTGTGTGTGTCTGAGGACGGATAATTTCAAATTTATGCCCCCCAAAAGCAATAAACAGATGAATTCATATGGTCCCTGCAAATTTAAAAGAAAACTATGAGTTGTTGTTTTTTTCACCTTTTTTTTGCATGAATTGCTTCACTTTTTCATGTACTGGGAAAAGAACAAAATAATTGTTTATTTAAAACTCACCTATCAAATGGGTCCAAGGGAAGTTATTGGAAAATCAGTACTGCACATAATGCATAATAGGTGCAAAATATTATGAATATAAACTTTACTATAGCTTGATTTGATCTATTTATTTATTATATTTATTTACTATAGCTTTATTTGATCTATTTGTTCTCCCATCATCAGACTCATCAGAATCTGAGGCAAGGCTTAGATTATGTGCAATATTAGTACCCTGCTGTATAGGATTTTTTTTTATTTAGTGGTTCAGTGGTGGCCCGGTGGTACTGGATTACTGAGCCCAAGGTGGGGGGTTCAAGCCCCACTATCAACGGGTTGTCACTGCTGTCCCCCCAGTGCAGCTAACTGGGTTATCAAAGGCCGGTCATGTCTCTCACTGTCTATGATGAGTGGCATATAAAAGAACCATTGCTGATTTTTGTGAAGAGTAGGCTGTGTTGCTGTCCTGAGTGTACTCTGCCCTCACCCAGAGTCAGCTGAGATTGGCGCCAGCCTCTCTGCGACCCAAATTAGGATTAAGTGGTTCAGAAAATGAATGAAAGGATGAGTTCATTTAGTATCATTCTCTGAAATTGGTCCAATAATGTGTGTCACTGGGATGAAAAATTTACAATCCCCAAATTTCAATGCACTGAAGTTTATTTCCCTCTATACTGACCATAAATTCATGAACCATTGTTACAAAGACAGTGAGAGAACTACTTCATGCACATAACTGCACTTTTATTAGTCTCCTGTTTGTTTTTGGTGAACAAATTAATTAGCGCTCGACTACGTGTGAAGTAAATACACTGCAGAAGGAACTCAGTTGTACATGTTATAACATGGAACCTCACCCCTCACAGGAAATATGGGTCGGTTCCATATGTAACTGGCGTGGAACTGTAAATTGATGTGTGAGTCTCAGTCGACAAAGTAAGAAAAACAGGATTTTCTACTTTGAATATAAATTGTAAACATGTTGTATGTGTCCATGTGGTATGTTTGCAGTATTGATTGCTCTTTTAATTCTTTATAGATTTTTGGAAAATATTAGGTCCGAAATGTGAATAATTAAATTTGACCCAGTTTCAGAGAATGACTAATATGTATTATGTAATATGTATATATATTAGGGTGTTCCAAAAAACATTTATTTTTTGGAAATATTTAGGTCTCACCCTCTAATTTTGTTGTATTCTAAGAAAAACTAAAGCACACACACAAAAAAATTTCCAGATCAAATAAGATTTAGAGGTGGCACACGAGCTCAGTTATAAGGACATCAATCTGGCCATGTCGAAAGCAACTGCTGAAAAATTCCATTACCACTTGTGGTATTTGTCTGAATAGTTAGAGGCTCTGGTTTTTTTCGACTAATCTGTGAGTTCTTCCACAAAGGGAATCATGGTCAGTGCTCTTGGTAACTCCACTGACTCAGTGAATCAAAAGCGTCCAGCCCCAAGTGTCAATAACTTTGTTGAGCACAAGCTGGGAGACTCTGTCTCTGAAAACACAAAGATGTTTTTCCAAAACCTTGGGCTTCCAAATGCCTTCCTCTCTGAAGATTCAGAAACATGGGAGACCCAAGATACTTTCATACTTTTTAAGCAAAAAACACTGTCTCATCTTTTTCGGTCAGCATCTTAATTGTGTCATTGTTGTGCATTGTGTGTTCATAATTCTGTCTTGTGTTTTGATGCACCTTCAGATGTGGCACTTTCTTTGCTTGTGCTTAAGACCTTTGCACAGGACTGTACATATGCAAACCATTTTTATGCAGAAAGATTTCATAAAATCTTTTTGTCAAAATTGTTTGAAATGTAAGCTCGTGGAACCAATTAATCAACATAAACATGAAAGAGCCTTTATTACTACCAGATTGCACATGAATAATCCCAGAAGTCCTTGTTACTGTATTGCTTCAATGATGGGAAACTGATGAAAATAAACCCTCATGACAACAGCTTTGGTAAGACTTTTTCTAGGGTGTTTCTCATTGTAAGATATTGTTGTATTTTTGAATAGTCACTTAAAAAAATCAAGTCAAGCTTTTTCCAGTATGGTGAAACACATACACCACAAATGCAGAGATTAGGTTAAAAATGTGAGTGAGTCATTCATGTTCTGTAACCACTTCATCATGGCCAGGGTCGCAGAGGATACCAAGCTGATCTTAAGTGAACAGCACACAAGGTATACACTCTACACACGCTCAGGCAGTCTACTACACACATTTATACATACATTCACACCAGTACATACATTCACACTCTGTACTACTGTACAAAACTGAGCACAGGATCGAACCGGAGACCTTGGAGTTGTGAAGAGGTAACACTACTTCCTGTGATACTCTGCCATCCAAGACAGTTCCTATTAATTATTCATTCATTCATATATTTGTAGAAGCTGTGTAATCCTAATTAACGTCACTGGGAGGCTGGTGCGTGTCTCAGCAAAGGAGGGGTATATCCTGCACAGGTTGCAAGAACATGAACATGAATAAATGAACTTTTGCACGATATTCCAATTTTTCGAGTTTCACCTGTATATGCTCATGGTTTAAATAATAATCTCCACTTGGAGCACAAAAATTTAAACCTTTGTGTAAGCAGTGGGTCTGATTAATAGTAAAATGTCACCTCTGAAAAAAAGCTCTTTGTAGACTTATAGTATGTATGAAGTAGTAATATATTCTTTATGTAGCTAATATTGGTCTCCAATGAAATTCACTGGTTTTCCTTTAGTATACTTGCAGCCCAAAATATACCTTTTAACATTACATGATGCTTATATTTAACTCTTAGATAGAGATACTGGAGTAAATACTGCTCTGTGCTAAAATTTATATCCCACAACCAGTACAACCTAAGACTCCACTCTCATGTGTGCAGTTTTGGGTTTTATTCATCACTATGTTCTCATAACTTAACTCAGTGTGTAAGCTGTTTCAGTTTCAACCACTGCAACCAGACATTCATTCATTCATTAGGGTTGCGGGGAGGCTGGCGCCCGTCTCAGCCGACTCTGGGCGAGGGCAGAGTACACCCTGGACAGTACGGCAAGCCATCACAGGGCAGAAACACACTGATGGCAATGCAGCCTACTCTTTACAAAAGTCAGCAGTGGTTAGCTGTACTCGGGGACAACAGTTACAACCCGGTGACAGTGGGGCTTGAACGTGTGACCTTGGGATCAGTAATCCAGCACCCTACCACTGGGCTATCACTGCCCCGCACCCGGATATTTCACCAGTTTATAAGAGATGACAAATGTGTTAACAAAAGACGAACTACTCTGCATTACAGACAGTATTTTTTAGGTATGTTGCATAACACAAACAGACGTTAAACATGTATATTCACTCTCACTCAGTGAGTGTGGTATGAAAATTATGAGCCCCTCCATCTGCGCCACTTGTGTGCCAAAATCAACATCTCATGCACTGCTGATGACTGATGATAGAAAGATGTCATTATCCATTACAAGAGACACATGTGACATATTTGTTTACATTGGGCACCTTTATGATTTGTCTACTGTGTATTGACTTTAATGATAATAATACTATGTGGAGTGTATACGTGTTCTCTAGGATTCACTGACGATTTACTTTTGGTAAGGTCAGAAAAACCCAATATGTACACATGCACTGCACATGATATACTTCACCCACACCACCATTACCCCAACCACCACCGCTGTCCCATCTGAGTGGCTTTTTTTTTAATTCTTTGTTTTCTAAGCCACTTAATTTTAATCTAAGCTGGCACCCATCTCAGCTGGCTTTGGGCGAGGGCAGGGTACACCCTGGACAGCTCGCCAGGCCATTGCAAGTCCAACACACATGGAACTGGAACAGCCAGTTAGCCTACTGAGCATATTTTTGAACTGTGGGAGGAAACCGGAGTACCCAGAGAAAACCCACACAAGAACAGGAAGAAAATACAAACTTTACACAGAAATGCCATGAGCCCAGGAATCGCCACCCTGCTGCCCAAGTGTATTTTTTTTATAGAGTTAAATAGTGCAGGCCTGAGACCAGGATTTAAACTTGGAGCAGAGCTGAAAGCAGATCCATAAGGAACCTTGATTTTGGACACATTTCCATTTCAATAATGCAAAGACTTGAGTCAAGATTTACTTAGTCACAGGCTAAAATACCAGTTCAACATTCAGCCAATGTTTTTCTATAGGTACCGTATGCACTTTCTTGTCAGTTTGTGTTGAACTTCAAAGGTTTTAGTTTCTCCAGAAACTCAACTCCAGTCTGGATCTGTGTGTTTAAGGCTCTGTATTCCCTTATTCCTCTACTGTATAACCATCTCTCATTTACCTTTCACCTAGTTTTTTTTCCCGATATGGTATGTTTATTTTCTTGCTCCAAAAAAAAAAAACAAAATTGGACAGAAGAGTTCACCCTCTTTTCTGCCTTAGCAATACAAAGCACTGTATAACTCTCCATCCCATCTCACATCCATGTTGTTTTACCTGAGATGGTTGCAAACCATCCACCAAACCTGCTCTTTAGGACAAACATCCATCCAATTATATGCATGTCTTTGGACTGTAGGAGGAACCGGGAGTACCCAGAGAAAACCCATGCAAGCTTGTGGAAAACAAGTACACTCCACACAGAAATGTCACAATGCAAATCCAGGACCTTGTGCTGTGATCCAGACATGCTAACCACTAAACCACTGTGCTGCCACAACGTGATTTCCTAAATCCCTAAAGGCTTAGTGGTTAAGGTGATGGGTTACTGATCCGAAGGTCAGCGGTTCAATCACCACTATCACCACTGTTGGGCCCTTGAGCAAGGCCCTGAACCCTTAATTGCTCAGTTGTATAAAAGTGACAATTGTAAGTTGCTCTGGATAAGAGCGTCTGCCAAAATGCTGTAAATGTAAATGTGATTTTAAAAGTCCCTGAAATGCAAATGCATTTAGTGACCATATATACAATAAATGTTTCACATTAGATAATCACCACATCAGAAAGCCACATAAATATATATATATATATATTACATTATACAGTTTTCAGAGTTTTCCCACCCTTAAATCAATGTCACACTGAATTCACAATTATATACATTTGGCTAGGTTTGGTTTTATTTGGATCTTTTGAGACTCCATTAGATGCCCTACCCCTTGTACCTTCTACTCAGTGTATCGGTTTCTCAGACCTGCTTGAACACTGGACTTGATTGAAATCTTCAAACAGAAAGAGGTTTGGTAAAAGAGTCATAGCTAATGTTCCTTAAGTGAAGAACTTACAAGCATATACACAGAAAGTATCTGGGAGAAAATGTCATGTCCACATTTGAGGACAGGGGGGTCCCATGAGGTGTAAATACATGAATATTACTAATTTGCCAAACCGCTTAATCCTACTACAGTTGCAGGGAGGCAGAGATCTCATTCACACTCAAACCCAGGACCTTCTTGCTGTGAGGCAGACATACTAACCACTACACCACAGTGCCACCTGAATCATAGTTAGTACTATTAATTATGCATCAATAATGCATTTATTCTTTTTAAATTGCTTCCCAGTGAATGTAATCTGCATCTATAAGGAAAAATGCTTTCTGACTCATTACATCATTCAGCATATAATTTACTCAATGTCTAATAAATGTCTGTTTTAATACAGTTTAAACATTTAATAAAACATCTTAAATTAGGGTTAATCGAAAGCATATGTTTATTCAACATCCGTTATGGCAAGCAGCGATTTTTTTTGTTCATTTTCTTTCTCATTTTTTTTTCCAAAAACCTTTTCTTCAAGGCATACATGCCTCATCCTACACACTTACAACTAATTCTAACCATCAATAATCTCTGTAGCCTTTCTCTCTGTCTTTCACTCTCCTTGTTTCTTGATGTCTAAGAAGTGATGTTTTGTTAGGTAGATGTGTGTGTGTGTGTGTGTGTGTGTGTGTGTGTGTGTGTGTGTGTGTGTGTGAGTGAGAGAGAGACAGAGAGAGTGAGAGAATGAGAGAGAGAGAGAGAGAGAGAGAGAGAGAGAGAGAGAGGTGAATGAGAGCGGCTGCAGGATCAGCTCAAGGACTCCGTGCTGAATTTAAAGACAAGGAAACAAAGGTATAATCTAGATAAAGCCTGTTTGATTCAGAGTGTACTGATTTAATAACAATGTTCTATAAAAAATAATAAGAAATGTTGATAACAACTAGTCTCTTGGGCAAATAAATAGGCTTCTTGCTTTTGGATTTTTATTTTATTATTATTTTTAAGTTAGTGCATGAGACTTAAGAGTTAAAAGTGCTAAGAATGCCACCGTACTGTCACATACAGCTACAGTGAGAAATAAATATACTGGCCGGTCCCTGCCTTTCCCTAAAATTGTACGCTTTTGTTGCTCAAATATCCAAGGCGTTCAAAAATTATTTTTATAAAGGCACCTGTGGCATAGCTGCACTAAAACCAATCCCTTGCAGAAAGCGAGTGGTTTCTTATTGTTGAAACACAGCCACTGCCAAGGCGGAGTGCATGCCAAAGCTGGGCAAAGAGTGCAGTAAAAAAGTGTTACTAAAATCAGAACTTTCATAGGACTAGAGAGAGAAAAATATAACACTAAACAAAAGGGGGAAAGAAAACTAAATGCTTCATTATCACAATATATGTTTTTTGGTATTTTTAAACAGCTTGCATTTCACATGTATATGTCCTGACATAAGACACTGACATGTGATACGATAGAGCTTCATACTCAAGCTGATTTTTGATAATGCCTACGACTGAATGTTTGTATGTATACAACTACATTTACATTTTTGGCATTTGGCAGACACCCTTATCCAGAGCGAATTACAACTGAGCACTTGAGGGTGAACAGCCTTGCTCAAGGGCCCAACAGTGGCAGCATGATGCTGCAACCCCCAACCTTTGGACCAGTAACCCTAGGCCTTACCCACTGCACCACCACTGCCCTACAGATATCCTGAATGAAAACAAAATATCTATCTATCTATCTAGCTATCTATGTATCTATCTCATATAGTGTGTGTGTGTGTGTGTGTGTGTGTGTGTGTGTATGTGTGTGTATATATATATATATATATATATATATATATATA
>JAOUQZ010000044.1:11207431-11230309 GCA_028564935.1 Neosilurus hyrtlii
GTTGCATAATAATTCTGCACACTAATAGTTGCCTAATAATGGTGTACATATAGATATTCTCTTAAGAAAGCCAAAACATTGACCAAGAGCACTGTATAGTTGTACAATATCGATTAATCCTCAAAAATACTTGCCTAATAATTGTGCACATAGTATATAAAACAACCTAGATCTTTCTACTCAACTGATATTTCCAGACACAGACTGTCATATGACTTTTTTAATTTACCTAAATTGTATATTTATGTTATACCATAGTACCGTATCTGATCCAATAACCATGAAAGCTCTGAGGTAGAATGATGTTTTTGACCCAATATAAAACATTAAACATTATTAAAGTACCAAGGAGTCCTACCATGAGACAACTACAGAGCAAACGCATATGACGATATCACACAAAACATGCGATTCAGCATTGTGCAAACTTAAACTGTGAGGTAGAAATGCTTTTATTGGTGGCATGGTTTAAGAAAAAACTTTTTTTCACCAAAGAAAAAGTGTTAACTAAAAGGATTCATTGCTGGATACTGATAGGCAAAAACAGAATTCCTGTCTCATTCAGTGGGACTAACAAGAAAAAGGTCACTCCTTTTTTCTGACTGACAAACACAGAGACCACACCTCTTTCTGTGGAAAGGACAAATACAGACACCGTGCCTCCTTTAGTGGGACTGACAAGCACAGGAGCCACTCGCCCTTCAGTGGGACTGTCAAACACTGTCAAACATGCCTTCTATAGTGGAACTGACAAACACCGTGGGCATGCATCCTTCAATAGAACTAACAAACACCATGGCCACAACTCTTTCAGTGGAACTAATGAACAGAGGCCATGCCACTCTGTATACTATACCTGTGTGAAGGAAACTTCTCCCTGAGTGTGGAGATGATCAGCTCCTCCACGTGCTGGTCAGCCTCGGTCACCAGGTCTGTAGGAGTGCTTTTACTGCTCACACGCTTCTCTTGCATCACATACACCCGGACCATCTAAGCGAGAGAGAGGAACACTTCGTAAATTGTCTGCAACCACATTACCAACCCAACACGTCAGAGATTTGTCAGGAACTGGCTCTGATAGCGTTAATATCAATCAATATTAGCCAATGTAGGATTGACTGGGCTGTATCACTGACCACATACATCATAACACACTACTGGCCAGTGCTGAGCTTCACAAACAACAAGCACAGAGATTGTGAAAAACATTTGTTTTACGTTCCTAAACCAACTGATGACAGGAAAGCCGAGTTGGAAAAACCTTAGATGCACAAGCCATTAGGATGTGCCATCACGAACATCTCTGGCACCATTCTCGTCCTCAGAGACACTGGAGTCAATAGTTGCCCGGAAGTGATGTGAACTCGTTGTGCTGGATAACCCAGCCCAACAAGTTCATATCACTTCCGGGAAAAAATGACTGCTAACCATTGCTTCAGCTCTGCTAGTAATAAGATATAAGTTTTGTGCTTTTTATGGTAATTTATGGTAAAATAAGCTTCTGTATTACATAAATATATTACATAAGCATGAATAATGCTGTAAGGATGACCAACACCGGTACACTTTTAGGCTGTGGGTTACAGATTGTTGGTTCAAGCCCCAGTACTAACAAGTTGACGCTGCTGGGCCCTTGAGCAAGGCCTCGAACCATCAACTGCTCAGTTGTATAAATCAAAATGAAAATGTAAGTCTGGATAATGGGTGTCTGCCAAATGCTGTGAATGAATGAAAAGGCATCTATTCACTGCTGAACCATTTCTTTCTACTAGGGTAGCAGTGAGGCTGGAGCCTATCTCACCTGACACTGAATAAAAGCAGGGTACACCCTGAACAGCTTATCAGACCACTGCAGGGCAAACCCACTCACACAAATATTCAAACTTATACCTAGGGGCAATTTGGAACAGCCAGACAGCCTCATGTACATGTCGTTGGACTGGGGGGTGAGGGTGGGGGACCGGAGTATGTGAATGAAACCCACACAAGCAGGGGGAGAACACGCAAACTCCATACAGAAACACCAGAACGTAAACTGAGGACTTCCTTGCTGTGTGGCAGACGTGCCAGCCACCGTGTCCCCATGAATGCCCTTATTATTATTATTATTTGTACATGACTGCACATGTAACTGAGTAAGGGTTAAGATCGGGGCCAGTTTTTGATCATCCATCAGACAGTTTCCCCGGAAAAGAAACCTGGTAACCCAGTTTCAGACATGTGGTCAGTCTTGTGCAGGCCAGCCTGTAGAGGAACCGTAGCATTGTCAGTGGAAATCTGACCTTGTTTCTATTCTGCCTCTTATTAGGAATTACAAGAGGGTTTATTTATATCACAGGAAAGAGAGAGAGAGAGAGAGAGAGAGAGAGAGAGAGGTTACATCTGTAACAAGAAAAGGGTCAACTGTACTGTATTGTGTAATAAATGTATGGCACAACACACACACACACACACACATATCAAATAGATACACATTGCCACACTGTATCCTGTATCAGTAGAAACACTAGCAGTCCCTGTGCCTGTAATGTAGCATTAGCCGCTTGTGAAGTGAGGGATGTGAAACTCGACCCTGTTACATTGTTTCACTCTTTTCCCCCCAAATAAACATTAACGGGCTGAGATTTTATCCCATGTATAACCTAATACAGGTCCCTGTGTGTGAAATAAGCGTGTGTGTGTGTGTGTGTTTGTGTGTGTTTGTAGCACAGTCCAGCGCGGTGTGCTGGTCCACGCTGCTGTGTTTGTGGTAGGAAGCGGTAATGTATCAGTTACCTGGCCGGCTCTGAGAGCTGTCCTCACGGCCACATCCATGCACTCGGCCCAGCTCTCGGCTTCCTCCATGTCCGAGCTTAAGGCGTTAACTGAGCAGATTATTAGCGGAAACGGCGGCTCAGTGTCTCCCCGTTCATGGCTCACCGCTTCGGTTTGGTAGTCAGGGTTTCCACTGTGGTTTTAAAGCAGCATGGAGTCCTGACATGGATGTGCTAGTGACCTGCGCTCTCTCTCTCTCTCTCTCTCTGTGTGTGTGTGTGTTTCACCTGTGCGCGGTCAGCCATGGCGTTTTGCTACATTATAACACCGGCTTTAAGAGTAAATAAGATCAGAAAACTGCATAATATCCCTGATAGATATCACATAAACTAGCTCAAACCATTCCAATTCAATTCAGAGAAGTTTGGTTGACAAAAAAGGCTGAAATACAAATGACGCATGAGACCCTACAGAAGTACACTAACGCATATTATGAATTAATGGGTTCTCCGCCCTCTGTAGTGCACTATGCATCCTCAAGATAGTCATTTGGGATTAAACCTTAATACTGACTGAAGCTTATAAGTATAAATATATAAATATAAATACTCATATAAACGTGAAAACATATAGTAAAACATGTAAAACTCACACTATGCATTTTGTTCAGGATTTTTATACTGATTTTTATAAAGGTGTTTTGTTTTGCAGTAAATATTATCTTAAATATTTATATATAAGTAGCATTTTTATATAGTTGTATATCAGGATATGGACGGATTTATATAAGACGTATATTTATCTAACGTGTTGGGAAACAGTATTTAAAAAATGATTATTAAAATATTTATGGGGAAATGTAAATATTTTAAAGGGGAATCATTAAGAATGGAGTAGTCAACAGCGCCATCTCCTGGCTACAGTGCATAAGACAGCCGTCACTCATTTGCCAAACCTCGCGGGGAGACCGGACACTTGGCCGACATTGAGCGATGGCGGGGTACACCATGAACAGCTCGTCAGACCACTGTAGGGCCAATATCACAAATATTCACACTCATAACAAGTGGCAATTTGGAACACCCAGTTAGCCTAATGGGAATGACTCATGCATGTGGGAGGAAACCTGTGTTCCCGGAGGAAACCCATGCAAGCACAGGAAGAACATTAAAACATATAAACACCTGAACCGAACCTGGGACCCGAACCCACAAACTTACTGCTGTCAGGCGGGCAGGCGTACACTATGCCACGGTGCCCACCAAAGACATCCCTGCTGTTGCTAACAGCAATACACAGTAATTAACCAGTTTGCCGGAAGCAGCGATTATGGGGCCCAAGCAGGGAAGATGAAAATAGGATTAGCAGCACCACTGGCATAATTGGATTTCGAATAGATTTCTTTTCGACACATTAAAGATTTCTGTGAAGTTTCATGATGATAGGTAATTCTGGATGTAAAAAAAAAAAGAAATCCTGGTTTCTTATAAGTGCATGTACCCGGAAAATGGTACTGCATCTTTTTTTTTTCTTTTGCCCCGAAAAACCATGCAGAAAATTTCGAAAATGCCTCAGACAAAATGAAAAAAGACGCAGCAAGTGATTCCATGTTAGACACTGTGATTGGTTTAGTTCTGTCTGAAAGTTATATTTTTCAAAGATTTTTGGAACAAGGCTGATGTTCTATTGATGAGTTTCCAATGATGTCACACAAAAACAAAACAAAACAAAACAAAAAAAAATTATGTATATGTGTGTGTGTGTATGTGTGTGTGTGTATATATAAATAACAAATAAACAATAAAATGCCAGAAAATCATTTTGGTCTAGTGGATTTTTTTTTTTTGATCAAAGGAATCTCTTTAAAATAGAAAAATGAATCAACACCAAATACATTTTTTTGGTTTGTTTTTTCCTTGCTATAGTGTCACCTTGTGTCCCATCAGGGTACTTAATCTAACCCAGAGCATAGGAACCGAGATGCCAAGTTACTGGACATATACTATACTTTATCATACCTTTAGGGCAGAAAACCACTTACTCTCTCATTTGCTGAATTGCTTAATCCTACTGTGCCTGTGGAGAGGCTGAAGCCTATCTCAGTATGCTTATACATCCTGAACAGCTCACCAGACCAGTGCAGGGCCAACACAAGCATTCACACACACACCTAGAGGATATCTGGAACAGCCAATTAGCCTAGTGTGCATGTTTTTGGACTGTAGGAGGAAACCGGAGTACCTGGGGGACACTCACGCAAACATGAGAACATGCAAACTCCACGCAGAAACAGTACTCGAACCCAGGACCGTCTTGTTGCGAGGTGGACGTGCTAGCCACCTGGAAGAAAACCAATAAAAATGAAAATCAAAGCAAACAAAATAGGGTTCTAGCAGGTTTTTGCCTGGCCCCAAAATAATAAGAAGAAGCAGCAGAATTAAAAAAAAGAAGACAATTCAGAAGCAATAAATATCAATGCAGCAAGCTAGCGAGGGAATGCAAGTGTCCTGGTTTTCACAGAGACCTTTTGTCTTGCATCACTGTGCACTCATTCATACTCAAAATAACGTCATCACTATGTCCCAAATTAACACAAAAATAAAGGAACGTCTCCAAAGAGGAACATTTATTTACAGTATCAGGACAATCACTGTCAAATGTTTCATCATCCTTTACACTGACCAATTCACATAGAATGGACATTTAGAAAGGCAATAATATACACTGTCATGGGGAAAATGTCATTTCTAGAGATTCTTACCCCATGGATGGCCTGACAAAAACCTGTCAGGAATTAAAGACGCATCATGGCTTTTTAAAAGTACAGACATGACAATTAAAATTAGTTTAATTTATATATAATTCAACCAGCCCTGTTCTCCCCTTGCACAAACAACGTACACATTTCCCAAACTGCCAAAAAACCATCATGAAATGGGATAAAAGAAGAGTGAAAACATGGAATAGGAGATGTATAGAAGAGCGATGTGATGACCTACATTGTCACAGATCAAAAAACATGGCACACACACAGGGGGGGAAACACCATGCAAAAAACAGCAACTAAGTACCATACAAAGGCTTAGTCTTTAATAATAATAATGCATAAAAATAAAACAGTGAAAACCTAGGATAAAGTAATAAACAAAAACAAAAGTAAAGTTTGGCTTAACAAAGTGGGTTAAAGTTGAGCAGGAAAAAAACAAAACAAAAGACTTGTCGAAGTGCAGCATTAGTTGGAGCTTAGTGTCTGGTTGGCCGTCGTGAGGGTTAGTAGATAAATTCTCCTGGCACCTCCTGCAAACCTGGGAAGGGCTCTTCGAATTTGAAGCGCTTTGAGATCGCCTTCTGCTCTGGGGTCAGGCTCTCTTTGTCTGAGGACTGCCTGCACTGGCCCAGAGTGTAGGCTGCCATGACAATGAGCTCCTCTGTCAGTCTGCTTTCCTCTTCGATTTCCTCATCACTGCGCTGAGTAGAGACAGCTGTGCTAACTGGTTCAGGGATGGAGGGGGCGGTGCTCTTCTCTGTCTCCTCGGCAGAGTCGGTCTCCTGTGTTTGTAACCACGGGTGTTTCAGGCACTCCTCTGCAGTAGCACGATCCCTGTTCAGACAGAATACACCAGTCATATAAAACTAGAAAGTCAGACCGCTAACAATAGAACAGCACAAACAGAAAGACAAAAGGGATGGGATCAGATACACTACAGGCTTAGAGAAACCTTTACCAAGGAGGTTTTGTTTTTGTCACTGTTGGGTTGTTATCAGAGGCACTGAGGGGCAAATGGTATGGTGGTGATGAAGTGAAAACTGCTGCAAGGAATTGGCTATATCAGCAGCCAGCTGAGTTTTAGAATCGGAGATACACGCCTTCATTCTTAGGTGGAACACTGCTATGAAAGAGGTGGTGACTCTGATGAGAAGTAGGGATATGAACCTGTGATGCACAGCTATATCTTGATACATCATTTGTTTGCTCCTTATTTCTTATATAATAAAACAAAACTGCATTACTTTTTGACAAACTCTTGTATTTTTTCATATTTACTATATTTACGTCACATTTTTTAGCAGCTATATATTATTTAACAGATTGACTGACTTAATTTTGATTGATTATTTGACTGACTGATGTTTTATGCATAGCACTTTAAATTTAATTGTACTGGTTTTACCATGTGTGATGACAAAGGATTTTGATGATTGTTGGTAACAAATAAGCTAAGTGCATATTTCAAAAACCATATATTTCAAAACTCTCTAGGGAATTTCATGCACAAGAGTGTCTAGAGATTACACACAAAAAAAAAGCTGAGGGAAAGTTCTGTAGACAGAAACACCTTGCTGATGAGAGAAATCAGAGGGCAATAGCTGGAGTAGTTCTCAACTAATCACTCTTCCTTCATAAGTTTGGTGAACTGAAAATCTCAGAATGAATACAACAGCAGAAGACTTCATCATGTTCCACTTTTGTCAGCCAGGGACAGACAGGAAAAAGACCAGGGACCTTTATCCATCTTCACCTGCCCAGTTTAATGAGCCTGTACCCACTGACACCTCAGGTTCCTGTACCTGGCTATCAAGATCCAAAGCTCTTATTCCGGATCTGCATGATTTTATGTGTCGCTCCGCTGCCACATGATTGACAGGACTGTAAGAATGAGCAGGCGTATGGCTGTTCCAGTTATTGTAGGGTTAAATATAATGCCTAGTTGGGTCCAATATTTCATGATGCCACCATGTGTTCCTAATTTTCAGTGCCTGCCAAACTACAAACATCAACTAAGGATGTCTATTCTACATTCAGTAGATCTGAAGAAGCTATTTGAATAATTTAGGTTGTTAAGATGAAAAACCTTTCAAACATTAACAACGTGCAAAGACGGAAATACAGTTGTCAGAAATAAATGATATAAAGAATAGTGTGGCACAAAGCTACCCTGAAACTCTATTTAAAGTATCAAATAAAAATAAAATGATTATCAGACTTAAATGACATTTCTACATGCAGGAAGATAAACAATACAGCTCAGGGCCAAAATGTTAGGCCAAGACTTGATACATCAGAGATAATATCAGTAGAGGATAAGGACTACAGCTATTTAACGGTTATTTCAAGTCGTACATGAGCTGATAGTCATCAAGGCACTAAGCGCCATGTCAGCTATCAGCCACACACAATGTGGAGATACAGTGTTTTTATTATATTCACATCCACTGAATTCTGAGAAACACAGCACTTGTTCTACTTTAATCAAATACACTAGATCATTTCTGCTTTGACGGCTAATTGCCTCACTGGTGGAATAAACCCAAACAAACTGACAGCAACAGCCAACAGCAACAATTCTTTGGTGAAATATTCAATAACGGTAAGGGCTGGTGTCCACCAAAGGTGTTTATTTATTTATTTATTCTTTTTTTTTTTTTTTTTGGAGTGTGTGCAGTGAACAGGGAGAGAGAGCAAGAAAGCTGCATGTGCAATCTCATCATACAGACCAGATTTTATGATAAAAGGGTGTGTGTCTGATTTAGAGGGAGGCCATGAATCATTAAATTAAACGCTGGAAAGTGGTATGTAAAGTGTAAACAAACTCAGTGAAAAGCCTGCCTGTCAGCTCTCCCACCAAACCTGGGGAGTGCCACAGTTGGAAGCCTAGCAACAATAAATGCGTGAGATCAGGGCTCTGAAAACACTCACGCGCGCGCGCGCGCACACACACACACACACACACACGCGCGCACGCACACGCACACACACACACACACACACACACAAAGTCTGGAGGTCGTAAACCCTAATTCTTTGAAAGGAAAAAAAAAATCAATTGCTTTAATAATTACTTTAAATAAAATAAAATACTTTAATTTCAAATTTTGTTGCTGGTTAAGTATACTTTTTGGAGTTTTGCTTTCAAGTTCTAGTCGGTTCTTTGTTTTTCTGTATTCAGTGTACAGGAGCAGATACCCTAGTAATGAAGTAACCAATCGGAACTTGCGATTTCTCATATCCAGTGAGCATTGATAAAATTTGGAGATTTACGCTGGGAATTTCAATAATATTTTAAGAGCTTTTTGATAAAACATTTAGCCTAATTGCATTATTTCTGGGAAACCAAAATATAGAACTGGACAAAGTGTGCTAATAGGAGATATAATAGTATTCTGAGATGTGTTGCTGTGCATACTCAGGCTCTTTGATGAGCAAAGATTTAATGAAGTGAATGGCTGCCTTGTCCAGTCGCTCCAGCTCCTCCTCTGTGTAGCTGACATTAATCTGTGAGATGTTGAGAAAGGTTTCCTGCTTGTCAGCTCCCAAGAAAGGAGACATACCAGTCAGCATCACGTAGGCAAGTACACCAATACTCCTACCGGACACACACACACACACACACAA
The DNA here is from genome assembly GCA_028564935.1 of Neosilurus hyrtlii. Lineage (NCBI taxonomy): Eukaryota > Metazoa > Chordata > Actinopteri > Siluriformes > Plotosidae > Neosilurus > Neosilurus hyrtlii. Next base: position 11,216,580 of record JAOUQZ010000044.1, read on the forward strand.
AAGAGAATGAAATTAGCATAACATTTTATGATAATGGCTTTCGAGAGACTGAACTTGTAGGGCTGCTTATGAGTCCTGGCCACAATCATTACACTCGGATTGAGGAGGTCAGCATTACGCCGTGTTGTATTATATGTAGTGCATTAAACAGCCTTATTGGCGTCATTTAAGCATCATTAGTGAATTAAATATCCAAGTACTTGTGAGACCTTTATAGAAAGATTACTTACCACATATCAGTGGCTGTGCTAATGGGCTCATAATTAAGAACCTCTGGGGCTGGAACGGGGAGAAAAGTAAATTAGGATTTAAAAGACTAAAATAATGGATACTAAACATTCGAAATCGAGTGTTTCAAGCCACAATAAGTCTTACCAACATATTCAGGTGTGCCCATGATCTCTCGGATTTCCTGATTGCCGCTCACCATCCTTGAGAGTCCAAAGTCCACAATCTTAATGTCCCCAAGAGGATTGTCACTGGTCAGGAGAATATTCTGTGGCTGTAGATGTTTGGGTGAGGGGGCAAAAACTGGGTAACTAATCCACAGCTGCTTTTAGGATTTTGTAAACTAGTAAAATATATCAGACTGGACACTTGTAAATACCAGAAGAACCATATAACAGCCAGAACGACTGGTAGTTTAAAAATTAAAAACATCTGTCCTAAACCTTTCGCTTCCAATTTAATTTGCAGTGCCGTGCAGTTCTTGTTTAAACCGCACTTCAGTCTGGCAGCTGACCCTTGACCATGCAGAGCATGTGAAGAGTATAATAACTGTCCAGTGCTGATGTCATAGTTCTGAGTTTAAATCCATATTTTCCCCATTGTTAAGAATGCGGGTCCTGACATAGTACATGGTAAAAGTGGAAAAATAAATTAAAATTAATTTACACCTTGATAATGATATGACTAGCTACTTATTAATATAAAGCTATATATATGTGTGTGTGTGTGTGTGTGTGTGTGTGTGTGTGCCTGTGCGCATGTGTGTATATAAAATAAATGAAAAATTAAAAAGTCCCATAAGATTTGTTTAACATTCCTAAACTTAAATATTAAATCTAAAGTCTTAATGTTGCTCCCTTATTTACCTGCAATTAAGTGTAAACGCTGATTTCAATTCAAATATAAGCAAGACACAATGCATTGCTCCTTTAAAAAAAACAACAAGAAAAACCCCCTGACAACAGATGACCACTAGGTGGACTCTAACATCACTTATTCTTCAGCTCATTTTTAAAACCCTGTACTGTTCTGTACTGTGCAATATAAGAACACCATCATGCTGTTATAAGGTCTATTAAAACTGACTGTGTTTAATTATTAACATGTTCAACCAGTCACCTTCAGATCCAGATGAACCACGTTGTTCTTATGAAGAAAAGCTATACCCTCCAGGATTTGCCTCATCAGCCGCTTCACATCCTCCTCCTTGAAGGCCTCGTCCCTCTCTGCCACACATCGGTTAAAAATCTCTCCACCAGCAGCACTACATATACAAAAACAACACAAATCATAACACTTGTTACATGCTTAATTTAAAATATTTATATTTCATAGTATTGGATTTCCTCTAATTTATATAAAATATACACCATGCAAGGACCTAAGTGCATATAGGTTCAGGGTTACAGAAAGCAACAGATATCTTTTCTTTATGTGCTCCATTATATGTCACATTCCAGAGGGGGAAAAAACCAAACAAAACAAGAACGAAGAGGTGAATTTATTGCCTTGACCACCTGGTAGTTTCCCTGTTGTGTCTGTACTGTGATAACCTTTAACACAGAGACATTTTATCTGAAATACTGCCGTAGAAAATGGGAAACCTTACACTGATCATCGCCGGGTCAGGTGTCCATAAATCTACTGCCCTAATTTAACCTCAGTGGAAATCACCACAAGTGCATGATTGGGTTGTAAGGATGGGAACAGACACACAGTCAGAAGCATGGAAACACACACACACACACAGCAAGACAGAGATTGCAGCCACATTACTATGCTTGCTAAACACAGCATATCAACACACTATTTCTTTTTTATTTGTTCTTGGGACATATTATTTTTCTCTATTTTATTTAGTCAGACTACTCATTTCTGTCTGAGAGGGAAAAAGTACAACATAATAAGTAATTAGTCCTTTTTTGCCTTTTGGTTCTGACAGCAGTAGTTTAGCTTGCATTAATGACTTAAAGGGAAGGTGTAACCTTAGTAGAAGCCAGACATGTTCATTGAGATTCTTAGGACAGACGTTATGTCAAATCCAATTACAGAACGGCTAAGCGATTTTAAACCCAAGGCTGAAGTTGATTGAGTCTCGCTATGGGCTAAATATTGTTTTATGTGCATGTGTCCATGTGGCTGATGGTTAGGTTAAATATGGATAAGCACAGATTGCTACAAAGCTCGAATTCAAGCCTGAATGTACTGCAGAGATAACACCCAAAGTAAAAAAACCTTGTAACCCTTGCAGTGAGGAACTTCAAGTACCAGTCCCCTGAATAAAAGGACAATGTTCCTATTTAAACATCATGTTTTGGCTGAATCTACAGTATCTGTGTATGTAACTGCATGCACATGGAGGATTTAGCAGGTACTTGGATAATCTTGGATCAGTGTTTATACAGTCAGTAATCCAGCTGTACAATTTTCTCATAACACTCAGCAAATAGAGTCATTTCCCCTAATGAATTATAATGATGAGGAAAACACACACGACACAGAAATGATCATGCTGGATTCTTCATTAGCAGTACATTAAGACAAGCACAAACAAACCTTTAGTGCTTCCTGCGAGATTTGCAAGAGATCTCAATTAACTGAGTATGTATTTACAAGGGTGGGCTGAAAAGTTAACAGGCTGATAATGACGCAGTGGTCGAATTTGACCAAATGTGGTTTATTTTCCCACACAGTGTCCCTCGTGGTCTACACACTTCTTAAATTGGTGTTGTAGCGATTGGATCCTCTTGGTATTGAAGCTGTCAGGTTTGATTGCTTTGGCATTACGCTCTTATTCAGCCTATGAACTTATCAGCCCAACCCGTGCTGTCCCCTCCAAAAGTTTATGAACATTGGGGACAATTAAATAAAATTTTCTGGTGCACTGAAAACAGTGTGTGATGTCAAAAGACAACTATAAGAAAAGAGATCAGAGTTTCAGGTTTTATCCCTTGGTATTTACATCTAGATAAGATGTTGGAATACAACCCATTTTGGATCAAACCAGTTTTTATGCAGTTTTTACACATCAGAGCTCTCTCTCTCTCTCTCTCTCTCTCGAGCAGATACTTAAAGCAGAAGCAGAGCATCAGGATAGGAAGGGATCCCTATCATCATGCTCTGCTTCTGTTTTAAGCATCTGCACTTGTGACTCTCCTTATGCTGCTCTCAACGGTCCCACGTGGAAACTGTATGACCTTATGATTGCTACTGCAATTGTCCTGTGCTCAAATTTACAATAAGTTCATTTTCATACTCCTCTACACCGGTATAATATAATGATATCTAATCCCGCTCATAAGCATCACCCACAAGAGGATGTGTCCCCACTGACTCTGTTTCCTTTTGATTTTTTTTTTCTTTTTTCTTTGCCACCATTCAAATCTACACGTTGCTTTATCCAAAATTCTGCTTTGCAATTCATGTACTCTGTTAATGGACCCAGTATACTTTTAAAAGGGCTAGAGAAATAAAACCGAAGGGAATTAAATAGAAATCATCAAGTAGCACATTCATCATGCTAAAAGGGTAATAAAATAATAGTCAAGATAGTCTTTTATATAAAACAGCACTACTGGGTGAGCAGAGGATTAGATGGATTTTTCAATGCCCTTTTGCTGTACACATTGTACGATTTTGAGCTGTCCCAAGGGAGATTATTTTGGTTGAAGCTCCTAAATGGTGGTCTTATGCTGTACTCTGAAAGTGGTTCAAAGATGGCTGTTGTCACTGACTTTTGACTAAAGACAGCCTGTGATAATATCCTACAGTTTCAAAAAGTTCAGATGATTATCTCACAGTGTGTGTGGTGCTACAAGCTATATCTACAGACAAACCAATAAAAATGCAACATGATGTGATGTAAGCATGAATGTGACCTTAACATTTTGTTTTTCTATACCAACGTGCGATGTAGCCTACGATTCAAGAGGCACCATCATCATACAGTCTACATACCTGTCATAACCAAGTTTATTAGATCCATGTCACAAAGTGTCTTTTGTAATGATTTCATAAGATTGCTTAAATTGTACAATCCCTAGAAGGCTTTACGAATAGAGAAGTTAAGAGCTATTTGCAAAATAAACAAATAAAAATAAAAAGTACAGAAGCACTGATGTGCAGAATGACAGGAGCTGCAAGTCCACCAAGTTAGATATTTTTTGGTGGAGGTTTTCCTTAGTGGGGCACAAATTTCACACACAAAAACAGATTTTACACAACTGATACATTAAAAGACTGCTATATACAATATGCTACAAATCATACTACTTGGTATCTATACACGTCTGTTTACTCCCACTAGATAAAGATAATATTTAGCTTACTACTGTGGGTAAAAATAGAGAACCCAGAGCATCCTGTAATTACAGAAATCAGATTTTAGTCAGCAATAGGTAATGTTCAACGTCTTGGTGTTTAGCAAACATCTGGAGAGGTACCTCACTAAAATAATACTAATATTTAAGAAACCACTGGCTTCATTTTGCGTGGATTGTACATTCACTGTACGTCTGTATGCATCGCATCCTGATTGGCTGTTCACTCTTTGGCAGAAACTTGTGCTGACAGCCAGGAGTGTATACTCACAGTTTTACTTTGGAAAACATTTACTGTTTTTTGTTTTGCCACAAACAACATCCAGACAACAAATGAAAACTGAATTTATAAAGTATTTTTGGCAATGCTTCTACTGATTTTTCTGGAAAACATGGCTAAAATTAAAAATAATATTAAAAAATTATATATCAACAGAATAATTAATTATGAAAAGAAACACAGACCAGAGAAATTTCATGGGGAGCTCTGCTTTTAGGCAGTGCCTGTATATTAAACTTACAGGAAGAAGCAATCAGCATTTGCCCAGCTGTTGACTGTGATGAATTTCAGAGCTGGCCAGAGCTTTTGGTTCTTCTAAAGATTTAAAAAATGCAAACGCTCCACTGTGAGGTTGTAGTAATTACAGTCCAGAAATGCCAAGCCAGACCGTTACATTCTAAACACCAGACTAAATGGAGAAGGGAAAAATGGAAATCTGGCCAGATCATAAGTGGGTCACGTTTTTGGCTGGGCATGTCCGGGCACCACAGCACTCAAACAGCATGGGGTTAGCATTCACTAATCTGAATGGCCCTAACACACACACAGACACACTGCAAGATGCCATTCATTGCACTTTTAAATATGAAAGCTTTTCTTGTACAATGAGAACCCTAAAAGATTGCCAAGAGGAATAAGCTTTACCAGTGGATCTATTTCTAGATCCTGCTGCTTACTGTCAAACTGGTACAGCATGTTGAGCCTGTCTAAGTAATTAATTGCAATTAGGTCTACATCAAAGGATTCCTTGATGCTTGGCCACAGAAATAGCAGCAAAGATTAACAATCTGCAACCCAGCTGGAAAATGCAGAGAAGATTACAAGGAACTGGCCTTAAAAGGCCACCACTGAACCATTTATGTGTATTACGACTTGTACGCCTTAACGATTCAGAACTGACCACTTTAATAAATATCCCTAAAATTAAATACAGGCTTTAATTAAGACGGTACATATGCAGCTGCAATTTCCCCAACACCTGGAGTTAAAATAAACCGCTTCATATAGAACACAACGCAAAATCTAATCAGTGATCAACACAGAGTTACTGTCACCTCCATAAAGTTCAGGCTTCTTATACCACAGCTTCAGCCATACTCATTTAATGTTGTGGACACTTTGTGAAACTCTAACACTCTGTGTTAGTAACTGTTCATTCAAGTTAAACCTTCGACTGTATGAAGAAATGGATAGCATACCACCATTGGGCCATACAAAATGAAGCTTTTTTCCCCCCTGCTATGCTATCAAATCTGCAACAAGGTCTGCGCATGAAGGAATTTCTCCGGTTCAAGCATGTGCAGTAGAGATGAAGGACACCATTGCTCTTCTGCTATGCATGCCCCTTTCCCTGATGCAAATGTTCAGACTCTCAAATTCTCTTTATTACATCTCTACAGAGAGCTTAAACAGTTTCAGCAGGAGAGAGTTCATGAATACAGATGTGTCTCTTAAGGGCTTTCATCACTTGGACATGAACTGAAAATACATTGACAGCTTGCATCCAATCGGTCATGGAATTTTTAAATATACTGTCGTTTCAATTGATAAATTGAGTGAAAAGGATATATTTCAAATTTTTTTGGTATTTTTAAGACTTAATTAAACTTAATGAGATTTTCTACCAAAAAGAAAAACAAAACAAAACAAAAAATTAAATAAAAAAAAAAGGTGTGCACCAGTGACCTTCACCATACATAGAAGGTGGACTGACCTCGGATGGGTGGCTGGTGCTACATGGGGCACCACTCATGTGCACTGTGTGATATCTGCAGGATCCAGAGATGTCTGCATAGGAAAATAGCCTGTTTTGTCACTGAAATACATTAGGAATGCTAAAACTGTACAGTAACCAGCTAGCACAACCGTTAGACATGTAATGGCTTCAAATTTGAGATATATCAATCAGCCATAATATTAACACCACCTGAATGATCTGCGGGTAGGCTGCCCTATAAATAGCAAGCTGCAATGAACCTTTCTATCATAGCCAGCATTAACAGTTTAAGCACTTTGTGCTACAGTAGCTCTTCTGTGGGATTAAACCAGACGTACTAACCTTGGCTCCTCACTTGCACCCTGGGCACCCGTGAGAACTCTCGCTAGTTCAATAGGTAGGTACTTACCACGTCATATCAGGAATATGCCACATATCCTGTTATTTTGGAGATGATTAGAGCCAGTCTTTTTGCTAATTTTTCCTGTTTCCAACACATTAACGTCAAGAACTGACTATTCACTTACTACATACATTTCTACATCCCACTCATTGACAGGTACTACCGCAATGAGACAATTAATGGTACTCACTTCACCTGCCAGTGGTCATAATGTTTTTGATGTTATAGCTGATCAGTGTATACGGACTATGAGGTAAATAGCAACACTTCTCTTTCAGTAAAGTGCAGGATGTTGGGTTACAAATGAACCACAAAGCCCTCCATTATGAAGCCCAACACCACTGAGTGTTATAATGCATGGAGATGCCTTCACTGAAAAGTTCACATAAAACAATTACACATTAAATCTGTATATGAGTAGCATCTAAAAATAGTTTCAGTGATTCAAGTTATTATAGAATCAACAGTGTATCAGAACAAGCATTAATTTAAACCTTGAAGCTGAGACTACGGTCACATTTGCTGTTATAAAAAAGAAAATCAACATTTCGAACCAATCAGAATCCTGAAAGTGCATTATTAGGCCAATGGCCACCATGTCCTTTAAGATCCTAAATAAATCGAATAGTGACCAGTATAAACAATACAGAGCATCACGTCATAACATTCAAGTCATATGAGCATGAGTATGAAGAGTCAAGCTGATAAATCCTACAGTTCTGGGCATGACTCATGACCGAGTATTCCCCATCAGCAAAACTCTTTCACTTTACACCCACTGCATTCTTCTATACAAGTCATTCAGGCTCACATATCACCTATGGGCTGCTGCAGCTGCTCTGCTTTCTCACTCTGGAAGGGGAAACAGCTGAAAGTTGCGCAGACATAGCGGATACATGTTTAATACTCTTTCTCTAGCATCATGCTGAGTGAGAGACTGTAGATTACATTATGTGCAGTATTAAGTGTACTGCAGAAGCGGCAGCTGCTGAAAGATGCACTGTCATGTTGCATTGTTTTGCGGTTTATATTTCGGCACTATCAGGCCAGGTTCCACATGGTTGCTTGTGTGTGTGTGTGTGTGTGTGTGTGTGCGTTAGCATGCTAAGAATGTTTTGACCTCTGCCCTATCGAAAATATATGTAGGTAACCACTTAATCACTCATTTGCCAAACCGCTGAGTTCTACACCTTACTGCTGGAGCCAATCTCAGCAATACTGAGCGAAGGTGGGGTGCACCCTGAACAGCTTGCCAGACCATTGCAGGACCAACACAATCATTCACATTCACACCCACATCTAGGGCAAACCTGGAGGAGAACATGCAAACTCCCAGAACTCGAAAGCAGGACCTTCTTGCTGTGAGGCGGTCATGTTAATTATTACACCACTGGGCCGCACCGTCAGAGAACCAATAAATTTAAATTCAATTTGCTGTTACAGATTCTGCCAAAAAGGGTGGTCAAACATCCAACCAGAACTCTACCAGAAGCCTATTGATGTCTGTCAAGAGTCTCTGGTCAAGGTGAAACTTGGTAGGGAACATTTAACAAATTATTAGGTGCTCTGTATGTATATTTTTACCACAACACTGTTCTAATTCCAGAAAACCCAAAATAAATGAAAATTAAATTCTTGTGTTCTTGTCTCTCACACACACACACACACACACTATAGAAAGCGCAAGAACTCTCCACAATCCAGTCCCTCACGTGCCACTACACTACACACCGACAACATGAACTCTCAGCTGGAGCCCGCAGTTCAATGGGGGCATGTTATTGAGCCAAGGCTGATGAAGTCCCCCTCAGAAGAAAAAAAAAAAATTAACTATGAATAGGCTTCTATGATTGTGGACTGACCCCAACCAAAGCCAAAGTCCCCTTCCCTCCCCCAAAGTGACAGAGTGCCCCAAAATAGGCCCAGAAGTGGGGGGAACTGGATGAATGAAAAGGGTCTAACAACTAACTTTTTATTAGGTTTGCTCTCATTTAACATGATGGATTTTCACAAAAGAGCAATGTATTACGGCCCATTTCCTGCACCCTTGACACCTCCCCTTCAAAAAAAAAAAAAAAAAACTTTTGTTGATTTTTCAGCCATTTAATCTACTATGTACTTAATAACCTTTTACCCCATCTGACATGCCTGATGTTCATCACCAACTGGTGTTCCCTCATATATGTAAACACACAGTACATTTGACAAGTTTTAAAGGATGCATAACATACCAAGTGATGGCTAAGCACCACAGAGACAGAGAGGAAATGACCAGTCTAACCTTATTACTGGTTAAATGTGTGTTTCTATTCCACTTGCACAGAAAAAAATGCACTAAACCCTTTTCTCAAACTCCAATTTCTCTCTCTTGGTGTGTTTTGGGGCATAATTAGTTGAAATACATTAATACCTGGTGTTCTAATCATCTTAGTGGTAAAAAAAAATGTCTGGAAATCCCAAATTCCAATTCAGTGAGCAGCACTCATCACCAGCTGCTGTTGGGGCATGGGTGTGAAGGGTGTCCGGATGATGGACTTGAACTAAAAAGGAAATGACTGCATGCCATTCACTGGTAGAAGAGAGGAACTGAGACTGACCCTGCACTGAGAGAGGTGTTGAAAGAGAAGTCATACTGTTCCATGAATGGTAGCTGCATACAAGTCTAAACAGATGTAGAGTAAATTTTATTACCTACATCTTTATTTATATATTAGACTGCTTATGCAAGCTTATGGTTTCTGGGCTCTGACTGTGATTCTGGATTACATGTGTCAGTAAGTCAGTGTTATGTTCAGAAACCATGTGATGAAGCAGAGTGGCTGTAAGACTCCAAAAAACCTGGACAAACAAAATGAAGACGAGGAAACATTTAAGTAGTACTGAGAACTGGTCTGGAGTTTTTTATATTTGGTATATCTGGATTGCAGCATGACAGGCCTGTACACAATGTTATAGTTTTCTATTAATGAATGGAATTTCTGAAACCATTCCTACTACTTTTAATGTAGTTTAAAAGAGCTACAGCACCTAGCAGATACAGATGCAGCACCTAGCCAACAATTAGCACTTATTATAAATACAATTTGCAGTTTTCAATATATTTAACTTGCTGTTTTAAAGGTCGAAAATTCATATTGCACCAAACAATGAGTACATTATGCAAGTGTGCATAAATTAACTAAAATGATTATTATTAATGTATATAGCAGAGTTCACATACAAGCATTTAACTCAAATGCTTCATTCAATGCTTCAATGCTCACCAGAATCTCTCGTGCTCATATTTTCTTAAGCAGAGAACAATGAGTGAGACACAATGAGTTGATGAATACTTTTCTACAAAGCTAGAACAGACTATGCATTGAAGATTCAACCAACCGTAGAGACCTCTCTCTCTGTCTGTGTGTGTGTGTGTGTGTGTGTGTGTGTGTGTGTGTGTGTGTGTGAGTGTGCACAGAGGACCAGTGCAATCACAATCACATGGGCACTGGGAAACAGGTCACCCATCATCGAGGAAGCTGTAGGGCAAACACGGGCAGACCACACCATGCGGTTTGTTAATGATAGGCCATGTGCTGATTTTAGTCATATGCTGATGATATTTTATAATTCCTGATAAATATGTATCCTGTTCTGAATTAATTGACATAGTAATATAAATGGGTGATAAGGCAGTATGATGGCAAGATTGTGATAAATTACATCAGGACACATTATTCAGAGACAATGTGATATATTTATATTTGTTATATTTGTTAAATAAACATGCATAGCTTATTACTGTACGAATGACTGAAATATTAAAATGTAAAATGGCATCCTTTTCTTTTTACATGTTTTCCCTCATTTTCAGTGTAAATTTATTTTTAATTAGCAATATGATCGATATGATATGGTGATACAATAACATTGTTATGATGACAGTTTATCACTATTTGTTGCTCACTGTAAAAATTACTGGGGATTCAAAGCTAATTGGCATCAATAATTTATTCTTCTTTTGCATAATGAAAGTCATTAAAAAAAAAAAAAAAAAACAGTGGTGGCTGAAGGCCTTTCAAACTGGATGTGAACATTTTAGGCCATAAAATGTGTTAATTACGGCATCATGTTATTTATGCTATTCATTATGTATGCCCTGTGAAAATTAGCCAGTTCCCAAAACCCAGTTTAGACCAAATATCCTGAGATGCTGATTTTTCAGCCTTTTATGATGGACTTCATTTCTTTTTTCACCCCATCTGAATTGCCTGATGTTCAACTGGTTTTATTAAAATCCAGCAGTACATTCGGTTCATCACAGCGCATCCAGTCAGCCAGGAGAGTTAAAAAGACGAGTGATTTTCCTGACTTTTGAACCGAATCACTCTTGGGCACTGAACAGCCCTGCTGTTTATTTCTGAGTCTCTCGCATTTTCTGCCATCATGCACAGCTAGCTAGCAAACTTTACCAAACTAAAACGAGGAGCAAACTCAGGAACACTACATGTCCTTTATCTTATTTACAGTATAAACATGAAAACAGGAAACTATATCGCTAGCAAAGTCAGACTACCAGAGCAGTTATTAGCTAAAAATCCGTGTCCAACTAAACTTTAGAAACTTTGGTGCTGCTGTCAATCAAAAAGAGGTTTCTGCCACTTTGATACTTTCCATCTGATAGTTCCTCCAATCATCATGGAGCAGCCCAGATTTCCTGTCCTTGTTTTTAATGCCTGGCTTTGCGTCACTGAAAACAGAGCATAACCCCGAAAGCTAAAGGACTTCAGAAAAGCTGTGCTTTAAAGGGTTTAATAGATCGCATGCCATGGGAATGTGCAAGGAATTAATAAATAAATAAATACAATCACATTAGACAACCTGCAAGAAATTATTGCTGATTCTGTATAAACTCCTGATGATAACACATATGTAAATGCAACAGTAAATATAAGACTAAATCTGTCTTGATATTTTAGAATAAACTGAGCTTTCCTTGTAGTGTTAGAATAGCTGCCACTGGTAAGGATATTACTACATACTAATTTGCCATATCACCTACCCTTATTCATTATTGGCTGTTTGCTGTACTAATACATTATAATTCCACAAAACAACTTGGTCAAATAGATTTGGTGGGCACTATAAAAAATAAAAAAAGTACTGCCATTTGTCCACAATTTATATCTATGGCATTTGGTAATCTTACGATGATGAATCACATTTTTGTCTTACTATAACTGTAGCCGTCTCTATATGTATATACTCACAACTCTAGTACAAGCACCATCTCGCTGGGCATCTCATAGACCGCATGCAGGTTGACCACTCGGTGGCAGGATGATGCCAGCTCCAGCACAGCAATCTCATGAATGATCTCTGCTCTGCAGTCCAGGCCCTTCCTCCTCTTTCTCATAAACTTGGCAGCGTATTCTCGACCACTGTTCTTCTCAACACATTTCTTTACCACTGCGAACTTCCCCCTATGATTGAGGAGGTGATGGAAAGATGAAGTGCATTTTGGTTAGTCAAGTGAGACAAACAGACATCTCGCTGCATATTTTGTACAAAATCCAGGAATGGATGAATAAGAAATTGTTAAAAAAAGTGAAAACTGAGCAAAAAATTCACACCAAAGAATGTAAAGGGATTGCAAAAATACTGCAAACTGAAACAAAAGACTACGCCACTTGCTGTTCCATTAAAGGAAACAAATCACATACTGGTAAGGATATCTTCCTACCAGCTATTGTAGGTTATACATGCGCGCACACACACACACACACCCTTTATTCAGAGTATTATTTCATGCCACTGAAAAAAAGCTTGAGGTTGGTTAAGGGTGTATTTAATGGGGAGAACCAATTGTATAAGGGTGACACGCTTGTGATCTTCAAGGCTGAACATGATTTTCACCCTCCTGCATTTTTTAAGGAATGAAATCATTAGCTGCATTAGTCCTCCTTGGGTCCCCTCACCCCCTTTAGGATGTTTAAAAGGTGAATCTCTTACTCTCTCTCTCATATATACACACACACACACACCCACGGGAACCTTTCATATATTGAGTTGACATCCCCGGCTCAGATCTATTACACTCTCAGCATCTTAACTAATAATTTCTTTCACCATGGCTACACACCATCCATGATTACGTGTCAGTATCAGGTAGAAAAAAAAGTTATAAATAAACTAAAAAAATTACTTGCACAACGAGCCATTCATTATATAGTTAATTTAAAGCATCTCTGGGTGAGAAACTGGCCTTTCCACTGCAATGCTGTTGATTTAACCTTATGACAAGAATGTTTTTTTTGTTAAAAAAAAAATCCTTTGAACTGAAAGGTGACCTTGGGGAAAAAAAGACAGTCATCAGACAACCCTCTCTTAAATAAAAGTGACTTACAATGTGGCAATTCAGATTGAAGTGCCCTATGACTGAATGATTCCGTGCATGGCCATGAACACACTGCCTCGCTCAATCCGTTGCTTTCAAAGCATGATTAATGCCCATCCATGGAGACACGTGGGTTAGCAATATGATATATCTTTTTTTTTCCTTTCAACAACTTCAGCCTTCAAAAATGCAAGCAAAGGAATATGGGATGTGATCACCAGAGGACGGAGCTGCGGGGTGCATTTCTGCATTTCCTACTCGAAGATCAACACTGTGTGAACTTGATAGTTCAGTCTTGTTCCTAAGAAACAGCAAAAGTGCCAATCCAGTCATCTGCATGCCTCTGAAATAATAGAAATCCTACTGTGAGGGGAAAAAAGCCTGTATCCAGTTGTCGAAGGGGGAAA
>JAOUQZ010000044.1:11233441-11250541 GCA_028564935.1 Neosilurus hyrtlii
TATATACATATTTAGCTCTACTTCGACGTATCGAGCACTGTTTTACGAATAAATCGACTCAAGATCTTTTTTTTATATTATATATATATATATATATATATATATATATTTACATTGTTTTGGTCTACAAGTTTGCAAGGAATATAACAACTATCCTCAAATGCCAAATGAAACAGTATATGCAGAAATATTTTTTGGTTGTATATTAAATTAATTTACTCTCCAAGATGCTTAATCCTAATTATGGTCGAGGAGAGACTGGCGACCATCTCAGTCGACTCTGGGTGAAGACAGGGTACACCCTGAACAGCTCACCAGGCCATTGCATGGCCCGTATATTAAATTCCCATGAGTTAAAAAAAAATAAAATAAAAAAATGCAAGTCAAGGCACCATACTTTTATTATCTACAGCCACAGGTACGTGTTGGGACTGAGAAGGGTGGGGGATATAATGAGGTGCTCAAGCATTTCTGTGTGGAGTTTTTATGTTCTCCCCATGCTTGTGTAGATTTTCGCTGGCTTCCTCTGACAGTCCGAGGACATACCAAGTAGGCTAATTGGCTATGTTAAAATGCCCCTAGGTGTGAGTTTGGGTATGAATGGACGTTTGACCTAGAGAATAGGTTCGGCAAGAGACTTGAATACCTTTCAGGTAAAAACATACATTGCAACAGAAACCCCATCATCACACAATCTCATCACATGCATCAAAATGCATCATGGGCGTGTAATGGTAAGTTAGTGAGGGACAGGTACCTTTACTAACTCTATATACAAATGACCTCTGGAAATGTATCATGGTACGTAACTGCAGTAAAGTACAAGTTTTCTCGTGTAAAGTTGACCAAGTTTGAAGATATTTGCAAATTGATCTTCAGGCACTCTTCTGAGGAGGATAAATTCCTTTTATAGACTTATGATTGTACTTATAGACTAAAAGGACATCTTTTATACAACTCTTGCATGAAATACTTTATAGACGATGAAGCAGCACATATTATAGTCGTTAGGAAACCATTTGTAAATTTTCCCAATGTTGCCATAGTGACACTTAAACAATAAAGAATTCCAGGTTGTTTAATTAATACGAGCTCACTACGGTGAACAAATATATATTAAAAACCAAGCTTAATTTTAAAGATAAAACAATTGATCTATATACTACATATACCAGGACTACCCAAATCACTGATATTAACTATATTATATTACATCACGGTGCCGGATCTGCTTTTTTGGTGGTAATACACCCCTCGGTCCTTCTTAATCCCAGACAGAAATGGCTGCTGACAGCACTCGTGTGAGAATCATGGATGTGGGAGTGGGCTTCTGGGCCCACAGGAAACATCCCCCTTTTTTCAGCCCCATTCTGTCTGCTTCACTTACAGATTTACTACATACAGCTGCCACAGCCTTCCTCTTTGAAACTACGGAAGGTGAAAGGAGAAAAGAGTTAATCGGATAAAAATGACATCGCAGTGCACTTTTGGAGAGTATTGTTAACGTGGCTGTAATATTGTTTTGGCATATTTCCCATCATTCTTTCTAAACTGGTGTTTATTCCAGACCTCTATTCTAAAGGTTCAAACCAGTCACAAATGCTAATAACTATAATAATTCATTAAAAAACAAACAAACATGATTTTATTTACATTGAGTATAGTTATAAATTACACCTTTTTAATTGAGTAAATAAAGTTGGAATAATTTGCGCTTGTGTCTTCAATTCTTTTCTACACCCACTGTATAACTGTTGCTGAAGAATAGTTAGAACAATTCGCAGCTCCACTAGCTATGCTTGACTAACCCGACATTGAAAACCCTGGTACCACATGATAAATTTTACATCTTTAAAATCCCACCCCAACAGACAGTCTAAGCAGACCAGTGCTTATCTTACTAATCAAGGTTAACTGATTCGGAAGCTCGATCACCTCTTCCATTCACTTAATAATTTAACAGGATTGTACTGACCTTGACTGCACAGTTTCATCGTGCCTTCACTCCTTTAATAGCGCGCTAATCTGACCCCCGCTGCTAAAGATTGCCTTCTTAAAAACAGGAATGCCAAGTCTGAACGTAATAAAGGAGTGTCTCTAATCCTCTTACATAAAACCAGCCATTTCAGAGGTTTGCAGCTAATCAGGCAAAGGCATGGCCACTGCTGCATAGATCCCACCACTCAACCATGAGAGGAAATTGTCTTCAAGGCAAAATGTTTCATATGCCTTTATTCCCTAGCCTAGCCTTCATGAACTGTAAACTTCACAGAAAATGGACTTACAAGAGCATGGTGCTTGCAAAGATTGGACAAAAATCCGATGCTCAGGACAAGCAGCCTTTGTTTTGAGCTATACAAAGGTGCAAAATTATAATAGAAAAGTTACCATAAGTAAATCATTAGCCACTGGCTGCATGATGCGTTCAAGGAAACAAAGATGCGTCACATAAAAATAATTGATAAAATATACTTGTTGGTTTCACTTATGTACTACACATCTAACTTCAAAAATGGGGATAAAAAATATTCAAACTTTTTTTTTAAGTAAAATCTTCTTGTGTTTCCACATTATACTAAAACTCTGAATGCTCAGGGATGTATAGGATTTATAAAGAAATGTTTCAAGTCATGAAAGTAAAGCCCTCCACACTTTTCTGTTGCATTGTATATTTTCATTATCTTGTTGCTTTTACTTACAGTTGCAATCTGCTGAAATGCAGTTGATAGTTTGCAATTTTCAATATATATATATATATAATGTATGCAAGCTTTTATTAGATTGGTGTTCAAATCCCCTTTAAGAAGAATTCAGAAAAACGAGTGCATTTCCTTCCATACCAGGAGCTTAACTACTTTGCCTTGTTTTTGGCAGAACTCCACAAAAAGACATATGACCTGCTAAAATGAAGGTCAAAGCAGACTTCCATCTCAATACAGAGATTTACATAATAAGGAATGTAAAGGATATATTTTTGAACACAGCTTTATACAGAGAGCTCTCTATCTTGTTGAAGAAAGTAATTTGTACACAGAACAACTGACAGACGTCCATGAACTAGGAGCAATACAGACTGAAGTCTTTCAAATGAACACAAGGACACTGACGCCTGGTCTTAAGTGAAGGGGATCAATAAATGACAGTAGGTCTAAAAGCAAGCTTTAAGGATGCTGACAGATGGACTCCGGAAGAGTGGAGCTTGGCAAAGTGCCTTTGTCAGTGATATGTTAAAGACATGACGTCAGAGCAGTGACATTCTAACACTACTGTACTGAAATTCATCTCATTCACATTTACTAGTGAAAATCCGTATCCATGTGTGCTACCTGTTGACGATGCAAAAAGAGTCTAAAGATGCCGTACTGCCTGTCTACTTAACTACGCACATCTGTGATTAACCACAAATGCCGGCAATGCAGATTTCAGTCTGCAAATCCTAACAGGATTATCATTCATTTACTGGTTTGGAGAATATCTTCATGTAGTCAGTGGGCTTACTGGTCCAATTGGCCTGAGACCATCCGGACTAGGGAAAAATCTGGCCAATACTTGTTCTTTAAATGAATGAATAAAAAGGAAAAAAAAGCTTTTCGGCAAAGTTACACTGCTATACATCAGTTACCACATCATTTCAGATATAATAACAGACGGATAGTTAGTAAACGCACTACATATACACACACACAATATATATATATATATATATATACACACACCACTGTAGCTCAAAAATAAAACTCCTACATTTTGTGGTTTCTTGTTTCCAGTCAACACCAGACACCACAATATTTTGTGCAATATCAGAGCTACAGGTGTCATGGTGTCTAAACTACACTGGGTAAAAGTATAACAGGTACAGGGTCTCTAGAATCAGTACATCTGCTTGTAGTGGATCAGAATTGTAAAGAATTCAGAGCATTAGGAATAAAAGCTCACTAAACACATTATCTGAGCAGGTTTCATGCAACATTAGTTGTATATATTATTAACGTCAGTATCAACAGCATCAGTGACAATCATTGTGGTTTTCAAGCTGATGTGGAACAGAAAGTATTTCACATCCAATCCCAATTATATTTTTCAACAATCTATACAGTACTATGGTACTTAGAAAAAGGCTCTGAATAAATAGAATAAAAAGAAATAAAAAAATAAATTCTCTATATTTTTTGTTGAAAATGTAATGAAAAATGATATTGTAGGCGATGAGAACCAAAAAAAGAATAATTCTGACAAGTATACTGAGGTAAATTTTATAATTAGTTATGGCTAATAAACAAAAACACTAAAAATACCAATTTTTCAGAAAAATTTAAAGGTGTCGCAAATTTTTTTTTGTTTTTTGACTTTTGCAAAGCACGAATGAACTTCAAGCCATATGGAATCAAAGTAACGTTAGCCACACTAAATATCGACTTTTGACTATTTATTTCATATCTGAATGAAATAAACACTCATATCTGAGTGTTCTTAAGTAAAGAGAAAATTACTTTTTTTTACTTTGTACACTTTACACACATGACCCCCCCAAGCCTATTAGGGCAAGCGCTGCTGATCATGCCTTAGTCACCCAAGCAGCTTAGGGAATAAGGTAAGTACAGCTACTTTGACAGGAGTAAAATAACCTTATCTCAAGAACAAAACCACAATAAGTATGACTAAAATCCCTTTTTGTTAGAGGGGAAAAAGCTCCCGGGCTGAAACCAGAGGCGTGTTTACACTACGGCTAGGACGAAAGGAATTAATGAACTCTGACATGTGACCTCAACATAGAGAAGAGGCGCCTATTCACACAGTCTCCAGGAACACAAGCAGACATTTTCTAAATACTTTGGGAAAGTGCATTACCTCATCTGTGTCACAGAGCACACGTTTTCAGAGGTGCCTGTGTCCTTTCAGCATCTCTTGTTACGAAGCACGGTAGTAATGACGCAAAAACATCCAAAACTGCTGTAAAGAAATGGGGACAGGCAAATTGCTACCTCCTGACATGGATTTTATTGGCAGTTTTTCTAGGTAAATACAAGGTAAATTTAAGATCTAAAATCTAGGTTAAAAAAAAAATGGCACAAAAATAAATAATTAGTCCAAACAACTAGGACAAATTACCCTTCATATCATATCATATGTAGTTTTTAATCTGAACTTGCCCAAAGGACAAGTTCACTTTCCCAAGGGGAAGAAAAACTACTTCTCGAGACCATCACGGTTCAATCCGACCACTCCCTACGCTCATCACGATTTTCTCAAAACGTGATCATGCCCCATTATAAACCCATGATTAGTCAGTAACAGTTAAGGCCATTATCATACTTTCTAACTTACTGCAGGCTTTCTGTTAAAGCGGGCGTGATCACGCTCCATCGCGCTCGTAAATAGCGATTTTCGAGCGTTATTAATCGCGCTCCATCAGTTTTGGTAAAAACAGCGCCCCGTAGTGTAAACATTTGCGCTCCATATTGACACTGGTGTTGTTTATACACGATCTGCCGTTTTTCTCGATGTTTACTTGTAGCCATATATAACGTGTATTCTGATTAGATCCTTTGGGGAGATCAGCCAATCAGAGATCGCCTTTCACCGCTGGTTTCGTTCAGTGGCCAAGATGGACGACGAAGAGGAAACATGGGAAACATGCTTTTTAACCAAGAAAACTGTTACAATCGTCAAACTTTGTATTTAATTCATGAGCATGCTTTGGAAGAGAAAAAAAACAAAAGACATCTGAGTGCAACTAATTGTGAGTGTGAGAACAACACACTAATGATAAAAGGAACCACCACCAAGCAAACAGGACAGTAGACACGCTATGGGTGACACATGGGGAAGAGGTAAGAAGCCAGAAGCATCTAGAGTGCACACTGGAGGAAAGGGCTACAGTATTTTAACAACCCCCACCTGAAATAAAATAGTTAATATTAAAACAAAAAAAGATAACAATAAAAGGGAGATCAAAATACTGACAAATCGTACATTACCTTCTTAACAAACATTAGTAGTCATGTGTCATGTAAAAATAAATAAATAAATAAAAATCACACCCTAAAGCATCTCTCGGGGAGCTTTTCTTGGAGTGTGAGGAGCTCTCCATGCTAATGTCTGGAGTGTGATTGATAGCACTCGGAAGAAAATCTTATGAAAAAGCCTGTTACTGTATGTTAATACATTATTTGCACCATTTTATCCTGGTCAATTAGGTTTCTGAGCAGGAACTGGAACCAAGAAGTTTATGAATCCCTCATTTGTCCACCCCAGAAACATTTTTTTGGAAAATAATTGTATTCTTTTTAAACAACCTCTGATAATATACTGAGTTAAAAAAAAACAGTAGCAAAGTCAGAATTATAAGATCTATATCTATTTGACAACTGGTTTAAAGGTCATCTGGTAACATACTATGAACAAATATTAAACGACTGCCTCCTCACGATTTGCATGGCATTCTCAGTGTGCGCACAATAGGCTTCACAGCTTCTTTCTGACACTTGGTGAGGAACAAGCATGGCAGTCCTCTTTACCAACGGGCCTCAATAACAAACTTAGCTTTCACATGACCACCCTCCCCTTCTCTTCCCTCTTAGCATTGCCATGGTGCGCCGCAGATGTTGCCATCGGAGCCTGAGACCCAAACAATGCGAGAAGTAGAGCAATGATGTCATGGTAGCCCGTCTCAGCTGTCAGGCCTGAGACAGATCCTTTCTGTAAGAATAGGAGATGGGAAAGGAACAGGGAGGCCTGTGGTGTAAGTGAAAGGGACCACACTGCACACATCCGACAGGCCCTTAAACACCATCCAGAGATGGAACCGCATGCAGCGGTCTTGATATTTACGAGGGAGGGCGAGACATTTTCCGCTGATGACATGCTATTTTAGCTGATGGCCAGACTAGAAGTGCAGGCTATAAACAAAGCCCCACGAAATACCTATGAAGTGTTTGACCTTAATTAAAGATGACATACTCTGTTTTATGAACAGCCACTGAAGGTTCAAATGACTTTCTGGAATGCTTTGTGAAAACAGGAGCGATATTTGTCACACTTTAGCAAGAGAACTCCTTTTTGACAAAAGATTCTTTACATGACTGATAATAGTTCTATATAAGCTTTATAAAGAAACTAGCAGCAGTACCCACTTTGCAGGTACAAAGGATGCTTTCCATGATATTACACCCAGGGGTGGGAATGAACACTAGTCCGCTGGCCTGTGGTGAGTCAAAAATCTGTAGGGCAAGTGAAATTAGATAGCAAGTCATCCTGCTGGCGATCTGACAAATCCAATACGCAAAGATTTAGTGTTCCTGACCAGTGAATATGAAGGAGGACTAGCAGCTTCATAATTTCACTAATTCTGTTGGCCAGTGGCTTAGTTCAACTAAATTCCACCCGTGTAAACCTGCTTGGCGGATGTAATTCTGCAGTAATCTAGTAAATCAGCTATTAAAGATGTATACACCATACAATGCAAGTGTTCAATGATTTATATTTAAATGGAAGCTTTCCAATAATTATTATTGTACTAATAACTTTTTTACCCAGCAAAGTGGGTACCGCTGCTAATAATTAAAAAACAATCTGCGGTCTGTGACATCAAACAGGCTACACAATTCCACCTACTGCAGCTTGATGTTACCACTGTCTTCATCTACAATACTTCTGTAAAAGCGACTGGTGGCTAGTACGCAATATGCAGAATACATCAGAAATGTACAATTTACACACACCCACACCGTGCTTCGTGTGGGAAAATATGTATGCTAATTTACTTCCACAGATTACACACACGATAGATAGATAGACAGACAGTTAGATAGATAAACATTTCTTCACTGGATAGCTATAAACAGAATGTCCTTTGGAAGTTAGAAGTTAGAAAAAAGTATATATGTAGCTACTCAACATCCCAAAAGTTCGTCTATGGTCCATTATGAAGCAACTAATTCTAAGTTCGACTCACAACAATTCCACTTTTCACCATTAGTAGTTCAAACCTTCCACCTTGCACAAGAACAATGCTTGTGTTTTGTTGTTCCACAATCATTCAATTCATTCATTCATTTTCTTTCCGAACCACCAGGGTCACAGGGAGGTCGGGGCCAATCTCAGCTAATTCTGTTAATCCCTGAACAGCTCACCAGTCCATTGCAGGGCAACACAAATCATTCACACTTACACTCACTGGCAATTTGGAACAGCCAATTAGCCTAAAGTGCATAACTTTAGACTGTGGAAGGAAACTGGAGTACCTAAAGAAAACCCACACAAACACAGGCAGAACATGCCAACTTCACACAGAAATACTCTTGCCCAACCAGGGATTCAAACCCATCACCTTCTTCCTGTTAGCCACTATGCCACCCTTGTTGCACAATCACTGACACAGACTTATTAAAAAAAGCTAATTTAGGTTTAATGACAGAAAAAAATTATATAGATTCAAAAGTCTCGTTTAAGAGCTGCTATTTGTATGATGCTATGTGATAGACCAGCATCCCATCTTTTACACAGCCTTTCTTCTTCAATCCCAGTGCTCATGATAGAAATTCTGATTTTACCAAGACCACGACCATGATAAATCAAACACTGAAAGTGAATTACGGTAATGAATATTTGTGTCATCTAATTTAATACAAATTATTTTATTGTTTTCTTTTATTTACATCAACTACGCTGCTCTCTGAGAGATTAAGAGATTGCTGTATGCCAGATTTAGCCACAGTAAATAGCTAAATAGCTAACTGTCATCTTCAAATGCACCTTTAACATCAAACCAGGGCTACATACAGGGTTTCATATGTCAGTGGCCATGCAGAGCCACTGAAATGCTGTTGACCAAGTTGGGTTTGGGTCTGATTGGCTGTTCCAATCCACCCATAGGTGTGAGTGCGAATGGTTGTATGTGTGTTGGCCATTCAATAGCCTGGCGAACTGTTCAGACTGTACCCAGCCCTCACCCAGAGTCAGGTAAGATGAGCGCCAGCCTCCTCGTGGCCCTAATAACAATTAAGCAGCTTAGAAAATAAATGAATGTATGGATTTTCACAATATAGGCATCAGTGCACTATTTGTGTTATAATAACTGATATAGTAAAGCAGCAACTAAACTCGAAAAAGAACTTAAGTAACGGACTACTTTGAACCTCCTGAACTGTACAAAATAAAACATGTATTTTAAACATTAAATTAGATTTTAATGGCATATTAATAGACTATTTAATATTTTATTTTTATATACAAAACAGTATAAAAAGAAATCTAACAGTCTGCCTGCAGTTTTTTGCATAGGTATTGGTTTTCATTTTTAGTACTATAGGTTCGCCTAATCACAATGTAGTTTCCAAAGCTATACAGATGAGCTGGTGCCTGGTCCACTCACAAGCTGTCAATGCATCAGTCGCATATACGGTGGCACTCTGTATACATGTGTTAACGTGACAAACAGAATTGGGAACCAGTTGTGGTTGTGATTCGGAAACACACATCGATTCTGCTGCATTCAAATGAAAGCTGTGAATATCAGCTTCACGACTTTTTACCAATAGCACAGACTACTAAGTCAAGAGCACTCATTGTCGTAACTATCACTGGTTATCACTTGTTAAAAACATTCAAATGGCAGTGTTTCCCATGATCACAACTTGTTAACTTGTGTCAGCTCAATAAACTCAATTTTCACAAGTCAAGAAAAGGAAAATACCATTTCACAAATTCCATAAGAACGTTCCATATGTTCAGAAACGAGGATGGCCGATGTGGCTCCAACACATATGACTCGCTTGAAATGGTTATGGGGGGTTATACTGAACGCACTCATTTGATTAAAAATGCTCTTTATCAAATTATAAATGAAATTCTTACCTTACATGCCCGACTGAAATGTATGAACTTGCACAGCATCGGATACAAGATACTGTCGGGCCACCAGCTCACTGAAAATGTTGTGGCCCATTGTGGTCTCCTGTTATTTATTTATTTATTTTTTGATGTCCCCACTTGAATATTTACTGGCCTCGGGCCAGCAGGCAAGTGGTTATGTCGAGCCCTGATCAAAAGTGAAAGAATTTCTAAGGGGAAAAGTGCCTAGTTTGGAACAGCCCTACAAATAACTGCTGTGGACATTCCCACTTTGAAACACCCTACTCTGGCTTTTTTACTTCAGAGTAGACCGCACCTATCGTCTTAAACGGAATCAGCTGTACTGGGCTTCCTACAAACATCTGGATTAAGTACTAACTGTGCAATTGTACAAAGCATGTGCAAAGAAATTGCTGTAAATATTTACTCTAGAAACTACAGAAAGGTGAACAAAATTTTGTGTGTGTGCAGAAAACCATCCAGGCAATGACATCAACAAAAACAAAACAAAAAAAATCTTCACTATAACATTATTTGGAATCGCGCTAACACTTTTCCCCTTAAAGCAAAGAGCACCTATCCCCAAGCCAAGAAGTGCGCTTGTTCTTATAAAATCTGATTCTCCATTTAAAAGTAAAATCTTTTATTGCTGAACTAAATCTTTTGAGTGGCCTCAAGTCAAAGCAGTGATAATGCTGTCAAATAAGCCATGCTCTGACAGTGTCAGAACTTTGGAATGTTAGATATGGCTTATCAAATGTTTACACACAAAACTATCCATCTTATTTTACAAAGGCAGGTTATCTCGGAGCAGTAAACTAACTATTCACTTCTATTCTCTTGCAATACACTAGAGCTTCTAGTTCCTACACACCAGGCACAATATTTATTTTAAGCAAAGCTATTTGGTGAGGGACTGAAAGGACATTAAAGCAGTGATCTCACACAACTGGGTGTTCCCACAGCTGTGGAACGCAGTGGGACAAGCCTGCAATTATCCATATTTGTAAATCTAGAAACCACAAATCCACTCTGATTTCACCTCATGGTTTACATATGGTGGGTTTTTCTATACCAGAGCAGACAGCAGTGATACTGGTACAAATGCACCACTGAAAATCTCTGAAAGCAGGGCCAGACAAAATCATAAATCCATTAACCAGCTCACGGTTCAAGTAAAAGGTCCAGAGTGCTGCTTAGTTCCATTTTTTTGGTTCCCCCTAAACCGGAGAAAATTTTTTTAAAATGGTAACTAATCAATGTAATATAAAGATTCAGGCAGTGCCTAAAGGCAGAGTGCCTGACATATCTATATTTCTAGGTGTCCGAAATTGGTAATATCAGAGAAACACGGCTCCTTGAAGGGCTTAATCAACAGCAGCCTGGGAGGAAATAAATAAATAAATCTCCCCTGTGTTTCCCCAACTAAGGTCTGGAGCAAAAGCAGGAAAAGATAGAATTGAGTTCTCTGTTTCTCTGCCTTTCACTACCAGATATCTGCGTTTACTTGCATCACGTGTTTTTTTTTTTTTAGTTATCCGTTTAACAAGTTCATGTTTCGTATTACCCTTAATGTACTGCGTTGCTTTGTTCAACGAAGGTTTGCCTGCCTACCTGACTTAGATTGTGTGTTAGTCTGAGGGGTGGTGAATGAGCCGATTTTTGGGTTTCAGTTTCATTACTGCATAAACTGCCAATCAGTTTCAAGATAGTGATGGGGTGCTGAAACAGGACAACCATCAAAGTCATATTCCATGCCAGGAATGTCTACTGGGGCCATTTTTAAGAACCCCATATTTCAAGAATATAAAGTTAAAATAATTGGGAGAAATACCTAGTTTGGCAAGGTCTGGAAGAAAACTATCACCCTCTTGTAGGGAGGAAATAGGTTCAGTTAGTCAGGTACATCTCATAAACCATCAAGCTACAGGCCTCCCGTCTACTGGTAGCTGATGGACCACCAATGCCACTAGTCATCATTTTATTCATTTCCTGAACCACTTAATCCTAATTAGGATTAATTTTACATCACCATATACTTCGAAAAAGTAGACCCTGCTCCAAAAGCTCCAACTAGCTGAGCTCAATAGGGCAATGGTAGCTCAGTGATTCAGGTTCTAGGTTACTGATCAGAAGGTCATGGGTCAAGCCCCAGTACCACCAATCTGACACTGTTTGTGGCAGTCTTAGCCCTCAACTGCTCAGTTGTATACACATGACAACATTTAAATCGCTCTGGATAATGGAATCTGTCAAATGTCATAGATGTAAACTAATGCTTCTTCTGATCACAGAGACAAAGAAAAAACCCTTTGGAAAAAAGTTGATACATGTCTGATGGAGTAAAGATTAGACATTCACCCCAAATACACTGTACCAACTGTTGCGCATGGCAGTGGTAGAACTGGGGCACTGCACAAAGTACATGAAATAAAAAATTCTGAGGACTAGGATAATTCCTTAGCATAACCTCAAAGCATCAGTGACCTGGAAACAACTACAGTGATCAAAACAGGACAATGACCCCAAACATCAAAGATGAAATGGATAAGGTAGCTTTTTTTGTATGGCTTTCACAAGGTCCTGACCTCAAACCTAGGAAAATATGGTCTGTGCTTAAAAATTTATTCCATGCCAGGAAAGCAACAAATGTAATTGAACTCTGTCAAAAAGTGGGATTAAATAACCAACCAGAATTCTGCCATAGTGTTTAGCAAAAGCATCGGGTCAAGCTAAAATATCCTAAGGATCATGCATCATTTGGATCCTCTGTTGCCTTCAAAAACATAACATATTAAAACCTGTGCACCACATTCTTTCATTTCTATTAAAAATGTAAGTTGTACAATCATCCTGCCCAAAAAAATTTTTAGAACATCATTGAAAGTTAAATATTTCCATGACAATCATGTCCATGATGAGTGCACGTAAATCTTTAGTCAAAATGATTTCCCTCATAAGGGACGACTTAACTACACTCATTATCCTCTCCTAGGAAAGGATCAGAGGCAGCATCGTTTTTGGATTCTCAACAAAAAGTCTGCTGACCACCACAACATTTACTCAGTTCTGATCTGGGGTTGGGAATATTTTAAATAAAGGGCAATTCCACGATAACCGACGTGATTTAGAAATTTATTTAAGCCGCCTACACGCTTCGGCGTTTCGTCTTTCTTGCTCACTCTCATGACTCTCTCTGTCTCATAAACACAAAATAAATAAATAAAACCACAAGAGATAGAAGAATCAAGCATCATTCAAAAATGATCAATCTCTCGTTTACCATCTCCTCAGCTGAAGCCATCACCCATGTGTCCTCAATGCTGCCTATTACTTGTAACTGTGTGGCAGTTCACTCACGTAATGTCGAAAAAAAAAAAACAAAGACGGCAGACAAAGTTTCACAGAAAAGGGACATTCTACAGAAATATAAGCTTTGGGGGATTTCTTTCACTTTCATACCGGGGCTTTAGCCTGTGCCGTGTGTGCGGGGGAATATGTTTCAAGAACTAATCCGGATAACTAAAACCACAGATAGCTGCAAACCATATACAGCGGATTCCCACTTAATACCATTTTAACCACGGATTACTGAATCAGCTGATATGGCGGTTTGACTACATCATTTTATAACCTTATAAGTATAATTAAATCAATTAGCATGATATCTTTTAGCGAAGTAGCGAACTTATACTTTTATTTCAAGCTGCTGGTAATGTGTAACATTTCAAGATATCACACATTACCATTACTGGGTAATTCCCCCGACTGACCATCTCAGATTTTTCTTCATAACTTTTTATTTTGATGTCCTTGTAACCAATAACTACTGTGCAAGATTTTAGGCCAATATCTCCAGCCTACAAAAAGGGGTCATGGGAACATATTTAGCATAAAAATGAGTGTTACAATGAAACATCCAAAGTTTGATGGCTAATAACTTTAGAACTGTTCACACTAAATGGTTAAAACCACATTATTCACTGATATAATAGGTCTCTCGACACTGAAGGAGAAATTTGTATAAGACATAATTGCAGATTTATGACATGCCAAATATGGTTGGCATATTTTTATGCTAAATATGGGGCCATGCCCCCTTTTTGTAGGTTCAATATCTCCAAAACTAGTGGAGATATTGGCTTAAAATTTTGCACAGTAGTTATTGGTTACAAGGACATCAAAATAAAAAATTATGAAGAAAATCTGAGACAGTCAGTCGGGGGAATAAAAATAATGAAGAAAATCTGAGACGGTCAGTCGGGAACTTTCTCTGAAATCTGGTGATTTGGCATGGAATAACCCTACCGTCATCTTAAAAATGTCATTTTAATGAATGTTCTCCTCTCGTAAGGTTGTCATGGCTGTGGTGGGAGTAAACACTGGGTTGTATTGTTATTATGCCTCCAAGGCTCCAGACTTTAAAAATACCAATCATTCTCAAAACATAAATCTGTTTCGGTGAGCATGAACACTGCAAAGTAGTATCAATTGACATTCTTAACAACTCTGCACATGACTGATGGTTTTACAGCCGGGCTGTAAATATGTCAATTAGTCTAATCCCATGGGTCGGTTGAATATCCAGACAGCCTAACATTTTCTCTCCACTCAGCAGGGAAAAGCGTAGCAGATCATTAAACAAGACGTTTTAGCACTATATACAGCACAACATTTAGCTCTTTTGTTTTCAGCCAGCCCAATCATACTAAATGTACCCACAGTGACAGATGTTTGAGGTACAGCTGGACATATTTATTGTTCCTGGCCTGTTTTCGCATTCCCACAAGAAAATAAATGCAGTGCAAAAACATATCTAGTATGAAGTTCTCTCTTCTACCTGATATTTGGGGAACATGCATGCAAACTTCTTAAAAGAGATTCAAAAGTTCTATTGTGTGATTTTCTGAACAAAAAAAGAACCTAAAGGAACCCTCGCAATTCCTTTAGCAGACATTGTACCTCCACTTTAAAGCTTTCATGTTCAGAAAAAAATGTGGGCATGAACATGTGCCATCCCAATAAAGAACATAAGGCTGAATCAAGGCCTGGAGGAAAAGCTAAGAGACTTCCAGAGTTTTATTCTTTGTCCTGCCCTACCCCAATTCTGTGTAAAATCAGTCAATACTCTTGTTATTGAATTAGCTTCAGCTGTGAAATTTGCAAGTCTTGCACTCTGAATGCTGCCTGGCTTAAAAAACAGCCCGTAAGCAATGATACAGACACGGACCGTTCGGCTGACTTGTGTGCCTCAAAGCCACAAGCCTTCTGAACAGCAGCCCTTCTTTTTTCCAATCACATGACAAAGCTCAAGTGCACTGCACGCAAGGATAATACAGGGTTTCATCAAGGTAAGATGGGGTAATGTTAGCTCTTCTGTATGATGTGTTAGGAGACTATGAAGCTAAAGTGTCTTTTCAATGGAGAAAGCAAGGCAGCACTGTATGGTAACAAATCCATGACTTGTACACTGTATTTTTATGTCTAATATACAGTCAGTAATGCATACCATTTTACAGTACTCAGGAGAGATACATTGGTGGAACTGGGAAAATTTAGCACTTATCATTATCCCTCCTTCAGTTCTACACAAGCGACAGTAAAAATCTCCTTACATATTCTAGCACACATTCAGGAATATAAATATATGTTTTAACCTGTGTCAAAATAATCTACAATGAAATAACCACCCACTGAGTGTATAATCTTGCTTATGGACCGAAAGCTCTGCATTTAGATTCGCAGCCATATCCATACTGTACCAGGACTCAAAATCAATGCTACATAATTTTAAAGCACTTGAGGTCATACCGTTTCCTAAGACAATGAATACTTGTTTATGAAGGGAAGCACTGAAAAAATGTAGTGTAATTCAACATGAAAATATTGATAGCAAGGTATCTTTCTTGTTACAGTTAAACACCACAAGGACGACATATACTGCTAAAATGACAGTCGATTTCCAACTAAATTTACCTACCAGCAAATTACAGAGATAAGAGAACCCATTTCATTTATCACTACTGAAATATTGACTCTTAAAGGGAAATAGCTTAGGAATCCAACTCTGATTGGGAGTTTTCAGGAGTACTGGAGAGGACAATCCGACCGATGGTCGAACCTCGGAGTAATAATGTGGTTTTCATCCTGGCTGCTGCACTCTACACCTGGCTCAAACAGCTCTACACACCCTGCAGGATCCTGGAGGGGGCATAGGAGTTTGCCAATCTCTCCACATAAGCTTTGTGGACTTGGAGAAGGCTTTCAACTGTGTCCCTCAGGCTATCTTGTGGGGTGTGCTCCGGGAATATGGCATACCAGACCCGTTGCTATGGATCATTCGGTCTCTGTATTGCCGGAACCAAAGCTTGGTCTGCATTGGAACATGTCGAATTTGTTTCCAGTGGGGGTTGAACTCCACCAAGGTTGTCCTTTGTCACCAGTTCCATTCATAATATTTATGGATAGAATCTCGTCTCTGCTTTTTGCAGATAACGATGTTCTTTTGCCTTCATCAAGCTGGACCTTCAGCTCTCAATGGAGTGATTCGCAGCCAAGTGTGAAGCGAACGAGATGAGAATCAGCACCTCCAAATTCAAGGCCATGGTTCTCAGCCAGAAAGAGGTTAAATGCACCCTCTGGTTCTGGTAAGACGCCCTGCCCCAAGTGGAGGAGTTCAAGTATCTCATGGTCTTGTTCATGAGTGAAGGATGGAACGGGAGATCACCAGGCGGATCAGTTCAGCACCTGCTGTAAAGTGGAGCTTGTACCAGTCCGTCATCGTTAAGAGGGAGCTGAGCCAAAAGGCCAAGCTCTCAATTTACTAGTCGATTTACATTCCTACCCTCACCTATGGTCAATGAAATAAGCTTCTTTCACAGTGTGGCGGGCTCTCCCCGTTCGGTGACCCGGGAGGAGCTCGAAATAGAACCGCTGCTCCTCCGCGTTGAGTGGAGCCAGTTGAAGCGGCTCGAGCATCTGAATAGAATTCCTCCAGAACGTCTCCCTTGTGTGGTGTTTTGGGCATGTCCAACTGGAAAGAGACCCTGTGGGTCGACTCAGAACACACTGGAAGGGCTATGTCTCTCAGCTAGTTTTGGAATGCCTCGGTGTCCACCCGGAAGAATCGGAGGAAGTGGCTGATGAAAGGGACATCTGGACGTCACTGCTTAGGCTGCTGCCCCCAGAACCGGACCCCGGATTAAGAGGAAGATGATGTAAACACACACACATACATACACATTATAT
>JAOUQZ010000044.1:11250641-11272832 GCA_028564935.1 Neosilurus hyrtlii
GTGTTTACCTGCCCAGCTCTTTCCCCGGTATGAGAGTGTACTGCTCGGTGAACGGCTCTCTCTGGATCACACTGTGGATGTCACACAGTAACCCGGAGCGGCTCTGACCGCCTGCTTCATTCCACCGGCTGCAGTTTCTCGCCTCGACGGTCCGAGACGGGCATTCGGGAATCATAACGGCGGAAAAATCCGTGTTCTGAAGTTTAAGTTACCTGAT
Organism: Neosilurus hyrtlii; assembly: GCA_028564935.1. NCBI lineage: Eukaryota > Metazoa > Chordata > Actinopteri > Siluriformes > Plotosidae > Neosilurus > Neosilurus hyrtlii. The sequence continues at coordinate 11,250,859 of JAOUQZ010000044.1, forward strand.
AACTCAACTTCTGACCAGCTCAAATCCTTAAAGAGGCAACTTTGTTTGACGTAGTTAGCCTGCAGCCGTTAGGTAGCTAACCGAGCTAACAACACCGGCTGATTAACCGACAAGTTAACCCGAACACTAACACCGGGAAACGGGTAACTACACTGAAACCACGACTTATTTACCGTAACACAACGACTTCCGAAACTTTCATTGTGGTGTGAGGTGTGTGTGTCTACTCCAAAGTGGTGTGTTGTAGTTTTCTCTCTCTCTCCCTCTGCTTTTTACTCTGCACGCTGTGATTTCCGTCACCGTGGTAACATCCCCTGATTGACAGGCAGTTCAGCTAAAGTGGGCGGGGATTCTGTAAATCAGGGTTTCCCTCAGGCATAGGACCAAAATGACAAATCTGATTCCCTGCAAACTTGTGTACCAGTAAGGCAAGGCGACAGAATTTCTTTCTTTCTTTGTTAGTTTTCTTTTAAATGGACGCAAATAAGATCCATACTACATGCTTAAAAACTTCTAATAATATCAACAGCAACAAATGCATCCTCCTAATGTGTGCATACTAATATATCCCTAACACACACAGAACAAGACATTTCAATGCTCTGATGTCCTTTTAAAAATTTCTTTTTTTCAAGTGATACGAGATAAAGTCCGTGCAAAAACTGTAAATGTGCGAGTATGCAAATGCGCCCCCTGCTGGTAAGAGTGGATTGCATGGAGTGAACAAACAGGCTTCCAAAACCCTACAGTTTCATCATAGAAAAGATTCATGGTACATTCTGCCAAAGAAAGAAACTGAAACCTGAAGAGACAAACATACATTATTTTTCATCATGAACACCATCATAATTTTTCCCCCCTAGGCAACAGTGTCATTTATTCTTACATTGTCATCCACTTTATCCTGATCCATATGGTGTTGGATTCAGAGCATATTCAAGGAATACACAGCATGAAGTTGGAGTACAACCTGGATGGGACACCAGTGCATCACAGGGCACCATAAACACACACAGTAACCTCCAAGTCCAATTTAGCACTCCCAGTGAGTGCCATGGTGATGTAATGGTTAGCACATCCACCTTGCAGCAAGAAGGTCCTGGATCCAGGACTTTTACTAATGGACACTGGATTGCATGTTTTCCCCATGCTTGTGTGGGCTTCTTCCAAGTGCTCTGGTTTCCTCTGACAGTCCAAAGACATGTACATTAGGCTAATTTTTTCAACTGCCCCATGGTGTGAATGTGAGTGTGAATAGTGGTGTGTCTGTGTTGCTCTGCGAGGGTCTGGCAAGCTGTTCATTGTGTACCCCACCTGAACCCAGAGTTGACTGGGATGGGCTCCAGCCTCATGGTGTCCCTAATAAAGGATAAAGAAGTTCAGAAAATTAGATGAGACTGTAAGGAATTCATTGCATAAACAAGTTTCATTGAGAAGTGTTGGAATTACGAAACCACACTCCAGTGTTAAGCAGGATTAATTTTGAACTGGGCATACATCTCTGTTGACGTGTTTACTCATAGTTGATTTTCCACAGAATTTACATGTTTTTAGCGGTGAGAGGGAACCAATACAGACACTCGGAGAACTAGCAAAACTTGACATGAACACTAACATCAGCTCAGGACTGAACCAGGAGACCCTGAAGTGGTGCAGAGGCAACTCAATCCACGGTATCACTGGGTCACTTGACCACAACTTTAAAGAGGTGAAAAAGTTTTAATGCTTAAAAAAGCTAAACAAAATGCACTTATACTATTTATTTTTAAATTACCATTTAATCTATAGTCATATAATGAAGTAAAAAGAGAGGCCAGGGAAAAAAGATAGGACGAAACAAGTTAAATTATCAATGAAATGTGCCAGATAAAGCACTAAGTGGTAAATATATTTATTCAGTAACTACATTGTTCTGGTTAGAGTCAATTCAACACTTAATGTGAAGCAGGAAAACACACCAGTTGGGAGTTCGGTCTATCCCAGGGCACAATGCACAAAACTTAAATACTCACCACGGTAATGAATATATATCATTAGGCATTAGGCAGCCCCTTATGCAACAAGCTGTGTGTTCTGACTCCATTCTGTAACAGCTAGAGTGGTAGTGGTGGCTCAGTGGTTAAGAATCTGGATTACTGCTCCAAAAGTCAGGGTTCAAACCCCAGTACCACCAAGGTGCCACTGTCAAGGGGCCCTTGAGCAAAGCACTTGTCTACAAAAATGATAAATGCAAGTCACTATGGATAAGGGAGTCTGCCAAATGCTGTAAACATAAAGCCAGCATTAAGTTTGTATTAACTATAAGGTAATAACTATCAGACCAGTCATACCAGCCTTCTCTCCCCATGTGCATCACTGAGCCTTGGCCACCCATGACACTCTTGCCACTTTACTGATTCCTTGGTGCTTAGCACTGCATACCAGGAACACCCCACAAGACTTGCTGCTTTGGAGATTAGTAGGTCCTAGTCATTTAGCCTTCACAATGTGGTCCTTGGTAAAGCTAACCAGATCCTTGCTAATTTTTTCTACTTCTAAAACATTAACTCAGAGAATTAAATGTTCACTTTCAGGCTAATACATCCCACTCAGTCACTGTAACGAGATAATTAATGTTATTCACTTCACCTGCCATTGACATTAATGGTATTGTTATTGCTGATTACCAGCTGTGATAGTGTAGCTGGGATTGTTTTCACTTCTTTTGGGTTATTTATTTATTTTTTGTGGTCAATATCTTGATATATCACCATCAAACTTTCAGGTCAGCAACTTGGGCCAGAGGGCTGAAACATCCTAGGTCAAGTTCAGGGTCAGCAAAATGGCCGCCAATTGTTAATAATGCCTAGGTAGTAGTTTATTTGGTTCCCCAATTGGGGGCCTCTAGCTGATGTTTATATTAAGTCTTTATGCGTATTCATGTAAATATGTATGCACAATAGAGCTATAATATCAACCAAACCAGTTAAAACTAAATGAAATCAAGGATGATCTACTTTCTGTTACATATGGTCCATGTTATGGTTTAATGTTGGCTAGCTGGTAACTGTTAGTGACTTGGAGAGTGTATGTGTAAAGCAAATTTCACATTCCAGAGCCACAATAAACAGCACTGTGAAGAAGTTAAATCATACTGAATAATAAACTTTACTTTATAAAGATCTTTTTATTAGAAGAAGGTGATTTAAATATAGTTGTGAGTTACATTTTTGAATAGTTCATTGCATTACAGGAATAGAGCATAGGTGTATAATGTTAAAACTTGTCTGTTTCATTGATGTACCCTTCAAAAAACAACAAATAAATAAACAAGATATACTAAAATGAGCTGTAAAAAACATTGTAAGTAAGGAATGAGATTAATTCACAGTGCCATCAGTCACCATCATCTTATCATACTCATGCTGTTAAAAATAATACAAACAATAGAAAAATTAAAATCAGTAGAGAAAAAAAAAATTGCATTATAATAAATAACATATGAAACAAAGTAGATATGAGCTGGAAAATAAATAAATTAATGCAATGAGAACATGTACAATATACATTATATCTATAGCTAAGAGATTTGATTTCAGCCATTTTGGAAATTGTAGTAAATCCCTAGTTCTTAATGTCTACAAGGGTTAATGTGGATATCTCTGTAGTCTTTATAATGTATCTTGCTTTAAATAAACATGGATGTACAATTGATAAAGCTCATGGGTAAGGAAAAATAAAGATGATAAATGCACTGATTTATGAAGGCTCCTTATGCTCATTGCATATTTTTCCCCCAATATTGGGCATGCGGTTTGGCATAATGACAACCACTGGAGTTTATACTGATGAATACTTGTAAAAGATTGATATTCCATTTGTTTACCTGTTAGCAGTTAGAGTTTCTAATTACTTTTGCCAAGGAAGTTATGTTTTACAATGGATTTACACTGGGGAACGATGTCCGCCATGTCCACGATTCAAAAAAGTGTGGAGCTTCACTATTTATGAGCACGCTCAGAGCACGATTGGGGTATAAAAAGGAGGCAGGGTGCATCCAAGAGATTAAACATGATGGAATCGTGTTTCCAAGTTGATTCTTTCAAATCATACAGATCGTGGACATCATGCCCCACTATAAACCCAGGGTTACTCTCACTTTGTGTGTTTGTTTGTTAGCAGGATTACACAAAAAGATATATACAGATTCTCATCAAATTTCTACCAGAGGTGGGATGTTCAATAAGGAAGACTCTACAAGATTTTGGAAACGATCAAATTATACATCCAGGAATTTTGTTAAGGGATTCTTTAGCATTATGAAATAGGATAAAAGTTTTTGACATTTTGGGGATTGCTGGGATTGGCGTAGGCTTGTGGCTTCCAAGAGCTCTTGTTTTACTGTGATTGAGAATTAAAGCAGCAACACCTTGCCTGACCATGTATCTAATCATCTGATAAACATTACTCTCTTATCATGAAAGGTTTGTTAAGTGAAAACACTCAAGGACTTAATGTGTAGTCAAAAATACCAGAGCATCCTAAAGAGATTAGCATTTAAAATGCTAATCTAGGTGTACTGTCAATTCTCTTACATCACCCAGCTTATCCCTGCTTTCATTACAGCTCTTTATCTCCTGGAGGTTAGAGAGTTAGAGGAGTTAGAGAGAACATTGACAGATGAGTGCATGTCATAATTTAAAACAGAATACAATCCATCTGCTAGTTCATTCAAAAATAAACATCAGTATATGATTGAATTTTTGGTATTCATATCATATCACTTGCATTAACAAATGATTTTAACTGGATTATTTTGGATTTTTTTTGTGTGTAACCAACCATAATGTCAAGTAAGGCTGGAGCTGATTTCTTTCTAGCCTAAACTATAGATTTAATTTAATTAAAATTTATTTTATACCGTATTCATTCTGCAAGGGAAACTTCTGCATTTAACCCATCCAACGTGAGCACGCACACACAGACGTAAACAGTGAGCACACACAGTCAGAACAGTGAGCTGCTACACATTGCGGCACCGGAGAGCATTTTGGGATTAGGTGCCTTGCTCAAGGGCACTTCAGCAATGAATATGGAGGAAGGGAAGGTGAAGCTCACCCCCACCCACCACCACACATTTTTCCTGCTGGTTTGGAAATCGAACCAGCAACCTTTCGGTCCCAAAGCCGCTTCTCTATCCAGTAGGCTACAGTTGCCCCCAAAACGATGTTATCTGCTTATAATCATTTCCGCACTGAAATGTATTTTGTATATAGACTAAGCACACACTGTGTAATCAAAGTACAAATGGAACAAAAAGGCCAGAAATCAGAACTGCAAGATTCATGGAGGGTTTTTTTCCCCCAGTGAAAGGGTTGAATGTTTTCTGTTTAATGTTTTGTATTTGAATGTTATTACGAACATAAACATACTGAAAAAAAAAAAGAAATTAAGAATGCAACCTAGGTGTCTTTAAGTGTGTGGGTATAATAGTTTGCCGCATCACTGTTATTATGCCATAACTAATAAGACCATATATGATATAACGCACCGCTCAAACTAACAGTTTTGTTGCTGAACTATTGATAGAAATGTGATTTGAGCTTTTCAAATCTAATATCCAGTCCAGCTGTTACTGCTAGTGAGATCTGATACATTGCTTAGCATTATTCGGCTCATACAGATTATATCTGTGCCACTTCCTATCATCTCAGCAACTTTTACAAAAATCTTCACCCGTAACAGGTGACATCGGTCATTTAAAACTCAAGTAACGTGAATATAAAGAGGGAATGTTTACAGAGCTTTTACGGTAAGTCAAGGATGTTTATGGATGGCATGTTCTCTTACAGTATACAGGCCACTGGTGAACTGCATGTCAGGTGGGTTTTTATCCCCCATGCACAATAACATCATATCAGCTAGATAGTGTCAAAAATGCCTTCTTAGTATAAGTATAATGAACATCAGGTCAGGATTTTAGTTAGATATACTATATTGTAGGCTGGATGCAGGTTTTGGCTATGCATTAATACTGTACTTCCCTCCTTCATCCACACAATAATACAATATGTACATTTCCATTTGTCATTTCATGCACATTCAGACAATTACAAACCTAATTTCACAAACAATAGACAACTCTTCTGGTGGATATAAAACCGCAGTGTCTGGAGGACAATGAAAATCAAAGCCCAGTATGTTTACAAAATATAGTCTTTCCATTCTCGTTGAATTTTTCACTCCAGACCAAAAGTGCTTGTCTCCTCCACGGCAATTAGAAGTTTCTCATACAACATGGTGTACGCAGGGTACGGTGGCAAATCTAGACGGTTAAAGCACGTGTGAGCTCTGTAAGAAAAAGAAGGGTGGACAAGATCAAAGGTTAAGCAAATGAAGTTCTGCACTTCCAGAATTGGCATCAATTCAGAGCTCTCTTGTACAGTAAAAAAAACACATTTACAAATTATTCTCTTGTATATTATGTAAAGATAAGAAATTGTATAAAATCATTGCTTCTCATATAAGATTTATATCACTGCATAAGTATTCACCCGCTTTCACATTTTACACTTTAAATTATGGAAACAGGTGGTGTAGTTGTTAGCACATCTGCCTCATAGCAAGTAGGTCCTGGGTTTGTATCCCAGGCTTAGCGATAGGCGTTTCTGTGTGGAGTTTGCGTGTTCTCCCAGTACTTGTGCGCGTTTCATGCGTATTAGGCCATTTCGTTGTTCCAAATTGCCAATAGGTGTGAGTGTGAATGGTTGTGTGGCTGGCCTTGTGATGGTCTTGCAAGCTGTTCCGGGTGTACCCTGCCTTCGCCCATTGTTGGCTGAGACAGGCTTCAGCCTCCCCACGACCCTGGTAGGACTAAGCAGTTCAGCAAATTAATTAATGAATGAACATGGATCTAAATGAGTGAAATAAGTCAAATCATATCATTAAACTACAAGAAATAGACAACATTGGGAATGTTGCAATGCAATGTTTATTCATTGCATACAGTCACAAAATGTAAAGGGGCCAAATAACCTACCAGGCATATTAAATAAACATGAAACACAGTGTTATCTCTTGGAAACAAAATGGAATCGGCCCCAAAGTCTTTCTGAAACTATTTGCTTACCCCTGTACATGAGTATCAATAACCCTTGCAACTTGCGCAACAATATTACCAACATTGCCATCTTTTTAATTTCTCTGGAAATCTCTTTTATCCCCCTTTCAAATAGTTATTGATATTTTATTCTTCTTGATATTGATAGTTTTTATTCTTCTTCAAATATAGGACAGTCGTAATAAGCATTTCACTACATGTTGTACTGTGTATGATTTTGTATGTGACAAATGAAACAAAATTGAATTAAATGCCTTCTTCAGTTTCTTAACACGTTTTCACTTTCTATGAATCAGTGTTGCACGAAATTATCGCTCACTTGGAAACAGACAAAGAACTAAAACTAGATAAAAACAGGTAAAACAGGTGTATAGGAAATACAAATACTCGGTAGTTATTGAAAGCTTCTGGCAGAATTTTAACTGGATATTTTCAATTCTTTTTGACAGATTTCAGGTAAATTTGTTGGTTTCCTTGAACACCAGTCCTTTAGGGTTGATTTTGGAACAGGGGGTTGTTTTTTGGTTGCCTCTGACTCCATGATGGTTCCTGGGTTGTTACTGACCATCAAACCAATTCCTCCCTAGGTGAGGGTGACAGTTTGGATCTCCTCCCAGAAATTAGCAAAGTGGCTACCCCTCCCAATAGCTTGTTCTTATTTGCCACAGTTTGAACCATTGACTGGAGAATAAATGGACAGTTCATCTGGTCTCAAAAGAGAAGCCAGCAGAAGTATATCCATCCTGCCTGCTGGTTTATTTTTTAAAATGGTTGGACCCTTGAGCAAGGCCCTTAACCCTCAATTGCTTAGCTGTAGTGCGTCTGCCAAATAACACCAGTATAAATGTAATGTAAAATAAAATCTGTACTTGAACAAAACAGCATATTTTCAATGTCTGCTTTTTTTCTTTCTAACTTCCAAAAAACAGGTTTTAAGATATTCTTTTACCATAAATTATGAAGGCGTGACAACACCTCTGACACAGAAATCCCAGCAGACACCAGCTCTGGTTTGAGCAGTGCACTTTGCCTGTTCATTACATTCACTGATTTATTTGAACACAGAATGCACCATGATGTACGTGGACCATGAACTTTTCTGGACACATTGACCAGTAATCACTTCCAGCTTTCAAAATTTGTACAAAAGCCATCTGTTTGTTGGTTAACACCCACCCACATACATACACACATACACACACAGGCTGGATTTTATAAATAATGTCCCAGTTTTAAACTTGCCCTGCATGCACTGCTGTGTTAAATCCAACAGCTACTCCTTGTGAAACCAGCCAGAGTTAACCTGTCAGCAATTTCCAGTTCATGTCCCAGCGATAACAGTCCTTCCTCAACACATTCGTATTAATGAAATATCTCCAGCTGAAATGATTTAAGCTCTACTGTGCATCCTTGAGCCAGAGGAAATCTCTAGTGTGAAGCCTTTGCTTGCAAATTTGACAACATGTTGGAGGTAAAAGGCTTCATTTTCTTATAATAGCATGTAATGACAAGATGGTTTCCAGTGATATATACAGTCCACAGTTTAAACAGATCATCTTGAAATCTGCTGTAGTAGGCTCCAAGAGACCTTGGTGATGAGAGTTAATCTATGATCTTCTTTTTTGGACCGAAACTGAGCTTCCTGGCCTTGACTAAGCTGCTTTGTGACAATGTCAGTTGTCAAAAGCGTTATACAAATAAAACTGAATTGAATTGTCCATGGCAAGTTACAGGTATTTTGGAACTTTTAACACCACTGAACTAATAACCTTGGTGTTTATTTGTATATTTTGACAATGTATGTATAGTTTTGACCCTATATTCATATCTGAAGGGAAAATAAAAAACGTGTGGCAAAATCTTATCATGTATCAAATGTTGTACAATTAATTCCTCAGAAAAAAAAAAGCTAAAAGAAACTACTGACAGTACGACAGCTATGATACTGATGGCCGTGATGAGTGCATGTAAATTTCAGTTCCAGGATGTAAATGTTCATGCAAGCCACTGAACAGTGAATGTATATTTATCTGAAAATGGTGCGGCTGTTTAAATGATAATATGTGAAGCTGAAACTAGCTTTTCCTTCATATTGTGCTTATTCAGCTCTGTCTGAGCTGAGGCGCTTCCATGCAATGCCAAATACAAGTCGTTCCTGACTGTGACAGTGAAATATGAACTCTGTGCAACATTGACTGCTGACAGCGGCTTGCTTTTGATCCGCTGCTTCTTCCTTTTGTCGGTGCAGCTCTGTGAAAAACAACATTTCAAGGTGAAACTTTAGATGCAGCACTGAAAGCTTTTCAAAAGGGCAATTTTAGGATGACATACTTTGTCATCTCAGGTAACTTTATTTAAAAGTCTAAAGAGTGTGATAAGAGCAGTTTCTTTGAGTCTTCGCTGAAGGAAGGACTGGCGCACTATTTTTCCCAGGGAATCATCAAAGAAACGAGGCCGATAAACAAAACATCAATTCGATATTTTGATCCCTTGTACATTTTGAGAAGAAAGAGTTGGTAAAAGGGTTGGCATGATTGGAGTAAGCAGTAAAGTGTTGAATACGCTCCTTAATTCCCATTAGTAGTTGTTGCTTGAATGCTGATCTATTTTGCATGGCACTGATGAGCAGCTATTGAGGGGGATAGAGTGTAGTCTGGGACTCGAACACAGGACCTTCTTGCTGTGAGGTAAATGTGCTAACCACCATGCTGCCCTAATATTTTTTTAGGAAATAGTAAAATCTCTCTTTGTACATTTGATATGTTTTAGATTTTCTGTTGTGAATAAAATATGTGTTCCATTATGATTTAATTTATATTTAACACAGCGTCCCAACTTTTTTGAAATTGGGGTTGTATATATTCTTCGACCACCTCTGTTGGAGATCTTCAACTAGTGCTGCACCTGCAGAGCCTCCAGCATTATAATGAATCCTGCCTACCCCTCCCACAGCCTATTTTCTTTTCTGCCATCAGGGAAGAGGTACAGGACTACCAGGTTTCGGAAGAGCTTTGTACCCCAGGCTGTGATGATTATGAAGACTCTTGCCCTTCCAATGAACCACTGACCTCTACCACTGTATCACATACTTATCTCCACGAGTGCAATTTTCACTTGCTCTTTCATATGCACTTGCACTTCTGTATAAATAAAAAAAAAAAAATCATTGTACATGCTGCTGCAGGCTTCTAAATACACCTGTGAAAGATGCTGCTATAAAGACATGCTTCTATTCCTCTCCACTGCATATACAACAACTAACAGTACATGGTCCATTTCCCCTACAAATAAACTCATCACTTTCTGTTTTCTCTTGAACACCATGCTTATAGGTTTGTGTTATGTACTCTACAGTGTGAATGTTGTTTTTAATGCTCTCCTTCCTTTCGATTTATTTCTTTATGCCATTAGAGCACAAACAGTGTGTGTGTGTCCTCAAGGTTTCTAATTTTTACTCACCTACATGTACTAATTATTCAAGGAAAATTTTTTATCATAATATTTATTTTTAAGCTCATTAATTAAACATGCAGCATTTCCATTTGTTATTAATATGAGAAGATAACCTACAGCTACATAGGTTACAATTTATAATAACAAATATAATTTAGTACCCCAGCACTTTGGGGAGTTAAAATGAGAAATATTAATCAGTTATCCTTATTTCAGGTTGTGAAACTAATTTGAGACATTTTAAAGACATAAACTATGATTCAGAATAATCGGTTACTGTGATCATGCTGTGATTGAACAATGTCCTGCAGCCAGAGAGGTCATATGAGAGAGATTCAGTATGTATCACACACTTAATCTCAACTCAAACAGCTCTGGGCTAACAGCTATTTGTACTTTATTGAGTATGAGGGAGTGGGTGTTTCCAGGGAAGATAAAATGGTCACTTATTGTTCATACTACTGGTGTTTGAAAATGTTAACAGACATTGTACAAAGCTATTATAGAAACTGTGACCTTATATGGCTCTATCCACTAATTATATAAGACATAATGATAGAACATACTGTCACAGAATAATGTAACAGAATGATCCTTGAACAGTTTTGTAAAGTTGTTCCTGCTGTAATATTAACAACAGGTTTCTAATAATATGTTAGTTCTTGTTTCTATGGTAACAGCTCATTCACAAGGACATGATCCATGCTTCATAATATTCAGGTTTTTTAAAACTGTGCTATTATTTAACCCATTATAGGTCCATTTCAGTTATAAATGCACAAAGAAAAATGGGTAGTTTTGCAATTTTAAAATTATCCACCACTTGCTTCTCACTTTTGTCGAAAAAGACTGCATTTTACCTTTATTTTACTTGGCAAGGATTTACTAATTAACTGAAGTCAGTAGGAACCTTGTATGATCTCTTATTAGTGAAAGCTGATTCTGTTCCCTTGTGCTTTTGGTGTATATTCAAGGTTAAAAAAAAAAGTGCACTAAAATTTGTACACTTTCACAGCACTAACTGACAGCAAGGTGACACATACTGTATCTGAATGCTGAATAGTCACAGTGGTTCTGGGTCACTGGAATATTCTTAGAGCCCAAAACACAAGGCTTATCCTAAAACATTATCTAACAGGCACACCTTGCACAAAAATTTCCAACAGCCCCAGGAACCTAATGCATTAAAAGGAACGTTGTTTTCTCATACCTGGGTAGAGAGGTGATCTTGCCCCATTTCTCAATGCAGAAGCGTCGTGGGCCGTTGCTCCCGCGCAGAGCTGCGAAGCCCTCGTATGGCACGCTGGATGTACCCGTCACAAACTGCAGCAAACGTAACCTCTGCTCATTGTTGAACTGTTCCACCACTGCCCAGAACCAACGAATCACGACGTGTCCATCATGGTAGCCTGGACGGAATCATTCATTTGAGAAAATGTACATTTGTTGCCCCTGTCAGAATGATTGAAAAGTGTTACATGAACTTGTCAGTGAAAGGTTAGTAGGGGTTTCACTGTTATGAACGAGGTGGCAATAAACTGGGAGTGAGACAAACAGCTGGTTTGTTTTGGCAGCAAAGGTTGGACAAGGTGTGTTGGACTCCGGATTGATTGATTGCAGATGTCTTGAGTAAAAAAAATGGGTTAAATGGCTCAAATGGAGCAGATAATTAGCACAGGCAATTAAGAGCTCAGGCTATAATATGGACCAGATGAGTGTTTTGGCAATCCCACTGCAGCACTCTTGGAGGTTAATGAGTTATGGATGTTTATGAATATTTTTGGCATGGAATGTCATCTACTCCAGCTGACATTTAGATGAGAAATGAACAAGGCACAAAACTGGGCCTCAGCAACAGGATAAATATCAGTGTCACTGCTTTCTGGCAGCCCTGCTGCTGTATCATGACATTTATGAATTATTTTTAACTAGTTAAATATTTAAATGACAGTTCTTGGTGACCAACTGCTGTGCCTGAGCAACATAATGTCATATGACTCACTCATAACATATTAAGAGTATGCATCAGCTCCAAAATGTCAATGCAAAAAATATCAATTTAAGCGGTACACGCTCACCTCCTCTATACTCAGTGTTGGACCTCCAGTCAGTCAGGTCAATTTCTGCAGTTCCTGCAATGACCAGCTCCAGCTCCCGAGCATCAAAAACTGACACGAGACGTGAATCTACCACCTAATCAAAAATATAATTGGTACAAGCAAGCAGTCCTACATGTAAAATATTGTAGATTCGTTGTTTAATAGTTTTTAATCAGGCTTCAAAAAGGAAGCTGATAAAACAGAAATAATAAAAAATAAATAAAAGCCAATATTTGGTGGTGGGTTCAATTTTCCAATAACATCATTTACAGCATTTAGCTGTCACTTCAGGACATCATGTCCTGAAGTGTTTTAGTCCTCATATCAAAGCAATTCACCAATGCCAACTATTTTTATTTTTTAAAAGAACAATACATGTTGTACTAGGTGGCACTTAAACTAAGGTTATACTTTTACCTGTGACTGTTACAAGGCACGGACACTGGTCTCCTCAAAAAATGCTCAGGGAAAACCTCATTATATCAAAAGTTATATTATTATCCTTATTACATCTCATTTACATGGATTGTCTTCCAGGGGGCCAGGTGACATAGTGGTTAGCACGTCAGACTCACAGTAAGAAGGTTCCGGGTTCAAGTTAGGCTCAGCGTTTCTGTGTGTGGTTTGCATGTTCTCCCCGTGCTTGCTTGGGATTGACGCTAATTGTGGATGTGTGTGTGTGAATGATTGTATGTGTGTTAACCCGCAATGGACTGTTTGAGCTGTTCACGGTATACCGCACCTTTGCCCTCCATACTGAGCCTCCACACGACCCTAACAGGGTCAAACAGATGGATGGATGGTCCGTCAAATCTCTGTGTTTATTACTAGCATAGAATCAAACATATTAGAATGCATTTATACTGTATAAACCTATGATTGGAATGGCTTTTCTGACCCATCAGGATGCAATAAATATCTTGGAAATTAACTGGGGAGTTTACTCATCCCTCACTCGTTTGCAGAACCACTTAATCCTATTAGGGTCGGAGAGAGGCTGGAGTCTATCTCAGCTGACACTGGGAGAAGGCAGGGTACACCTTGAACAGCTCACCAGGCCATCACACAACCATCCACACCTATGGGTGATTTGGAACAGTCAATTAACCAAATATGCAGGCCATTGGCCTGTGGGAGGAAACTGGAATACCTAGAGGAAACCACGCAAGAACGAGAAAAAAATAGAAACTCCACATACAAACATCTTTGCCCAGGCTGGACTCAAACCCAGAACCTTTTTGCTGTGATACAACATGCTAACCACTAGGCCACCATGCCGCCCAGTAATTGTTTCATTATATTTATAGAGTCCATATATGATTTTCTAGTTGAGTCCCATAACGGAATGACTTACTTAGTAATGACATGTCTATCAGCCGTGAGCCATGAGGCGGATGTGCTGACCATATATGTACTGTATATACAGCAGATAGTACAATTTTTTTACAACTTTTTCTTACTTATGTTTTAGCTATATCTGTTATGAATTGACTCCCAGAGACAAGGGATTTGAGTGAAATAAGGTGGGTTTTACTTCCAAAATAATATGGGCTCCATGAGCCACAAAAACCAAAATGAATAAGGAACTGAAAAGGAAACCTGCCACGAGGGGCAAAAACAAACCAACTAAATAACATTAACGAGAATACAAATGAAAGCAGGTCAAGAGAGGGGAAGACTGCCGACTGGAGATGGGATCCATCTGCCGCAGCTTCGGGGAATGATAGTTGTGGAGTCCAAGCGATCGAAGGAGCAGGAGAAAGATTATGCGCATACCAACGAGGCTATAGACACGGGAGAGTGTCTAGTGGGAGGTTTATATAGGGGTGTTAATCAGTGAAGGAGATGAGGTGCAGGTGAGTCCTTAATACAGTAGGCGTGAGAGTCAGAGCGCAAATCAGGCGTGGGAGTGACAATATCACTAATGTACAGTATTATCAACATTTTTGTAATTAAACTTTCAGAAAATATTAAACTGTGCCTTTCCTTGACGCTGTGGTAGTACTTTCAGTGTGTTATTGTTGTAGTTCTTTTGAGTCTTTCACCTTGGACAGTGAATGTAGTATACCTTTAATTATTTCCCCTAAAAGCTAATCAATAATACTACATCACTGGTTATAATGATGTACCATAAATCACCTTTAAGGTATACTGTAATAACATTTCCAGATATAAGATACAGTTTATAGGTACAATAAAAATTCCAACAATGTATGTACACATTTCTGCCACTATATTTTTATTTAAATAGCTGTGCCACAAGTATTTAAAGAGTAATACTAGTCTGTTCTTGTGTTGTACAAATATCACGATGAATTGTTGCTTGTTCAAGTGTGCACGTGTACCTCATAGAAACCCCGAACCAATGACTCTGTCTGTTGCACCACCCCTCTTTCCACCCTCCACTTGGCCATTCTCTCAATGTACTCCTTCTTGTTCTTCTCTGTAACCTGGATGTTAGATCCTCCGGACTTTAGCTCCCTCTCCGTTACCTGTGAACATAAGCAATCTAATATATATCTATCTTGGAACGTACAGTGTCTATTATGAGTATTTTTCTACTATGAATTCTGAGATCATTTGTGTTTACTGAAAAAATAACATAAGAAATTGCAATTGTTCCACTCTATCAAAGACTGGGATAAGGTGTGCAGTACCTGTCCAAAGACCTCTTCATTCACAGTAAAGGTCAGGTCCAAAATGTCTGTAATGTCGTTGTCTTTCATCCACTGCAGACTCTGGTGGAACTCCTCGTCCAGATACTCTAAATCACTCAGATCAGTCGCTCTGTCCAAGATAAAATGTACATGCATGTTTATCTACTGGATTATCAAACTGGATACCAGACGACAACCCTTGGCCTAAATCCAAAACATAAAAATAATCACCCATTCCATATAGACACGGCTGTCAGATAGATGCTGGAGGCAGATGCAACTGGGGTTTAAAGCTTTTATTGAAAACTCAGAAATTGTATTGAAATGAAAGCAGTCTCCTGTGCCAATTGTTTTTCATAACGAGGTAAAGTAAAAACAACCAAAAAAAATAATAATTTACCCAGTCTTTCTGATGTGCCTGTTAACTAAATGTTAATATTTTTTACCAGCACATATCACATTAAGTCTAGTAAGCAAGTCCATGAAATGTTAAAATTTGACTTAAAATTTCATATCAGCACAAACTTTTTAAACAATTTTAATATAAAAAATGTTGTTAGTTTATTTTCTTACCAAACATGCAATCATCATTGTTCATTATTTTCCTTTATTGATCCACTTCATATTAAACATACCTGTTCAAGATTACTGTGTGTTTAAATGTCGTTAGAGCATCAAAATTCACTCACACTGCCCTGCCAACTGTGGTGCCAATAATTATGGCTGTAATATAGGGATCATTCGGAATGCTTTGGCTTTCAAACTTTATTTAAATGGGCTGTAAAGCAAACAGACACGTCAACCAGTACCCTTCTGTAGATTGACCAAACACGGCATTGCAGCGCAGCAATTACATAACTTATCACATCACCAATTTCAGGACAGAAAACAATTTGGAAGGTTGAGAGCTAAGTTCTTCTTTTGATGCACATTAAGACATCTTGTTTTAAAGTCGCACTAAATCTTGGACTAAAATCATACACCAGGTGATATTGAATAGTTTAATCCATAGCAGACTCACAGTTGGAGTGGAGCCTCTACACCTAGGGGCAGTTTGGAGCAGTCAATTAACCAAATATGCATGTGGGAGAACAGTGGAGTTCCCAGAGGAAACTCGTTCAAGCACAGGCATAGAACAGAAACTCCACATCAAATCATCTTTGCCAAGCCAGGAAATCAAACTCAAAACCTCTCTGCTGTGATGCGGACATGCTGGCCACTATGCCTTCATGCTGCCCAGTAATTGTCTCATTATATTTATAGAGTTTGATCTGTAGAAGACTCACAGACGGAGGAGAGCCTTGTAGAATGGTCTGGTGAAGAATGCGTCCAGTAAGTACTGATGAATCAGTGCCAGGCCCAAAATACGTCCACTGAAGCGAAACCTATAATGAAGAACAGCGTTAAAACACACTTACCTCATTAATGCTCTTATATAACTTTACTTACTTAAATATTGCACTTGGTACACTTCCATCTGACTGGCATGCTCTTATTGCTCCTTAATATATATAGTGTTAATACATCATTATCATATTAAGGCATTGCCTAATTTGCTAGATATCAGCTACAGAAAGCCATCTATATTAACAGGTTTTTCCCCTATTAGTCCTCTATAAGTGGGATTCCTGTTAAACAGATTTATAAAAAAGAAATATAAATGAAAGTAAGAAAAATACAATTAGTTTTATTTTTTCCATCCATAAGCTATTGAACAAACATAAGATAACACTATTAAATACTTAATATAAAATTAAAATAGAAACAGATAAATAGAAAGATAGAGAGAGAGACAGAGACTGATCAAGATAGAGAGACAGAAAAAGAGAGAGATAGAGATATAGAGAGAGAGACAGAGAGAGAGAACAAGTGAGAGAGAGAGAGAGATAGAGACAGAGAGAGAGAGAAAGATAAAGAGATGAAGAGAGAAAGAGAGACAGGGAAAGAGTGAGAGACAAAGAAAGAAAGTGAAAGAAAAAGAGAGGGATAGAGAGAGACAAAGAAAGAGAGAGATAGATAGAGAGAGAGAAAAAGACAGCAAGAGATAGAGAGAAAAAGAGAGAGAGATAGAGATGGAGAGAAAGACAAAGAGAGAGATAGAGAGTGAGAGAAGGAGAGAGAGAAAGAAAAAAGAGAGAGAGGTACAGAGCAAGAGATAGAGAGGAAGAGAGAGAGAGAGAGAGAGAGATAGTATGACACACCATTCCAAATGATTCTCTACAAAAGCAGACATGGGACTAATCTGGACGGTGTACGTATCATTGGCTGAATACTCGAACAGGCCGTAGTATGGGTTAAACAGCTCCTGAGATAGCAGGAAGAAGAACTCTCTCGAAGGCCCACTGTAATCCAGACTACATGAGACAGATCATCAGTTATGAAAGGAAAACTAACTAAATCATGTGTCAGCTAAAAGTTATTGCATCATAAACTGTAACAACCAATCAGAATGTTACATGCTTTTTTAAACTGTTTTTTTCTTGAAACCGTGATATCAAGCAATCCATTATAGTAAAAAGCTGCCCATAACTATAAATGTTTGTATAAGCAGAAGTGCTTTAATCCCATGATTCATACCCTTCTTCTCCCACAAATGTGATGTAGAGTTTATTCCTCTGAAGCTCCTTGCGTGAATATGCCATCACATGATTAAAGGTGCCTTCGAGCAGGTGCTCTCTCCTGATGATCAACCTTTCAAAAGACAGATGTGTGTATGTGTGTGTCAGGACAGGGGGCAATAGTTTACATCTGCTTTCATTTTATAATTTAACCATCATGCACATAATCCTCAATGTCACACGCATGCACAAACACACATACTTGATTTTTCCTGGCCCCTGGCCATAGCCTTTGGCTTCAAGCTTCCTGTAAAAATTGCGCAGTTTGGCTTCAAAGTCCCTACGATATGGAGCAGGTGCTCTGGCTCTCTGCGGTCCTGCCAATGCAAACACACTTTCAGCTCCAGGTTATGTGCTAGTATTAAATTATTCCTAGTTGTAAACCTTTCACTGTAAAACTACAAACTATTCTAGCTTCAATAATGGTTTTTGTACACAAACTCAGTTCCCCTACTTTTACTGCCAAGTGCTTGTCGGGTTCAATAGCAGCATCATCAATCTATGAGTGTTTTTTTTTTTTTTTAAAGAGCAATGAATACACCCACCTGGTGAATTCTGGGGTGAGGATCCAGGAGAGCATCTTGGGGAAAAGTTGAAGCCAGAGTGGAATGATTGAGCTGGGATGTATGACATGATCTCCTCTTCAAACAAACTGCAACAAGATTAAATCTAGAATCAAACACGGGATAATTCAGACAACTCACATGACAACTTCCACTCATCAGACTTACATGCTGTACGCTGTCATTTTTCTGTATTGGTGTAATTACTGCATGTTAGCCATAGTCACCGTATAAAAGTATCATTTAATTCACTCACTCTCACTAATTTGTTGAACCACCTAATTCTATAGGGTGGCGGGGAGGCTGGCACCCATCTCAGCTGCCACTGGGTAAAGGTGGGGTACACCCTGAACATCTTGCTAGACTGTTGCAGGGCCAACCCACACACAACCATTCACACTCACACTCACACATACAACCAATTTGGAACTGTTGCGCAAATTATAGCTATAGCCAAGCACGGGAAGAACATACAAACTCCACACAGAAACGCCACAGCCTGGGACTCGAACCCAGGCCCTTTTTGCTGTAAGGCTGACGCGCTAATCACTACAACACCACAATCACTGCTTCACAGTTAGTATTCATGGCTTAACCTGGAAGTTTGGATGTTCCAACATCTCCCTATTATTTTAATTACTTCACTTGTACTTGTTTCTTGTTAGTTAAAGTAAATTTAAAAAGAAATACAAAAAAAAAAAAACCAGCAACCTCATCAACATGTAGAGATTTATAAATTTGTAAACTTGAAATAACTAATTCTCCAACTGTGCAACTAGATGCCACCATCATGCCAAAAGCTTTCTCCTGCCAGCATGCATTTTTCATTTAGCTACAAATATAAGTGCCTGGGGATTCACTGAAATTTTAATTAGAACCGAATTATATGGTCAGAGAAGACCAAAATAATATTTTTGGCAGCAAACAGTAATGGAGGATTTGCCATGAAATGGATGGCTAAGCTGGACACATGGTAGCAAATTTTTATGGTACAATGAATCATGTTCTCCATAAAGTGGAAAAGATTTTCAATGAAAATCCATCTGCCAAGAAGAAATCTCTGCCAAGAAGCTACTAATAGGTTAAGACTAAATCTTCCAGCAGGACAAAAGTCCAAAACATACGTCCAAATCTTCATATAAATGTTTAAGTGACCACAGAATCAAGCTTTACAAGACCACCCACATGGCTTTTTAACAATATGTATTTTTAAAAAAAGTTTATTTTTAAAGTATCAATAAGGATAAATTAAAGGGCTGAAATTAATTCATTCATTTGTCCAACCGCTTAATCCTATTAGTTCGCCAGTCCATCACGGGGCAACGAACAGATCCATTTACACTTACATTTACACCTAGGGGAAGTTTGGAACAGCCGATTAGCATGTCATTGGACTGTGGGAGGGAATCAGAGTACCTGGAGGAAACCCACGTAAGCAAGAGGAGAACATGCGACCTCCACACAGAAACATTCTCCAAACCTGGGACTTGAATACAGAACCTTCTTTGAAGTGGAAGTGCTATAAACTATGCCACTGTGCCACCTCTTGATATTTTCAGTCTTAGCAAATTAACCGTAAAAATTGACATTGATATTCTTGTATACCAATTTTGCCAGTAATTATGAAGCTGACTGTATGCTTGCACTGTCTTTCACGTCATTAATAAATTAGCATCTGCTAGATATGTAAATGTAACTGTAGGTCTCTGGCTAGTACTGGACTAAAGAAGATGAATGGATAATTATCTCACTCACAGGATAATTGAGTACAAGTCTTGAACCAGCATGGGTTTAGAAACACAGTCTATAAGCATTGCAACATTGAACAGCAGCATAAAAACATTAAATCACTGAAAACAAGACAATAAATGTTCAGTCATGGAAAACCAGACTGGGAATGTGAAATCACACAGAGAAAATCTGAGCTTTCAATCAAACACCTTTGTGCAAGGAAACCTAATATGACTACAAGGATTTACTGCAATGCATGCTTGTCCATATGTGTTCAAGAAAAAGACTGAAGTTTAGGATTAAGGATCATGATGTATAAGCTCTTGTTCATGAGGCTTTATTGAAGGAAACACACCTTAACAACATAACCAGATCTGCATCGCAAGACAGTTTCTCTACTCCCTGTGGCCCCTCAGTCCTGATGTAATGGATCTTCTCCCTGCCGGAACAAAACAGGACACTCAGGATATTATTCTGGTCCAACTTTTCAATTTTCAGCCGCCTTTTTTATTCAGTCGTAAATGGCTGAAGGAATGTTAATGGTGTTTAAATGCACAGGTAATGCATTTCACCTCGCTGAATTGACCTGTAATAGATGACATTCAGGAATGCTTTTAAGACAACAATCAGACGTCCACATTTGCAAGATAGCAATCTGTCTCCGAGTTTAACTCTGGGCTGCAAAGCCCAACAAAAATGTTGCTCTTATCACATTTGAAGACAGCATCCATGACATTCATTCATTACCTGCTGACAGAAAACACAGTAGCATGTACCACATAGTACTGATGTACAGAAGGAAAATTACAGTGAACGGAACTTATCTCTCTCAGAGATGGTCATGGTGGTCACATGATCATTATACCTGTCTTTCCTGTAAAGATAATTGTTATGATCTGTGTTTTCAATAATATGTCCCTTCTTGTGTTTGTTCTCCAGTGAATATGCCTAGACAATGCTGACCTTCACAGTAAATGTTGCTTAAATGTACCGTCAACTGCATTCAAGGTGGAAATGTTACTGGTTCATGCTATGTAGCTATATTTTTAGCTCATAAGGCAAATGTAATTTATTGAAGAATTTTCTGAATCATAATCCTAATTATGGTTGTGGCTTGCCAGGCCATCGCAGGGCAGAAACACGCTGACGGCAACCCAATGGCCTACTCTTTATGAATGACAGCAGTGGTTCTTTTACGTGCCTCTTACCACAGACAGTGAGAGACATGGCCGGGGGGCTTGAACCCCTGACCTTCAGATCTGAGGCAAATGTGTTACTCAAAAAAATCATTAGCTAAGAAATGTAACTATTTAGCTAATCCAATAATAAAAAAATATTAAAAGTGGAAATAAATAAACAGTCTTGCACAGTTGAAGACAGTGAAGAACAAGGTATCCAGAATGCCAGTTTTACCATAAGATGTGGCTTCTATTGGCATGCTTGTCCAGATTTTGGAGTATTTTGAAGTTTATATATATATATATATATATATATATATATATATACATACACACACACACAGTGGGGCATAAAAGTATTTAGTCAGCCACCAATTGTGCAAGTTGTCCCACTTAAAAGACGAGAGAGGTCTCCAATTTTTATCACAGGTTCACCTCAACTATGAGAGACAGAATAGGGGGAAAGAATCCAGGAAATCACATTGTAGAATTTTTAATAAATTAATTGGTAAATTCCTTGGTAAAATAAGTATTTGGTCACCTACAAACAAGCAAGATTTCTGGCTCTCACAGACC
>JAOUQZ010000044.1:11310827-11345197 GCA_028564935.1 Neosilurus hyrtlii
CTATTGTATATATGACATGGACATGGCATGTTCTTCAAGTACCTGCAGGGGCTTCATCTAGGTTCTCTGGTTTCCTCCCACAGTCTGAAGACATGCAGACTATGTGAAATAGCAAAAATGTAAGTGCTAATTGCTTTTGATTGGTGAACTGTCCATGGTATACCCCACCACTCTCCAAAAGTCAGCTTTGATTGACTTCATCTCACCCATGACCCACACAGGATAAGTGTAAAAAATTAATGAATGACATGCTAGCAGGGCTATCTTTTAAGATAAAAATACATCATTATGTGCTCTTTCTTTTCTGGCATCCACATCCTATTATTTGCTGTTAACAAACATCATAACAAAATTATTTTGGAGTTTTGTGGTTGTATTTGGTTGTAAATTTGTGATTAAAATGCACAGAATGTTATGAAGATGAAATGCTAGAGTTTATTTTTTTTCTAGCCTACACAGTAGTCCCCCAAGTATATTGAAACACTAAGGGAATAAAAAAAATGGAATGCAGATGCCTATATTTTCTTTAAATTCCTCTGTAATTATTTCCTCCTCATCCTTCTTACACCATCATCAAGACTTCATTATATCATTTTTTGTCCAACCTTAATATTTTCATTGCTAAGCTATGGATAGATTTTAGCTCTCAAATATAGCATCATTTTACTATGGGCATTAGCTATGGACAGTGTGAAACAATAAACTGTATCGCCTTTAACTAGAAAAGTATTTTGAGTAAGTCTCCAGTGGCCATGCACACCAGGTTAGGCTCAAGTCAGTGGGGTTCCTCTGACTTATAATGGTTCCATTATCTCTGAGAGAGGCATCAGTCTCAAGATCACATGCCACGCTGTGGGGGATTTCTGCACGATCAGCCAAGCACTGAGTTCAAGATGAAGCTATATTTCACCCTCATGATGTGCTGAAGGCTGCCTAATGCTAAAAGTTGTATATTTCATGGATGGTTAAGACTTTCTTACTACTGGGAATCTATTTTGGGACTTAACTCTATGAGCTCCTGGCTTATTGTTCAGTGATTTCTTTAGAAGCGAGCATTTCAAGTATGTACTATGAATTGCTCAGTAGCTAAAGTAATAGGAAAAGTGTGTTAGAGTAATATGGCATAGAAATGTCAATCCCCAAACCCTGGGTCTTTAAGCTGGACAGAAGCCAAGTCTAAACAGTGACAATATAATTCTTCTATTATATAATGACTATAAACCTTAAAATTATTATTTTCTTTTGTGAATTATCTTTTATGTGTCTCTGTCATCATAAAACCTGAAACAGGGTCACTTATATTCCTTTTAGGATATCTCTGTTTTTCTCTAATTATTTGACGTATGTTGTCATTTCAGAAAACTAACCTTTTCGGTAAAGTTACTAGGTAAAGTTTGAAATGAATCCACAAAATTAAATCTAAGTTTAAAGTTGTGCAGCAACATTATTAAGCACAGAACACCATAGTCATACAATAGGATGGTTGTCCGTCAGATGTCAGCAACTGCCCACCACAGGAAACCAAATGAGACTGCCACATCGCTGAGTTGATGCTGATTGGCTGTTGACTTGCATGATGATGTGCAGTAATAACAATAATAATAATAAGAAGAAAAAAAAACCTTATTTATTACTAATAGCGAAACTGAAACACAAAAAATAAAGGCTCACAGACTACTGCTCAAACTCGCACATAATAAAAATTACACAATCTTACTCAGGAATTGATTTGCAGATATATAAGCATTTATGGCACATCCAATTAGCCTAACATGCATGTCTTTGGACTGTGGGAGGAAACCAGAGTTCCCACAATGGAGTCTATAAAGGAACAGGGAGAACATGCAAACTCCACAAAGAAATAGCTTTGCTGAGCCCAGGATTCAAACCCAGAACCTTTTGTTGTGAGGCGAATGTGCTAACCACTACTTTATGTTAACACTAAACCCTTGTTAGTGCAATCCAGTCCAAGACAAAAATCAGACACAAAATATATGAACTGTCAAAAACAGCACTGAAAGCAAAGCATAATCACAGACAACAAAGCAGCAATGAAAAAATAAATAAAAATACAAATAAAAAAACAAACTCAGATGTCAAGTCTCAGTGCACCACACAAAACTAGTGTACTAACATAAGACACATCAAAAGCTCTTTGAAATTCAAAATATCTCAACAAATTGTCTGTTGTTCTTCTGTCATAGAACCCAGTTTGCTGTTATAGTGTGCTGCACATGGCTATAGTGGAATAGGGAAATATAATAAGGGCTGACCTCTCTTTTCCAGATAGGATTGATGGTATTACAGATGATGCCAGATCTCTTCTCTTGTCCATGATGGGGGAGAGCAGGGAAGATGCTATGCTTTCCTGGGTGGATCGCGATCTTCAAATATGGATCAGGATTGAAGAACATTCCCTTCTTCAGACCCACTGCCTGAATGTCTGATGGTAATCAGAAAATATGAGATAATAAGCATGTGTGCGTGGATACTTTGGATAAGGATCTGGGCAGGTCAGATGAGTATGTCCCTGTGCTTTTCTGTAAAAACATTTTAGATCTTTATAATTGTTGTAAGTGTGACTGTTTGTTGTGCATGTAACTAGTCTTAAAATACCTTCTGAGCAGAGTTTTTAAATCCCTATTCAAACTTAAAAAATTTTGTTAGCTGTAGTTTGTAACTTGAAAATGAACAAATGTATGATCTATTCTTTAATAGAGGTATTTTTTAATCCATATTGTCAGTGTTTGTACAAACTCTCGCCCAGAGTTGGCTGAGATGGGTGCCAGCCTCCCCGCAACCCTAATTAGGATTAAGTGGTTTAGAAAATGAATGAAAGTGTTTGTACAAGAGAAAAAACAACCACAATTAGATATGCTGTTATTGGGGTGAAAGACAACTCCATTGTTTTATTATTACCTAATAAAAACAGTATTATTTTTGCTTTCAAAGGTTGGAAGTTTGAGTCCAATGTACAGCTCATCTATTTACAACATTGCATTCATTCATTCACTGAACTGCTTCATCCTACCAGGGTCGCAGGAAGGCTAAAGCCTATCTTGGTCAACTAAGAATGAAAGTGGGGTTCACCCTGCAGTGTTTGCCAGTCTATTGCAGGGACAACACACACACCCAACCATTCACACTTACACTTACACATAGGGGCTATTTGGAACAGCCAATTAGCCTAATGTCTTGGACTCTATGAGGAAACCAGAGTATCTGGATGAAATACAGACAAGCAAAGGAAGAACATGCAAACTCCACACAGAAACGCCCTCGTTATGCACCGGACTCAAACCACCACTTTCTTGCTGGGGGGTGGACATGCTGACCGAGTTCAAGTTTATTTGTCATATACAGGTAACAATGGAACAAGATTGTGAG
Source organism: Neosilurus hyrtlii (assembly GCA_028564935.1). Taxonomy (NCBI): domain Eukaryota; kingdom Metazoa; phylum Chordata; class Actinopteri; order Siluriformes; family Plotosidae; genus Neosilurus; species Neosilurus hyrtlii. Next base: position 11,314,215 of record JAOUQZ010000044.1, read on the forward strand.
TCGATTTTCCATAGAACAGTTCTCGATACATCGAAGTAGAGCTAAATATATGTAAATATATATACGCATATTGTATGTGGGAAAAAATAACAGTATTACAATTTCATCCCGACAAGCCTGTTTCGTGGTTGCCTACTCATTGGGCGAATAAATCCCCTGATAAGTGTGCAACCACAAAACAGGCTTGTCGGGATAAAATTGTAGTACTGTTATTTTTTCCCACATACAATAAATATATACACGCACGCACGCACGCACACACACACACACACAGTAGTGTGCAGTGAACATTAAACACCACCACTTTTGTCTAAAAGGGCTCCTAATAAAATGAAGTTAAAAATTACTTCTCTACAATTCTCTGGTGAAAATCTATTACTATTGGCTATTGTAGGCAATAAGAACCAAAAAAATCACTCCGACAAGTATATTGAGGTAAAAGTGTGGATAATGGACAAAAACGCTGAAAATACCAATATGTATGTGTGTGTGTGTATATATATATATATATATATATATATATATAGAGTATGTGGAAAAAATAATAGTACTACAATTTCATCCCGACAAAGCCAAATCCCCTGATGAGTCAGGACGAAATTTTAGTATATTATTTTTCCCACATACAATATATATTTAGCTCTACTTCGACGTATCGAGCACTATTCTACGAAAAATCGACTCAAGATTTATAGATATGTGTACACAGTAGGATAAATACAGAATACTAATAGAAAATACTGAAGTGGTTGTAGTGCAGAGGTAGCGTGTGCATTTAGTGTGTACAATGAGTGTGCAAAAAGTGTGCAGATTGTCTGGTATTTCAGCAGTTTAGTAGGTTGATGACTTGTGTGTAGAAACTGTCCCTCAATATGCTGATGCAAGTCCGAATACTCCTGTACCGTCTGCCCAACAGTTGGAGAGTGAAGAGTGTGTGGCTGGGTTGGCTGGGATCAGAGAGGATCCACTGGGCCATCCTCCCACAGCACTGTGTGTAGAGGACTTGGATGGCTGGCAGTTCAGACCTGCTGATACATTGTGCTGATCTGACCACCCTCTGTAGAGTTTTGTGGTCCAGAGCATTACAACTGTCATACCAGGTAGTGATGCAGCCAGACAGAATACTTTTGATGGTGCATCGGTAGAAGTTGGTGAGTATTCTGAAGTCCATGCCAAATCTCCTCAGCTGCTTAAGAAAGAAGACCCATTGTCTTGCTGTTTTTGTGATCACACCCACGTGATGTGACCAGCTCAGATCCTCAGTGATGTTGAACCTGAAGCAACTGACTTTTTCCACCTCTGTCCCCTCAATGTGAATTGGGGTGTGACCTCCACCCTGTAGTCTCCTGTAGTCCATGATGAGCTCCATGGTCCTGCTGACGTTGAGCAGCAGGTTGTTGTTCCAGCACCATGATGTCAGTTGTCTCACGTCTGCTCACGTGCAGACTCATCTATGTCTGAAATGCAGCCGATGATGGAGGTGTCATCTGCAAATTTGATGGCTGTGTTGGAGCTGTGTGTGGCCGTACAGTCGTGGGTGAACAGGGTATACTGCAGGGGGCTGAGCACACATCCCTGGGGAGCACTGGTGTTGAGTGTTAGTGTGGAGGACGTCACACCATCGATCACCTGTGGTCTGCACTTCAGGGAGTCCAGGATCCAGTTGCATACAGAGACACTGATGCGCAGATCGCAGAGCTTCATGACAAGCCTGGATATGATAATAATGTTAAAAGCCAATAAACAGCATCCACACAAAAGTGTTCTCGTGTTCCAGGTGTGAAAGGGCAGTGTGCAGAACCAGCACTATTGGATCATCTGTGGATCTGTTTGAAGAGTAGGCAATCTGAAATGGGTCGAGTGTAGCAGGCAGCGAAGACGTGATGTGAGCTTTGATTATACGCTTAAAGTACTTCATGATGATGGACGTGAGTGCTACTGGGTGATAGTCATTGACCAAAAGGTCCAGTTTGAAGTCGAGTTGGTCAAGTCTGAGGTCGAGTCAGGTCGAGCCAGGTCAAGTCAGTCTAGTTATAGCAATAGGTCTAGTTAGGTCAAGAGTAGGTTGAGTTTAGCTCAAAATTAGGTTAAGTTGGTCGAGTTGAAGGTCGAGGTGGCCTGAGATAACATTCTGTACCTGCTCTGGATGTTGACTCTCTAGGTGTACTCACATATAAGCGATATAGCCGCGAAATAGTTCAACTTTTTTTACCGTTTTTTTTTTTTTCAGCTTCTGACTGAAATTTTTCAGTTTATGGCTGAAAAAATGTGCAGTCTCATCAAAAAACCTTTGAATATAGATTATCAAGTGACCCTGCACTGGCTATGTGTCATATATTGTTTTGAACATGCCCTTAAAATGTAAAAAAAACAAATCCAAGTGCTTTCTTTAATGACTTTTTGTGCTTTTTTTCTCTGTATATTTTACATTTAACCTCCATTTTATTGTCTTGAGTCCAGTGGGTCCGGTTGAATTAGTTGTGTATTCTAGCATGAGCTGCTCAGCTTTGTTTTATGGGACAGCCGCACTATTTATTTGAAGCTGAAGTGCGGATGTGTGAGATATTGGAGCACAAAGCTGCGTGAAAAAACCTGCACTTTCCTCTATGATGCGATCATTCTATGTCAGATCGGAGCGTAATTACCTGTTAAAGGTTTTCAATAATTAAACCTGAGGATTTATCATTTATTTTGGACATGCATAACAGACTAGATCAGCTTTCCAACTCGCACTGATAAGGGAAAATTCCGTATTATATCAGAGGAGAGATTATTTGATATATTAAGTTGAACTAGTTATTTCAGGAAAAGTAAATAAAAAATACAGCAGTATATTACTGCATAGCCTTTATGTATTTCCCATATGTTCCCTGTAATACATCCCAAAGAATCAGATCCTAGCGCAAATGGAACAGATCTGAGATGTGCATTCTTCTCTGTGTTGTGAAAAGCAGCTTGAGTAGTAAATACACTGAACAAGCATTTATATTCAGAAATTATATTATATTTTTATAATACATGTGTGAGATGGCAAGAGGCACGTTGCATGAAGGAAGTATGCAGATTTTTTTTTTTTACAATAGAGTAAATAGAGGCGCACGGGATTCCAGCCGGCGATCTGCGTGACCTGTGCATCATTTCGCAGGTTTTTTCTTTGTCAGAAAAGGGCGGATTTGCATGACGTGTCATAATTTCATGGGGTTTTTTTTGTCAAAAGGGGCTGATTTACGAGACGTACAAAAATCAGTCATTTGAGCTGTTCAAAAACAAACAAAAAGGACCAAACTGCTTCCGAAACTGTTTGAGCCACTCTGAATTCACACCAAATTTTGAGCAACCTCAAAACGTTTTCCAAGACCATTTACCACAAATTCGGCCGACTACCTTTGAACTACAATTCCCTAGTACATTCAGCTGTGACTGCTTACATGTGATGCTGTGTTGCTGTTTGCCTGTGATTAACCAATCTGAAGTTTGTGGTCTCAGCGGACTCGATTAGGTCAAGAATAAGTCGACTTCAGGTCGAGTAGGTCGAGTTGAGGTCAAAAATAGGTGAAGATACAGGTTGAGTTGGTCGAGTATAGGTTTACCTAACTAGGCCAACCCGAGTCGAGAAAGGTCGCGTAAGGTTGACCTTAAAGGTACAGTTTTACATAAAATATTTAGTCATGTTTCTGTTGCTAATAGTTCATGGTGACTAAATAAATCAAACCTTTCAGTTCCAACATTTATCACAGCTGTGTGTACTTTGATATTTGAGTTCAATTTTGTGTTTCCCGTCACTTTAAGCCCACATCTGCCAAACAGGCTAAACTTGGTCACGTCAGGTCACGTGGTACGTGAAACGTCATACACTGGGCTCAGCAAAAGTGCGGAAGTGAAAACATGCACAGTATCAAAGAAAACGGTCCTCACGCGAGGAAAAACGGAAAACCAGAGACATATGCTCAATGGAATTTTGTAGCAAGTCCACTGAGGATGCATTAAGCTTCATAAAGTTTCCGCAAGAGGACTGTATCCCCGAATAACAACCACAGTTCCAGAAGCATCTTTTACATTAATAAGAAATCTTATGTTTAGTTAATATTTCATGGATGATTAAATTACTCTAACAGATTGTAGTGAGCTGTACCATGCACCTCACTGTTGTCTTAATCCTCTTCACTGAAACATGATCCCAAAACTTCCCCTCATGGGTTCATATGTCAATAAAGCATTCCCTAAATCATGTTCATCAATGTCAGGTTCACTGATATCGCTCCAATGGTGGTTAAATTGATTAGAAACTGACGAGGACTCAGAGGCTGCATGCTTGCACGCTGTTAACAAACCTGTGAGACCAGTTATTGACGTAGCAGATCATGTCACCACATTTGCTGCGTTTTGAAGAAAATACTGCTTGCTCAAAAAATTTGGATTTATTTCTTTGTTATCTACATAATTTCTTATTCTAATGATTTTAACATGACTAGCAGGTAAGATTTAACATATTTAAACATACTCATATCCTATGTAAGACCCTACCTTTATATCAAACTAAGGTCCTTCTAGGTCGTTATGATGTCATTATCAGGTCCACTCATGTCGAGATAAGCCCCAGGTCAAGACAGGCTGAGGAGTTTGTAAGATTGAGTTGGTCGAGTAGTGCAAGGTTGGTACTGGGACAGCACCTTAAACAACTTTTTAATTTCTTTAATTATCCAAACTACTTTATCCTATATTGGTGTCAGGGGGTGGATGGACAACTAGGCAAAGGCAGAATACACCCTGAACAGCTCGTCAGAGCATTGAATAACCAGGAGAGACAAACAACCATTCATAATCCCATCTAAACCTAGATGCAATCAAGAATATCACTGCTTTGGCCTGTGGGAGAAAACCGGTCCATGCCAAGTCATGCAAGCAGGGGAAGAACATGTGAACTCCACAGAAAAATACCCACACTGTGTACGGGATTTTTTTTTTTATCAAGGATCTTCTTGATGTGAAGTGGAAATGCTAATCACTACAGCATCTTGCCACCCTCTGAATGTCTTAACCTTCCTATTTGGATCTTCAAGTTCACCTTAAGGCAAAGCAAACCTGACATGGAGTTTTTAGCCTTATTTAATGGTCAAAATGATAAACGAGTCCGCCATAAGCAATGCTGCAAATAATGTCAAGGAAATAGCACCAAGTTTGTTTGGGGAGCTCTCTCTCTCTCTCTCTCTCTCTCTCTCTCTATATATATATATATATATATATATATATATTGGGTTGGGTTGGTTTTCCTAGGCAACCACACACCATACATACCAGTATTCCTTACAGCAATAATAAGACTGTCAGATGTGGCTCATTTTACCTTTATCATGTCCAGTCTGATGAGAGATTACTCACGAACTGTGTCAACAGGGCTACTTGTGTCTTCCTCTGAGATCCTGCTGAGGATCGCTGCAGACTAATCAACTCTCAGTTTACTACAGAATGTCAATGCCCTCTCCAATCCACTAATGTATATATACAGTATGTGCAGCAGCATGTTGAAGTGGACTTTTTACTCAGGGAAGTGACTATGAATAAAATATAAGATTGCTAAGTAGCTCTTCAAGTAAGGATGACTCTCAAGCTTCATGCAGAGTGTCTCAATAAGAGTGAGGAGTACACCACTTTTCTCACACTTTTACTATTATGAGGAAGAAGATGATTTTAAGATGCTTTTGTCAGAATTTTTATGGTTTGACTTTGAGTGCACATACTGAGGTCTACAGGATGACCCAGTAAAGCCTCCCACATTTCAAAGGTAATAATAATGAAAAAATTGTTAAAGATAATATATTTATTGTTTGCACTGATGAAACTTCATTCAATACAGTTTTTCTACATCGTGCTATAAATATCATACTCTCCAAATGGTGGTTGTCATTGTCTGCACATGCTTGAAGGTGATTTTTGAAGGCTGCCATGTCAGGTGTATATGTCTGCCATCTCCTGCTGTATAGCAACCTTACGGGCTTCAGGAGTTTGGGGCCGATGAGTATACACTCATGATTTAAAGAAACCCTACAAAAAAAAATAAACAAACAAACAAACGAACGAACGGATAAATAAATAAACAAACAAATGAACAAATAAATAAATAAACAAACAAACAAATCAATCAATCAATCAATCAATCAATCCAAGTGGAGAGATCAGGGGATCAGCCAACACTGATGCACAACGATATCGCCCGATTCAGAATCATTTCCCACAGCACTTCCAATCATCGTTGAGCTGTGTGTGCAGCAGCTTCATCTTGCAGAAAGCACACATCAGGTTCTTTAAGCAAAGTGTCCATGTTGGGGTTTGGCTACCAACAGACCTTAGGACTGCCTCTCCTGCCTCACCAGTTATAATGTGTGCAAATAATGATGAATGAAACTATATTGAATGAAGTTTCATGTGTACAAATAATAATTTGATTATCTTTAATGATTTTCTTTTATTAACTTTTGAAATATTGAAGGTGTTATTGGGTCACCTTGTATTTGATTTGTTATCAGTTTCATGGCACCATGTACGAATTGTAAATTTAGCTTTATAAAACATTCAGGACATAACGGTTTAATATGTATTAGCCTAGAGCTGAAGAAAAGGTACAACAAGTACTAATTAGTGTATCATAATTTTCAGGTTATAATTATGGAATGTTAACCAAACTTTGTTGCTGATAAATACTTGCATTACAACGGGTATTGGAATAATGACACTTTAAAGTTGATGATTTTCCTATAACAGCATGTCCTGTAGGGTTTTATTCCTCTTTTTTTTTCCTAAAAAGCATTTTTATTAATAAAAGTATTTATGTGTTTCAGTTGTTACTTTGTTTCATTCTTCATGCCAACAGGCCTTACGCTGCTCAACAGTACCTTTTGCATATTATATGTTGCATATTTTTGTTTCTAATTTTTTAAATTGGGGACAGGTCAGAACAGCAGCCACACCAGTCCAATTCAGTACATTTTGTTTACCTTCACGATCAATTCATTCAGAATCAGCAATAATTTCTCATTGGGTATTTAACGTGATTTAACGCTTCTGCCGCCCTGGCTGAAACCTGTTTTTGCTTAAGAGCAGCACCTAAGCTTTTCAACTTTATTTGTACACGGATTTTAGCTGCTTTTAGTCTGTTTTTGCCAGTGATATAGATTACTATTTTAATTTGTACACATCTTACCTTAAATAAAAACATCAGTTTAGCATTATGAAGTTTGCTTCTTGTTTTAGTTTAGTAATGCATGCTTGTTTAGTAAAGTTTCCCAGTTAGCTGTGCATGAAGGCAGACAGTAAGATCTCATCTTGAAAGCCCCTCGCTCCTGCTGATGAAGATCCATATGGACTTAGATTGTTATGAATAACTCCCAGAAACAAGGAAGTATACGAAAACAATGAGAGTTTAATAATCACAAAGGAACATGGGCTATGTGAGCCACAAAAACACAACTGAGAGAAAAACTCAAAATGAAACTTGCTACGGGGGCAAACACAAACATAAACAGATAACAGTAACTTAACCAGCTAGACACTGGAGTGTGTCAAGCGGGAGGTTTATATAGGGGCGCTAATCAGTGACGGAGATCAGGCGTGGGCGTGAAATAGATCTGCACCCAGAGACTGTGAAGATGACTTTTCACTGCCGCCGATATAAACTCTTTTACTACAATTATTTAGGACTTACAGTTGTGGTGTAACCAACCGGACTACATATTGGACTGTAATGAGGTTTCTCTTATATGGTCTGTATTTTATGGTTTCACCAAAATGAGGATGGTTTTCCCTTTTGAGCCTGGTTCCTCTCAAGGTTTCTTCCTCGTGTTAACTGAGGGAGTTTTTCCTTGCCATTGTCACTGCGGGCTTACACATTAGGGATGTGTAGGGGATGTAGAAAAATGTTTAAATTCCTTTTCTAAATTACTTTGACTATATAAAGCTGCTTTGCAACAATGTCAATTGTAAAAATGCTATACAAATACAACTGAATTGAATTGAAGAGAGTCAGAATTAAACAGCAGGCTAGATTGACACCCAAGAATGATTTAGATAAGATCAGAAGCCAGGAGAAATGACTGGTCTTTTCAATTCTGCTGGTATGACAAGGTTAGCTGGCTGACTGGAATTGCATGATAAAGAGAATGCACTGCTCGCTTTTTAAAGAAAAAACTCTCTTAGAGTGTTTTTCCAAACTGGGTTCTGGAGATTTGGCTGTTTTTTATTTATTTATTTTTTTTTTTACAGGGCATTCATTAAAAATTACAAATAAAAAACATGCTGCAATAATCTACTCATTTTATGATGTAGGGCTTCCCCTGTTTGACAGGCAACCGGCCACCACTGCCTGATACACTTCTCTATTAAGGAAATTTCGGACCACATTGGAAATTCCTAAAATCTCATGGGCCTGCAATGGTCTTGTGAGCTGTTCAGAGTGTGCTTCTGCCTGTTCCCAGTGTCAGCTGAGGTGGCCTCCAGCGTCCCCTCACGACCCTAGTAGGAGTGGTTCAGCAAATGAGTGACTGAGTGAGTAAAACCTCACAAAACCTTATAAACTCCATAATGCCATGGAACTTTACCAGATTCAAATGGCATCCTATCAATTAGATGTATGTGTCTATGTCGTGTGGGTGTCCATGTGACACTGGGTGATTGTTTTGCAACACTGCCATATGCACACCAGAAGCAAACCATATCTCATGTATTCATATCTGTGATCTTGGCAGCCAGATGGCAGAAGGTATGAATAATTTCCTGCATATCTCTGGGCAACACAGACATAAGGAGTTTACATTCTGAGACATGTTAGCAGGGCCTGTATATCTTGGACAGGTTTTGGTGTGGATTTAGGGTTAGATATATAAGAACGTATGGTGAACTCTGAAGGGCAAAACAAACAAACAAACAAACAAAAAACTATTCTAGAAAATCTATTCTGGTTCACAAATGCTGCAGAGGTTATACTGTGGCTAGATTTCTATTGCAGATGTGCAAAATAAAAGCAATATTTTTAAAAGCTTTACAAAACACCATAATAATTGCCTGTGTTTCCATTGTGCAGTGGATTTAGGCTGGGTTTTCTCATCTCACAATAGCTCTTACAGTGTTCTCTATTTCAAAACAGTAGCATTCCCATTTGATCTTTAGGTCAGAAAAATGTGTGTCCATTTTTCTGTAATTTATCTTTTTAAAATTGTCTGAAAAACCATCTCATCTCATCTCTCTCTCTCTCGCACATACATACATACATACATACACACACACACACACACACACACCTACCTCCTGGGGTAACTCACACTGAACTATGCACGTGCACTTTACATTGTACATTGTATATATTTTTGGAGGATTTCACACTGGACTATGCAAGCACACTTTACACTGCATATCCTGGAGAACTTTACACTTTTACAATTTTATCCATCCTGTATCTGCACTTTAAATCAGACTAAAATATTGCACCTGCACCCCATTTTAGTATTTTGCACCACTCTGACTACCTCATTACCCTTTTCTCCATAATCTTTACCCTGCTGTTCTACAAGCCACATCCCTGTCTTGGTCTTGCGCTAGTCTTTTGCTAGCCTTATAATTACTGCTTAGTTTAGTAGTTTAGTGTTTATTGTTACTGTCAGTTTCCGTTATTATTACTGTTATTGTCCACGGGACGTGGAGTTCACTCGAAACAACATATAAACACGCATTCTAAATAGTTTGTTTAAGGAAGGGTTCCATGTCTGAGTAAATCAATGAAAACATCCACTTATTCTATTGATTTTCAAATCGCTTTGGTCATTGCTCAGGGTCTTTCCTTATTATCCTGATAAGGAAAAATATTGAACTTATTATCCATACAAAGATAAATATTTCGAGTCATATAACGATAACCCAATGAGAAGCCTCAAAATAGACATGACTCGGTGTAAATAGAACTCACCTAATGCTAGGATGATGCTAGAAAGATCGCGCTGATTGGTTGAAAGCCGGATTCATTTAGTTTATGAATGATATATTATAGTTTGAAATGCGAATATTCAGAAACTGGTTCTGTAAGTGTAATTGCTATTTGAAAAATTTTTAAGTATTTAAAAGTAGCATTTCCTGATTAGCGACGTACAAAGTGATGTAACTCAGTCAATTTTTACGCTATAATAACATATTATACCTCATTTTAAAGCATATTCAATTTTCTTTCCAAATGTATCAATATCTCAGTATATCAAATTTCACACTTTAACCATATGTTGGAGTGGATCAAATACAGTATACATTCTGTACAGTGGTGTAAAAAGGTGTTTGCCCCCTTCCTGATTTCATATTTATTTTGGATGTTTATCACACTTAAATGTTTCAGATAATCAAACAAATTTTAATATAAGTCAAAGACAACACAAGTAAACACAAAAAGCAGTTCAGAGGTGGACTTGCTGGTGTGTTCTGGATCATTGTTCTGCTGCAGAACCCAAGTTTGTTTCAGCTTGAGGTCATGAACAGATGGCCGGACATTTTTTTTCAGGATTTTTTGGTAGACAGCAGAATTCATGGTTCCATTTGTCTCAGCAAGTCTTCCAGGTCCTGAAGCAGCAACACAGCCCCAGACCATCACACTACCACCACCATATTTTACTGTTGGTATGATGTTTATTTTCTGAAATTACTCTGCCATGCAGGCCATTTTTGCCCAGTCTCTTTCTTATGGTGGAGTCATGAACATTAACCTTAACTAAGGCAAGTGAAGTCTGAGTTCTTTGGATGTTGTTGTGGGGTCTTTTGTGACCTCTTGGATGGGTCGTCGCTGCACCCTTGGGGTGATTTTGGTCGGCTTGCCACTCCTGGGAAGGTTCACCACTGTTCCGTGTTTTCACCATTTATGGATAATGGCTCTTACTGTGGTTCACTGGGGTCCCAAATCGTTTGAAATGGCTTTATAACCTTTTCCAGACTGAAAGATCTCAATTACTTTCTTTCTCATTTGTCTCTGAATTTCTTTGGATCTTGGGCTGTCTAGCGTTTGAGAATCTTTTGGTCTACTTCTCTTTGTCCGGCAGGTCCTATTTAAGTGACTTCTTGATTGAGAACAGGTGTAGCATTAATTAGGCTTGGGCAATCACTTTTTCACACAGGGCCAAGTTTGGATTTTTTTCCTCCATTAATAATACAATTAACCTTCATTTAAAAACTGCATTTTGTGTTTACTTGTGTTGTCTTATTCTAATATTTAAATTAAAAACATACAAAAAAGAAATCAGAAAGGGGGCAAACACATTTTCACACCACTGTATATTGTATATGCTTTCCATTTTAAATATACAACTGGTAAATAAGAGAAAAGAAGAATAATCTTTCTGGCAACCCACCTGACAGAGAGAAGTTGATGAGCCTCCTGTTGCCCACACTCTGAGTGACATCCTGAGTCATCACAGGTTTCAAGACCTACAAAAAGAGAAACAGAAAAAGACAGAAAAAGATTATAAAAAAGCTTTCAGTTATAGTCCTGTTAACTTGCACTAAGGCACATATATTAAATAAAAACTAGAAAGAACTGAGAGTCTTCAGAGGGCTGATAAAATAATAAAGATGCAGTGTGTGTGTGTGTGTGTGTGTGTGTGTGTGTGTGTGTGTGTGTGTGTGTGTGTGGAGGGGATCAGACTTAGGCAGGTTATTTCGAACACTCTTGGCACATTCCCACAATCCACTTTCTCTCTTTCCGCTCCATTATTCCTCTTCTCTGCTGCAGTGCTAATACACCATTCTGGCAGGTTGAATGTAGATGAGTACCTTTACCGTACATTATTCATTACTCCTGCACTGGTTGGGTTTTCAAAAAGAACAGGGACAAGACAGTCTCAAAGTGAAGCATGCTCATAATGGTGAGAAGTTTTAACTCTAATGGAAAAAGTGATGGACAATATCTGGCCAGGTCTACATGTTTTCAGGTTTTAATGCATTTAATATTTTTCATAAGTTTGTTTAAATGAATTTAGAAAAATAAAAGTCACAATGGGATTTTCTTGTTGCATTTAGGTGACTGGATCCACACCATGCTGATTTCTGTAAACATTTATTTATTTATTTGATGAACTGCTCAATCCTATTATGGTCACAGGGAAAATTCAGCCTATATCAGTGGACTGGGTGATTGTGGGGTACACCCCGAACAGGTCGCCTGTCCATCACATGGCCAACTCCCACACACAACCATTCACACATTCGTACCAAGACGTGAATTGGAACAGCCAGATTGTGCAGGTCTTTGAACATGCAGACTCCACACAGAAGCGCCCTTACTGAGTCTGAGATCTGAACCCAAGACTTCATTGCTGTGAGGTGGACACGCTATCCACTACACTATTATGCCACCTGATTTCTGTAAATACTGTCTTGTTGACTAGAGGACTTAATTTTAAAGCTCTAAGCTTATTTAAGAAAAACCTACACAATCATGGGGAGCACATGCAAACTCCACAGATTCAAAAGCTAAGACTCAAAGCTAAGACCTTCTTGCTGTGAGGTGGATGTGCTAGTCAGTACACCACCGAGCTGCCCTCTGTTAATATGCTGTACACTTAAAAAACCTGTTCATAGCTCTTTTTTCATGATCACACTGAGATTATTTATTAAGCTAAATACAAATAAATTCATTCATTCATAGAGGGTTGACATTTACACAAGAAACCACAGAAGTCCCTTTTTTTGGGGGGGGGGGTGAGCAGCTTCTGAGTTTGTGTAGAAATATGCATAATGAGATTTACTAATTTATACCTCAACTAAGAGGCTTCAAATTGTATAATTGCCATGAATTACTGACCATTTACAATAAAAAAAACATACTTTTCATATTTTCATATTATTATTAAAATATAATTCAAGCAGTAAAATGTTTATTCCACTTTAATACCTTCAATTTAATTTGCTTCCATTTACTGACTTTAGTGTATTTGGCCTTTTGCATAGAAAATTGCATATTAATAAAGCAACACATGCATAATGGACAAGGTCCCATCTTCCTTAAATCCTCTCAAAAGCTGATTATACCTCTTTGTATGAACCTCTACACAAAGAAGCCTCCAAGAGATATAAAGGCTCAGTAAGGATTGAGGGGGAAATTAGAGCAAACATGCTGAAAGAAGAGCAGGTGTTTGGCCTACTGGCACCAAAAGAAGATGCAAATCCTGTTCCAGTGACTGTTAAAGAGAGCCAATGTCCCCCCCAGTCACAAATGCACAGCAACAACAGACTTATCACAGATTACTCAAATACATAGTCAGATTAAAATAATCTGCTGGAGCCTGAAATCCCAGCATTACAATCAGCTCGATGAGAGATAAAATGTATCCACGGGTGATCTGACACTGAAACTGAATTAAGCTAAACATGACAGGGAATAACGCAGGCAAAAGAAACCATTCTGTATTAAAGCAAAACATTTACTTTAAATGAGTGGCATCTGGATGATTCGAATGACTTCTGTATTGACATGTTGGTCTGTTTTGACTTAAGAGATTATCACTGCTGAGAGTGGCGCCAGTGGGATTTAGATCTTGTTGACCTAAACTCAGAGAGATTGGTGCAGCAGTAGACTTTTAGACGGTCTAGCTCCCACTACTTTATCTCTACACTGCACAAACAGATCACTCACTCATTTGGCGAACCGCATTTTCCTACTGGGGTTGTGGGCAGGCTGGTGCTTATCTCAGCTGACACTGGGCGAAGGCGGGGTACACTCTGAACAGTTCGCCAGACCATTGCAGGGTAAAACACATGACCATTCACACTCAGATTCACACCTAGGGTAAATGTGAAACAGACATTTGGCCTAATGTGCAAGTCTTTGGGCTATGGGTGGAAACCAGAGTACATGGAGAAAACCCAGGACCTTCTTGCTGTGTTGTGCTGACCCCTATGCCACTGTGCAACCTCAAACAGGTCAGCTTCCAAAATTTTAACATTCATGTTAATACCACCACCAGATAGTTTATAGCACCAAATTTACTTAAGACGCTACAAATATTCATTCATACATTCATTCACCGGACCACTTAGTCATACAACAAGAGTCGCAGGGAGGCTGGAGCCTATCTCAACCAAATCTGGGTGAAAGCAGAGTACACTCTGAACAGGGCCAACACACACAAAACCATACGAACTCATACCTAGGGGCAATTTTGAACAGACAATTAGCATAATGTTCATGTCTTTAGACTCTACGGTACCCAGGACCTTCTTGCTGTAAGGCAGATGCATTCACCACTACATTACTGTGTTGCCCCATTATAAATTGCCAATAATACAGTTAATGGGTTCCAGGGTGGAATTCCTAACCAGGTTTTCACCAAATAATGACTTTTTTGGTATCTTGGGACAGGTATTCAAAGAACAAATTTTCCTAGTATTTATGCCCCCAGTCAAGTATAGGACAAGTTTAGTGGATCAAATACATACCGCCTAAATCTGAGCTCAGCTGTGCTATATGTAATTGCTTTAGGAGCCATCCACATGAAGAATGAATAGTGAACTTCTATGTGCCTGCGTGTGTAGATTTCCAATATAGGGTTGCAATGAGATGGAAAGGGGGAAAGTGATGGACTGAAAAAAGGAAGAAAGAAAAGGCAGGCCTTGCAGTATGATAGATAAATCCTAATTCAGCTGTGAGTCAGCAGGTTTCAACAGCAGAGGGTATCATACATAAATATACATAAATCTATTTATCAAACAGGATTTAAGCATGAATTTACAGGGTGATCTGACCTATACTGATGCTTGTTCATGCTTACCCATAAACCTTCATTTTTATGAAATCATTTTACTAACACCATACCCCTGACTGTCTCACTTATGCAGGAACACAAACACAGTCACCTTTATCTATGCAAATCATATATATTCCATTACTAAAAGATCACATGCACACAAACCCACACTCTGGAAGTGTAGTCAGACCAACCCTTAATATAGATTAAGACACTGTCTAAAAGTGGAGCTCCTGATAGATTCTCTTGATAGGTGTCTAAGCCTGTGTTTTTTTTTTTTTTTTACTGTCTTTCTGATTTGTGCTTTTATTTTATATTACCTGTCTTGTTAGTTTATTTATCCATTTAACAAGCTCATGTTCTGTCAAGCTTCTGCATTTGCTCCATAAACATTTATTTACCTGCAAGTCCGTCCGCCTACCATATACTATGTTATACTGTGTTTTTATTCTGTGCGAGTCTGAGTGGTGGTAGATGAGCCTTTAAATTTTGTGTTTTAGTTTTGTCATTAATACTAAATCAGTGATAGATAACAGTAAATCAGCACCAACTCAGCCTTATTGGGCTTCCTGTGGTGGGCATGCATGGACCCCAGAAAGGACATGGGACAACCATCCTAGCCATTTTCCATAACTATGTTGTTCTGTGCTGGTGCTCCTCTAAAAATCTACCCCACTGAATAGGTCCAGCTTACTAAAACCTGGAACAATAGTTTAGTTTTTTTTCATTTAGGATTCTAATAGCTCTGAAAAGAGGAAGCTGCAAAAATCATCATCATTATCATCATCATCATCATCATCATGAAACAAGTTGGAGTGCCACTGAATCACCTTCAGGAAAGAAAGGCTATTCCTGTCAGCAGCAGCATCAAAACCTTGGTCATTCGATCCTAAAGGACAAAAAGAACAATACTGCCTGAATGTGGTTATGCTGAGATAAGGCCTTAGCTGCATATGCCAGAGACAGACAGCCAAAAACAGACCTCTTTAACAGTCACACTTTCTTCCATTTTGCTGAAAGGCCAAAGTGATGGTGCTGAAAAAAAATGTTTTTTTTTCTGACAGTAATGTACAGAATAAAGCCACAAGTGGGGAGAGAATGCAACACACTCAGAGTCCTATTTTTAGAGTGAGGCTGTAAGTGCTCTTCCTCCATGAATCCATCCATCCATTATTCCATCCTTCCGCCCATAAAACCAAATGCAAAGGAAAGACAGGAGCCTCTTATACTTAGACTTGCACTGAATTCACACTGAAACATACAGTACAACTATGAGCCATAACGTTAACACCACCTACCTGGTCTTCATCTAGGCAACCCCATAAGCAGCAAGGTGTAAGCAGCATGTGTTCTGCTTCCTCTCTCATAGTCGGACTTAACAGTTTCCACATTTTTTGCTACAGTAGCTCTTCTGTGGAATCAAACCACACACACAAGCCTTCGCTCATCACACGCATCAGTGTGCATTGGGCACCCATGACACTCTTGCCAGGTAACTGGCTGTCCTTCCTTGGACCACCTTTGGCAGATACTTACCACTGCATGCCACAAGACCTGCCATTGTGGAGCTGAATTGGCCAATCTTTTAGCAATCACAATGTGGCCCTTGTCAAAGTCACTCAGATTCAAATTTCTCATTTTCCTTGCTTCCAATACATCAACTTCGAGAACTGTCTGTTCACTTTGCTTAATACATCACACTCCTTCGCAGGTGCCACCGTAACAAAATAATAAAATTTTATTCTCTTCACCTGCGACTGGTCAAGAAGCTAGCAGGCTACATAAGCACCACAAAAAATCCAGATGTATGAAATAGATGTGCAACTACAGGATTCCGTGTACATTTCCTTTATACATTCCAATCAACATGATATTGAGTGCATGTGAATGAGCACCACACCTTTACTCCTTTGATTACACTAATTGTAACAATTGCTAACAAGAGGTACACCTTTCTTCAGATTCAGAAAAACTATCATGGTGCTATCAAATATAAATAAATAAATGTATGTATGTATGTATGTATATATTGATATTTCATTTATTCATTTATTTTCTGAACCGCTTAATTCTAATTAGGGTTAGATGAGGGCAGAGTACACCCTGGACAGCTCACCAGGCCATCGCAGGGCAATATATTGAGTGCAAAGTTCTGAACAAAGGTCCAGAAATAAGATTTTATTTGGAACTCTGGCATTAATGATAAAAGGGGAAAAAAATTGGAGTAGAAATGTGGTTGAGGCATTTTCATCGATTTATTCATTCATTTTTTGAACCGCTTAGTCCTAATTAGGGTCACGGGGAGGCTGGTGCCCATCTCAGCCGACTCTGGGTGAGGGCGGGGTACACCCCGGACAGCTCGCCAGGCCATCGCAGGGCCAACAGTCACACAACCATTTGCACTCACTCACACACCTAGGGGTGATTTGGAACAGCCAATCAGCCTACTGTGCATGTTTTTGGACTGTGGAAGGAAATTGGAGTACCCGGAGGAAACCCACTAAAGCACACGGAGAACATGCAAACTCCGGTTGAGGCATTCTTCCCTCATCAAAAGTGAACTTGGGACTGGGAAAAGTGCTAAATAAATCAAAAATCATCATTGGTAGTAGCATTTGTATCACTGTTATGCAGTGGGCTCAGAGAACTGCACGATAAATAAAATAAAACAAGATTGATTGCCAAAGTGTAAGCAGGGGGATAGGAGTCAATAAAATCCCACTGTTTAAACAGAAAGTTGCCTCTTGGCATCATGCAAGGGAGACTCATACAACTGTATACAAGATTGTAATGAGGGTAAAGAACTTTCAACTTATTTGATTAACTTACTATATTTACATAAACTGTATAGCAGGCTTTATACTATAGCCCTCCCATAGCATACCAAATAGATACATTTTGTGAAAAGATAATGCCGTAGACTACCAAACAGACAACCTAATTTATAATGAATAATCAACAGCCATGTTCTTTGGCTTTAGTGAGATTTATTAATGTTCCAACAGACGACTCATCGGACTCAAAGAAGTGTCCGTTTTGTTGTGTACACATCATTTGTATATGAAGCCTCAGGTGTATATTTACCTCATGAGTATTTGTATGCACTTTCTTGTCCATGTCACCAATCTATATAAGCCCAAAATATACAAAAAATCACTAATTTGACTGATGTGATTCTAAAACAAGGTCAAGGGCACCTAATCACAACCTAGACCTTCCCGAGGGGAAATTCCACCAAATTTGGTGATCCTATGTCCTACCGAAGTTATTGCACTAACAAGCCTTGACAAACTGAATATAAAAAAGTGACCTTGTGACACTGAAACAAGTTAGAGGTAACTGCATATACAATCACACCCTATTCACACCTGAGGGGGACCGATACACTGAATTGATACTGATATTGCATTAACAAGACAAAGTTGGACTGACGAATGGAAGGAACCCATTTCAAATTATGACCCAATACTCAAACGTATTTACTGATCAATAGTTTCCAACATATTGATACTCAAAATGGACATTTCAGTAGGTTTAAAGGTGATGAAAGAATAATAAGTAAATAACACTTACAGGAAAATTTTCAGGAGAAAATTTAATTAAGAACTAAGTGTTAAATAGCATTAAATTGTTTACAGTACTACAGAACAATGTGATTTCAGACACAGCTTTGCTAAGTCTGTTTGGTACAGTACATCACACTGTATCCCTACTCCTTAAGAGTGCACATCAAGGATTCTGCAATAAGCATCCCACAGTAGGCATCATGTTAATTATTTTCAGACCTGCTCAATAAATGCACTGATAGGCACATGTAATGGACAGCTGCCACCTTGCATTTCTACATGGATAGTTAAAAGCAAATCTAAACGGGATAAACTTTCAAAAACTGAATGACAAATTGCAAAAGGAAACGATAATGCAAAAACTAACTTGTTTAAATTTTATTTATTTTTTTTACTTTTTGCATCCCAAATGCCTCATCATAATATAAAGTATGGTCTAAGTAAAGTAACTTTTACATTTATATTTAACTGTTTTCAGATTAGAGAGGCTTTTATACAAAGTGACTTCTAAGGTAGAGTGTGTGACTCACTGCCAATATAATATTAATAATGCAGATTGATAATAACAACACTAATAGGGTGCATTGATCAGCTCAGAAGAGCGAATAATCACACTCAAGTGATGTAAAATAGATCAGAGAGTGATCTGAGAGTGTTTTTTTATGGATTCAGAATTCTCATAAAAGTTTGCAAAAATCTGCATTAAAGCTGACATCTTACCTGAATATTGACATCTACTGTACATCTACATCCTAATACCTCTCCCGCTGTATAAGCCATTGTTATTGCAGTAACAGGATAATGTACCTTCACCCAGTCAGGTATCCAGGTGACAGAGCACTCACTCCTCTTCCTTGTACTCCTCATGCCTTCAGTCTGACTGGGTGACATCAGCCCAAATTCAGCCTGCCTCAGAGAGAGTGTGTAAATGGGTTGCATGTGTATAGATGATGAAGTGTGTAGTCCATTTGCCTGTCACCCAGACTCTTGCGTTCTCATTCACATCTGGTCTTTTTGTGCCTGCTTCCGCCAGCAGTTATTTTTAAATGCTGCTTCCAGAAAGGGCACAGGGATCAAGTTCAGGGGTGCTCAGCATTTCCTGGGTGGTGACAGCACAATAGCAGTGGGCTACAGTAACTCTATCTCTGGAAACTCTTTAGCCGGATGCTAACCAGGGATAATGATATTGAAAGGACAATGTCTTGACTATTTATGCTTCAGAGAGCGAAAGAAGTGTGTGGATGAGGTTAGAATGGTAAGTGATGGAGTCTGTATCGACATGCCAGGTGCTAACTGAGGACAAAACTGGACATGCAGTGATTGATTGCCATGACTTTTAAAACCTCTCCACTTTCTAATCTAATTTAGAGACAGAGAAGCATTGTAAGCTGGAGGAGAGAGAAAAACAGGGTCAGGGAGACAAATAAAAGGTGACACATTAATCTTATAGACAGAACAATGGACAGCTGCCCTAAAGGCAACAGACTAGGAACCGTGTGCAACATTTTTCTCAGAATTCAATCTATCAATTATGAAGTGACAATACAAGCTGACACAGCATGCAACAAAAACAGCCATTGTGTACTTGGTTTTTACCAAAGGTTGTGTTAGCATCTGATGTTCAAGCATCTGACACAGGGATGACTGGTTGTGACATAAGATTGAAGACTAAAATCTAAAATGTAATATCTAACAGGTACAATCATGTACAAAATAAGTATACACCATAGAATTAGTATATAGAAACACATTTGATAAAGCAAACATTTCATTTCATTTCATTCTCCAAACCGATTTATACTTTTTTTGGGTCACAGGGAGGCTGGAACCCATTCAAGCCAACTGCAAGCGTACAAATATCTAAATGTCTTAAATTTGAAATTACCAATATCTATAAATACAAATAAACAGAATGAGCTCTATCAATGATTAATACATAGAGTATTAACAATATGATAAATAGTAGAATAGTAGGGTCCAGCTCCATCCCCACCACATTACTGGCCTTGCGGATTAGTTTGTCAGTCTGTTGGCATCTGCAACCCTCAGCCTGCTGCCCCAGCATGCAACAGCATAGAGAATGACTCATAGAACATCCAACATTTAATATGATGGACTTTAAATATATAAGGGTGATATATGTAAGGGCGTATTTATTTTTTCCATATAACTAATCTGTTTTTGTTTATTTAATGGCAATATTGTAAAGTGGCATTTGTTGGAGTATGTCTGTTAGTACTTGTCAATATACAAATGTTTAAAAGTTTTGCTTGTTCAGTTATGTTTTAAAAAGTACCAGTTTCCATGGGATGTATTTACCTGTTCACATGACTGTATTTTCAAAACGGAAAGTTTGTGTTGTCTCTGTATTCTAACAATTTTCGTTATGGGATGTCTAATTGTGACTAATTAAGAGCATACTTCTACATCTCAATTGTGTTTTTACAGAAGCTTTCAAAACACACTTCCTGCCTAGACTGCCCAGCAATCTATTCAGTTTACTCAGTGAACTAATTTAGCTTGGATTTCCTACATAATCTCTTCTCTGAGTGTGTGAGTGTGAGTTGGAAAGCTGATCTAGTCTTTTACAAACATCCAAAATTGATAATAAATTTCCATGTTTAATTATTAAAAACCTCTTTCCGTAATTATGTATATTAAATAGTTGCAGGTTGAAATAGCAGCTAAAAGCAATAACCCAAAGTTAGCTCTGACGAGATATGAGCAATTCATGCTGGAACACACCACTAATTCAACTGGACCCGCTGTAGTCAAGATAATCAAACGGAGGGTGCATGTAAAATACACAGAGAAAAAAACGCATAAAAAAGTAACCAAAAAAGATAGCACTTGAATTTGTTTTATTTACATATTAAGGGCAGGTCCAGTACAATTCATGTACTGAATAAGCATAATTCACACACACAGCCAGTGCAGGGTCACGTGTGTTCATCAATTTCTTATGATGGATCCTCAATTCAGCATCGCCTTCCGTGTCATTTGTTGGTCAACAGTAATGATGACATCATGAGGACTGCTACTTTTAGTGGTTCTCCTACTGCTTAAAAAAATAGCCATTTTATCGTAACCCCTCACCCAGGATGCCTCAAGCACTCAGGCCATCCCCCATACGAACAGTTTCAGACAATTAACATTTTATTAGCCGCCCAACGCACAGGTTTAAGTCATAGGAAGTGCCTATCTAAAATTTCAGAAAGCTTTCATGCATATGAGCCGAGCAATGGCCCGGACAAACTTTATATGTTCAAGGTCATGTGCCAAGGTCATATATGCAAAATAGCTACTCCACGCACAGATTTAGGTCATAGGGAGTGCCTATACAAAAGTTCAAAAAGCTATCATGCATATGAGCTGAGCAAAGGCTCTTACAAACTTTATATGTTCAAGGTTACTGTACTAAGGTCAAAGGTCACATATGCAAAATAGCTACCTCATGCACAGATTTAGGTCATAGGGAGTGCCTATGAAAAAGTTCAAAAAGCTATCATGCATATGCAAACAATTTGAAAGCCCCGTGCTGTACGTGATTACGTACTGTTACTGTGTGTTGTTTAACCTGCTTACTGATGGTTTTAATTTGTTTGCTGATTAAGAAGCTGAATATTAGCAAGGATATAACGATAAAGGTAGGTGCAAGCTATTTTGTTTTGACACAAGTAACTTTTGCTGGCAGTTTGCATCATGAGCAAGCTATTTTTTAAAACAAATTTCGAGCCCTGAAGCATTATCAGGAATGCAAGTGAATATTGGAAGAGAGGGCAAGTGCCTAAACGAATCATTTTGCCATGCATATTTCATGGTTGCCCTTTTAGAGCAGATGTTCAGTGATTATTTGGCCCTTGATCAACTTTAAATTTAGTGATGTGGTCTTTCAGTGAAAATGGGTTTCACACCCCTGCCCTAGATGTTTTAGTGATTTCATGAAATCCTTGTAAGTTTTATCCCTACTTACACACAGTCTCACTGTAACATATTCATTGCTTCAAGTAAACTGGAAAATTAGTGGAATATTCATTTTCATGAGACATATAAACAGCATATGGGCTTTTTTGCAGTAATAGTAAAAATTTATTATTTACTGCATGTAAAGATAAAAAGCAATATTCCACATACACTGTACAACCTGCTACAGATCAGCTACGTTTGAACATTTTTTGGCGGCCCCTGTGACAGCTTTTTAAACCGTTATCTGGTGAGAACCTTTACAGTCTTTAAGGCTAACATTTGATATCCTTATGAACATACAGTTTCATGCACCCAAAAAAAAAACAAGCTTTGAACATCAAGGCACAACGATGTGTTTGGAACAAGATAACTGTTAAAAAAGGCTTATGGTATCCGGTCCCCATGTGTGTAAAATAATGTTATAAGTTTGTAATGCATTTTGTAGAAAGGTTGAACAGTTATAGAGTATCCTCTGTGGCCCTGTCGCTTCTGTCCTTGTTGTTTGTGCGAGCGTAATGAACTCCCTTGGATCGCACTGTTCTATAACTGTGTATTGTTTTCTACTTGCGTGTCACCTCTCCAAAATAGTAAGAGATATCATCTGAAAGGAAATATGCACTAGATTGCTCAAGACTTCAGTAGTGTATTTGAAGTATTCGGTTCCCAGTTGTTACATAATCTTAAGTTACAGTCAAGATAAATAAAAAAAAGAGTGCATACCATCGCGTTTTCAAAGGCTACACCACATGTTATTCATTAATTATATCTTTTCTAAAGAACTGGAGTTTTACACACTTGAGATGAATTTGTAATGATAATAAATAAAAAAATTTTTTCCCCATGTGGAAACTTGAAGCATTTCAGCAATTGTCCACAGATTGCCTCTTCTGGCAGTATATATAAATAAAGTTTAATTTTACTTGTTTATTGGAGCATTTCAAAAATCTAAGCTAAAACATGGGCTTTAAATCTAAATATGTCTCAAAAATGCTTTGTAGATTTCTGACTTTAGCCACAAGTTCACTAGCGTCTTTGATCCATGTGACACCTTTTGCCATAATGTATTAGTGCCACAGATAACAGCAGTTGTTTGTGCATGTGTGTGTGTGTGTGTGTGTGGGAATATACTCACAATGGCTGAAGGGTTGTTCACAATTACACAAGGGGTGGTGGCTCTCAGTGCTCCGCTCACTCCATGGTAATACTTGAAACAAATCTTGGTCTCAGCTACACAATGAGGGGAAGAAAATAAAGGAAAATATTATATTCTGTTGGGTCTGTTCACCTGGTGGGTATGGTATAATCATCCTTAACCCCCCCCCCCCAGAACTGTCACTGTCCCATCACATCACTACACAACCCTCAGCAGCTGGTTTCCATTAACCTTCTTAATGTGCAATTTAAAATTGTGGGTCCTGGGCTCAGGTGTTTCTTAGAGGAGTTTGCATGTTCTCCCTGTGCTTGCGTGGGTTTTTTCCCAGGTATTCTAGTTTCCTCCCACTCTCCAAAGACATGCACATTAGGCTAATTTGCTGTTCCAAACTGCCCCAGGTGCGGATGTGAGTGTAAATGGTTGTGTGTGAGTGTTTTGCCTGCGATGGTCTGGGAAGCTGTTTAGGGTATACCACACCTTCAATTTGGAACAGCTTATTAGCCTAATGTGCATGTCTTTGGACCAGAATAAACCAGAATATCTGGTGGAAACCACATAATCACTAGGAGAATATGCAAATTCTACACAAAAACACCTTTTCCGAGGCCAGAACTCGAACTCAAGACCTTCTTGCGGTAATTCGGATATGTTAAGCACTACACCATCATACCTCCTACTGTGGAAACATCCAGCAAATAACTGTAGCCTATTTATTCAATAAGTTGTGTGTCATGTCAACACTTTAGAAAATGGTAGCTCATTTTTTGTTTTCACTTATTTGTGCAAGAAACAGTTAAATTCACCCTAATGGACAACATGAAGCAAAATGAATATTCAGTTGTGAATAAAAAGACTTGTGACAGGCAGCTTTGTTAAAAAAAAAACTAAAACTTTAACTAACAATAATGCAAGCAAATGGAAGATGGGTATAATTATGGTTAATTAAAAATGCTTGTCAAACCTTCATTACTAAATGTATTTATTTAGTAAACTTAACATTTAAAACGTTGTTAAAAAACCCACAGAAACACATTTAAATTTATTTTATTTAATTTGTTTTTTACTATACACAGGGTAGATAGCAAATGAGACTGCCTGCAGGTTTCTGTGGACAGCTCAGTGTATTATATACTGTATAACAGATGGTCCAAAACATGTATTTCCCACTGAGAAATAACTATTTTTAGCACAGAAAAAAAAAGATGTTCAGCAGCTGATGGTATGGTCTCCAATGAGTCCTGATCTAAACATTACTGAGACTGTGATGGACCTATTGTATTTCCTGCATGATGTACATTACTGCATGCGCTGACTCCTGCTCATGATATTAGATGCTCAGCTGAAAATTTAATACCCAATTAAACTAGTTGAACTATTATACAGCTGTAACCGAGCAATCCCTTATATCACATGGTCTCGTTGATGATATACAGTAAAAAAAAATGAGAACTATTAGACACATCATGCTTTTTTTTTTTCCAATTCTTTTTTCTGAATTGCTTTAATCTTTATGAGGGTCATGGGGAGGCCAAAGCTTATCCCAGGAGACTCCAGGTAAAAACAGGGTACACCCTAAATAACTCACCAGACCATTACTGGATACCCAGCACAGATAGACAATCATTCACACTCACACTCACCCTCACACCTAAGGGCAATCGAGCCTAATGTGTATTTTTTTTAATCATGCGAGAAAAACAGGATTTAGAGACAAATCATGCTAGCACAGGAAAAGCATGCAAACTCCACACAGATACACACTCACCAGGCACACAGTTCGGACCCACAATACAAAGACATGCACATTAGGCAAATACGTCGCTCTAAATTGACCCTAGGTGTGGGTGTGAATGATTGCATGTGTGTTTGCCCTATGTTCAGCGTGTACCCCGCCTTCGCTGAGAGTCGGCTGACCATAGTAGGATTTAGGCGGGTGAAAAATAAATGAATGGCCAAAGGAAATATAGTAGATTTATGGGCAGCATGGTGACTCAGTGGTAAGCACTGTGGTTTCACGGCAAGATGGTTTAGGGTTCAAATCTCAGCCAATAGCCTTTCTATGCAATGTTTGCGTATTCGTCCCTCTACATGCATGTATTTTGTCCGGATGCTCTGATTTCTTCCCACGGTTCAATGACCTGCATATCAGGTCAACTAGGTACCAGTTGGTTAGGTATTAGGTAGCCCAAAAGGTGTGAGTATTAATGGTTGAATGTTTTGGTCTGTGCCTGAAAAAGACTGGGAATCTGTTTAGGGCATACCCTACCTCTTGTACAAAATCAGCAAGTCACACTGGAGTGAAAGTTAAGACTTGACATTGAAAATAGTTCAATAATTCAATGTTTTCATTGAAACACATGGGGACGTGCAGTGCTGAAATTATACTGCTGTCAGCCACCGGACTAGACCTGTGGCAGATTAATTTTTTAGCAATGATATACTGTCTATGTTTTCTGCAGTTGATAAGTAAAACAAACAAAAATCCCCTACATAATTTCAGGTTTTCTTTTCTGTTCCTGTGTCAAACTTTCTTCCTTGTGTATGTTTAATCTATCATCTTTTACTTTCTCTCCCAAAGGCATCTTGGGGGAAAAAAATGAATGACAGAATAAACAATGCACTTCATTGACCTTTATTATACTCACTGCTGTACTTCAGATGCACCTTCTCAGTCACTGCTGATGATGTTTTATGGATGTGTCACTGAAGCTGAACAATATCCGCCAAAAAGTAGATCAAATTTGGAGAGTGTTTCACTCTGCGTAGTCATCTGACATGACAGTCACTGACAGACTGCATCAATCTATGGCCTGGGCTGGAAAGAATTCAGCCCTAGTTTAATTTATTTATACTATTCTGTGTCAAAAAATCCTACATAATCTGCTGTAGGAAATTTGGCAGACATAAAACAGCAATCAATTCCATGTGGATTCCAAAATGTACACCTTTATTAAAGTCTTATATCTTTCTAAGACATGAGGGCTTAGCTGTGCTACCTCATTTATACTAATTACTTTTGAATATATGTTGGAATACACAAAAGAATTACTTGAAGTACATAAACCAAAAAAGATGCCCCCATTTTTGTCTACTCTTCCGTATAAAAATGGTAAGAGCTCAATAAATATTCACAGCACACTATGCACACAACCTGCTCACTGAGCAACCCACATCTGGCCCACTGTTTCCTGATAAATGAGGAACAATTTCCTGTTTGAACCATTTACCGTTAGCACTTAGGAGGGCCATGGCAACAGATATCTGCCACAGATAAAGACATGATAATGCAGTAATCTGATTGAATATAGGTTTTACTTTAGCCGCCAGGCTCTCTAGACAAAACAATTATGGCTTTTTTTACCATCACCAATCCTCTCTGCTTGCAGGTTTAAGAGATATTGTTATAGATTGTGTTCCCTTGATGACCAAAATGTATTATTGCATCATTTCAAAACAGCATCAGCTAGTCTCACTTGAATTTATTTATTTTTTTAATAAACATGTCCAAGAAGTGTCTACTTTTACAGAAACTGTCTATTTGATTAACATTTTTGCTAATTACTCACAGATTTTTTACTCTCATAACCTGTTGCAAGATTGTTTTGCTTATTCTGAAATAGAACTTTTTAAGACATCTTAATAGGGGATTCTATTTTGTTTTTCAATCCAGTGACTGTATTTGCTCAGGATTGCACATCACTTTCTGAATGGCTTCAAATGTTTGAAAAGTGGCACAGGTAAATGCACATGGGAGTGTGGAGAGCCAGTCAGGTTGCAACCTTTAAAATTCTGAAGATTGTGGAGAGAAGAGTGATGAAAGGATATCAACAAAATAAATCTAGTTACAAATATGTATATAAATAAATGATTAGGATTAGGTAGTAAATACATATGATGAAATCAGGCAGTAAAAGATGTTTTAGTCCTGAAGTCAAATAATTTTTTTGTATTTTTTTTTCTTTATAGAGATTTGGAGATTTCTTCTTTGCCTTATGCATAAAAAAAGTTTAATGGATACATCACTGACCCAAAGGTAATATCAGCTGCTATAAAAAAGACATCGGGGTGTCATGATGGGGTAGTGGTTAGCATATCCATCTCACAGCAAGAAGGCCCTGGGTTCAAGTTCCAGGCTCGGCGAGGGCATTTCTGTGTTCCCCCATGCCTTCGTGGGTTTCTCCCGGTTCTCTCCTATACTCGAAAGACGTTAGACTAATTTTTCCGAATTTCCCCTAAGTGTGAGTGTGAGCGTGAATAGTTGTGTCTGTGTTGGCCCTGCAATGGACTGGCAAGCTGTTCAGAGTGTAGCCTGCCTTCGCACAGAGTCTTCTAATATAAGCTTCAGTTTCACTGTGACCCTTGTAGGGTTAAGTGGGTTGGCAAATGAATAAATGGTTAAAAAAAAACCTTAAAAATTCTCGTCTAAGCTGCAAGATGACCAGCGTACTAACAGAAAGAAAGAGCAAGGAATACTTACACTCCATAAAGTATGAGCTGGCATCAATCCTCCAAACAATTTGCCCTTTATGGGATCCATTCACGCCACGATTTTTGTAGTCGAGGAAGTTCTCTGAGAGAACCTCATCTACAGAATAAAAAGTTTGCTTTTTCACAGTAAGATTCACACAAAAAAATGCATCTTATTTTAATCATATGCTACAATGTGTGTTTACATGTTTTTTTGTGGTTTTTTTTAACAAATTTTCTGAACACTCACCAATTAGGTACATGCCGATCCAGTCTCCGGCATCAACCTCCTCTTTGATATCCCAAGAGATAAGGATGTCCTGCAGCTGGCCGATGCTGTAGATCGAAGTGCTGACTGTAAGGGTGGAGCGGCTGTGGGAGGACACCAAGTCTGGGTCACTAGAGGATCGTGGCAGGGTTATGGGGTTGCTGGGAATGATGGGGGGGCATTGCTCAGCTGTGAGGCTGTAGCGCCCCCTGTTCTTACACCGGCGATGGCTCTGGGAGTTCCGAGTTGGCGAGGACATAGCAGTTAGAAACCTGCGCTGGTACAGGTTCTACAGGAAAACATAGATATAAACAGAAATGCCAAGCATGTTATTATGATGTTGGAAAGTCCATGTCTTACCAATATTTAATACAGAATGTTTTATAGACTAGAAAGAGAGAGGAAGAAGAGAAAGCATCTTCAAACTACTTATCTCCACTATCACAGGCCATTTCGACTCTTGGCCATAGATCAAATGCACAGCTTCATGTGGATAAAGTTACTATGAGCATGTTTTTTTTTTCTCTGTCTATGTTGATGTAACTGGTTAAGACAGTCAGGCACATCACTTCGCGGTATTTAAGACCCTATGATAAGTAAAAATCAGAAAAATAGACAGAACTACTTGAACCAACTGACTGGATTATAGAAACTGTGTGAACGTTGAAATCATAATCAGTGCTAAATGATTTATGAAGGATAGAATGACATCTTTTCAATGTTTGGAAAATGTAAGATGATTGTGAAGGCAAGAATTTTGCCATATTTAAAAAAATATATATATAGTTGGCACATTGGGTGCGTTGCAAATATGTAGCTGTAGTCCTTATAAATTAAGGTCCTTAATTTCATTCTGAACTTGGGTTAGTAATTTCTGAATGAGCCTACTCACACTTAATAACTAGAAACTAATTAATGTTTAGTTGATTAGCATCCTTAAATGAAGCTCTAATTATGAATAATTAGCAAGCAAAAACATTCTTGCATTTAAAACAAGAATCCAAACCATTTAAAGAAAGATAAGCCCAAATAAAATTGGAAAATATTATTTCACTCTAAACTATCATCAATCATAAAAATCAATCATCCTTAACATTAGAAACATGTCAACTGACAGGTGACCTGGACATAATTTATAAACTCTATACAGGGCGTCTGCCAAGAAGTGAAATGTATCAGGCAGAAAGTTAACTGTTGTTCCTGGTATGCAATGGTAAGAATCTCCCAAATGAGTAAGACCAACCAAAGAAAAACACCAGTGAACTGGCAATAGTGGCATGGGTGTCCTTAACTCTGACGCACATGAGGAAAGAAGGCTAGTACATCTGGTCTGATCCCACAGAAGAGCTACTGTAGCATGAACTACTGAATCTATTATTTCTGGTTATGATAGAGAGGTGTTAGAGCACAGTGTGTAGCTACAGACCAGGTGTTAATATTATGGCTGATCGGTGTGTCTTCATGGGGCTGGCTTTGTTGTACTGGAACAGATTTGGGCCTCTTAGCTCCAGAAACAGGAAATTTTAATACAAAGACATTCTGTAAAGTTGTGTACTTCCAACTTGTACGCTTTTATTTGTACGCTTTCCAACACTTGTATGGTGGTTATACAAAACTTGTGCTTCACTATTGTCCCCTTCTGATCATGATGAAATGTCTTTTCATTCACAAACTTGGGTAATGATTCCAGAACTTGACCTTTATGAGACTTTCCTTAAATTCAGGGCCAACATGCAGAGCATACGAACATTTGGCTCCATGCAAGTGAAGCCTTGTGCAAGAAGACAAGTGAAA
Organism: Neosilurus hyrtlii; assembly: GCA_028564935.1. NCBI lineage: Eukaryota > Metazoa > Chordata > Actinopteri > Siluriformes > Plotosidae > Neosilurus > Neosilurus hyrtlii. Next base: position 11,344,194 of record JAOUQZ010000044.1, read on the forward strand.
AAAAAAAATTGCACAGAAAAGAAATGTCATCAGAAAAAGCACACAGGATGAAATGATTACAGAAATGACACAGCCTGAAACGCAGAATATCCAGTGTACTTAGACAGTGCTCAAAAATAAAAAGCACAAAATCACACACTGTCTCACACATTCAATGTTGAGATGACCCCCCACACTGAGCCTTGATGGACACAGAGAGCGGCGTGATGTGAAAGCTGGCTGAGGAGGATAAAGATATCTTGTGAAGGGCACTGACCTTAACACCACAAAGGTGCAGCAGCATAATGACTCGCCAACTCAAAGCACATCAAATCCTGAAGAGAGGGTCAAGAGGTTACTCACACATAGATTTCCACTACACCATACCCACATGTTTGCGGTGTTCTTCCAACACTTGTACATCTCCCAGAACACAGTTTCCAGGAGAATGGTTAAACTTCATTTATTATAGACGCACTGTGGACATACTGTAAATGTATTGTACTTTGCCAGTTTTTTGAGTATTCTGGTTAACAATATAGTAAATTATATTTACTTATTTAATATATTACCTTAACGCTCTTTCTCAAGGACAATTCTGCAAAATCTGCAAATAATAGTTAGTTATCCAGAGTAGAAAAAGCTTGAATCAAAATGGCAGACAAACACTCAAGGTTTGCCACAATCACGGACTCTGATATCCTAAAAATTAAAAAAATACTTAGTAAGCAGCACAATGCTTGTGCATGGCATTCATGTTTTTCAAGGTAAAAAAGCGTGTTATTCAAAATTTGAATTAGTTTTAAACAATACTGTCATAAAGCATTCATGGGAATTGTAATGGAGGCGGTTGTCACGCTTTAAACATGGGGAAAGTAAACCATAAAAGTCTTATTTTGTTTGCAAAGTGGGCTTATGCTCAGCTTACCTGCCACTATCATGCTTATAATACAGTTGTGTTCAAAATTATTCAACCCCCACTGAAATTGAATGTTTTGGCCAGTTTGACATTGATTTTGATCATT
>JAOUQZ010000044.1:11422188-11432637 GCA_028564935.1 Neosilurus hyrtlii
TACATGTTGGACTGTAATGAAATTTTCTTATATGGTTTGTATTTTATGGCTTCACCCAAATGAGGATGGGTTCCCTTTTAAGCCTGGTTCCTCTCAAGGTTTCTTCCTGAGGGAGTTTTTCCTTGCCAATGTCGCCGCGGGCTTGCTCATTAAGGATGTTTAGGGGGTTGTAGAGAAAATGTCATTTAGCGATGGAGTTATCAGTTATGTAGTTATGGGCATGTCTGGGTGTATCAGAACCATGGGGTGCCTGTGACTTGTCATGAGTGTGATAACGTGGCCCAGTAAGCAACACTGTTGCTAATTCTTTGATCTTCAGGGAACATTAAAGGGTGTAGTAGTACACAGCAGGAGGGTGCTGGCCTTGGGCTGTGGCATAAGTATGTTGGCCTCTTATGTACTTACATCCTCCCCCAGCAACTGACATAGACTGGGCTCATAAGAGACACAAATCACTAAATTTTGTGTTTCTGGAGGGGTCAAAAAAGTCAGTAGGCTAACCTAAGCTAGCCCAACCTAGATCTGCCGTGTTCTGCAAAACCGGGAGCACAACAAAAAGGCAAAACACACGGCCTTTGGCATGTGAAGGCGAAATGGTGTGGCCATAGATGTTGAGAATAGCATGTGGCTGGATACAGAGAGACCAGTTTGTGACCCCGGATGTCATCCAGAAAGGCGCTACTCCTCCAGTGACCCTTGCCACTGTTTTTTAAATTCACCTATAGCTAATAATTACATATTTTAAGCATGACAATGAGGCAGGCCAGTTGGCCCTGTGCTGTTACCCTCATCCTTTATAAACAAAAAGAAAAAATATTCCATAAAGTTGTTTTGGTATATGGTATGGGAACACAAGCAAAACCAACTAGAATGATATTTTATGGCTTATTTTTAAGTGTGATAATGATGATGCTGCCTGCTCGAGTGCATGTGACAAACTGTGAGGTTCTGCAATTTAAGTATTATCCACTCAGAATAATGATTTATGATCCAGAGAGGTGCATCAGATTATACTAATTAACATAAGCACAATTATTTTTTACAATTATAAAAGTAGACAAGAAAAGTCTTAGTATGATGTTGGGCCATTACAAGCCCTCAGAAAAGCTTAAGTACACTGTGTTACATATTCTAAATTTATTTTGACTGTACTGGAGAGATGAACTTGAAAATGAACTTCTAAAAGACATTTTCTCAGCCGATGTTTTCTAACTATAATTTCATTCATGAATTTTCTAAACTGTTTAAACCTAATTAGGATCATGAGGTGGCTGGCACCCATCTCAGCTGACTCTGGGCAAGGACAGGGTACACCCTGGACAGCTCGCCAGGCCATTCCAGGGCAGAAACACACTGATGGCTATGCAGCATACTTTTAAAGAAAATCAGCAGTGTTTCTTTTAGATGTCTCTCACTACAGACAGTTTGATATCCTAGTTAGCTGCACTGGATGGACAGCAGCGACATCCCATTGATAGTGGGGCAAAATTCATTATTTTCAAAACTCAGCTAGCACGAAGCATGAAAACATTATAAAGTATACATTATGTTTTTTCCTGGTAAAAAACAGTTTTATTTAATACTATTTTATGTGCTGTAATTGCAAATTAAGACGATTATCAAAATTTTTTACATGTTCTGTTCAAGACGATAGGACTAATTAATATATTATCAACATTTATTTCTTGGGCCTTTGCCATTTAATTGTGTCTTTTAATATTAGCATGATAATCTTAACTGTATTTCCTTGAGTGTGTAACCAAAACCAAATCATTCAAGTAGTTTTTTGAGAAAAAAAGGAAAAACTTTCACCAGACTACTCAAAATCCCTGTAAATAGGATGTATTTTATTTAATTCACATACATCATAGACTGTAGAGGAACTGAAGCACAACACATTAGCCCAGTTTCCTTAATTTTGCACTTACTGGGCTTGGCTTAACCCTCAAGCTTCTTGGTTGTTAAATGCTGTATCATACTTCATAGGGGACATGGTCTGCTTTATTAGCTTATATTTTCTATTTCCCAAGTTAAAAAAAAAATAAATACATAAGTATTATAATAAAATAAATTATAATAATTTTAGTACTGTTATTTCTAGACAATGCCCCAAGAGTCCAGACATTAAAATGAAGCATCTTTTAGCAGAATAAGTGAATTTTAAAAGGAAACTTACTTGCAGTTGGGGATATTTTTTACTTTGTCAAGTTGAACACCACAAATTGCTTATGTGTAATTACATTTGTGTGCAGTCTGGTAATTAGTGTAATTAGAGGAATTATCTCTGAAATTTGGACAGAATAAATATTTTGAATCAATTATGTCTGATAAAAATTCTGAGAAATGTGTATGCCAATTCAACACAGTCTTGCTGAAGAAGTCAGTGATTAGTATTTTTTCTGGGTAGGTTGATGCTCTTGTTAGTGTGGCATGGCAGGTGGTTGAGAAAGATATAGTGGGATCATTATCCACACTGGGGGAGACATGGACTAGTCTGTGAGAACGGTGCTGACTTTAGCATGAAACCTATCTCCCTGCGGACTACTGGGAAAAACATACATTAAACATGGTCTTCAGCATAATCATGTAATGGTACAATGTTAGACACATCTCTAAAATCAGTATAAATTGTTGTTTCATTTATTATAAACAAAAATGTTAAATTTTTCCTCCTCTGCTTTTTCCAGCTCTTCCTGGTGCCCAAATATTTGGTTACAGATTTTCTTTCTTGTTCTCCAACATAAAATAACGTATTTACTACATTTGTTATGAAACTAAAGGAGCTCCTGAATAAAAAATGTGATTGAATTTGCCCAAAGGCAAAGCAGAAATGAACAGTGGTGCAACAGATGAGCAACAGTAGGAAGCTAAGCCAACTGTGCATGCATCCCTGCCACCATAGAGGTCTTCTCACATTTTCAGCTGTGTGAATCTTTGGGCTGTCAGAGTGGGCGGATGGCAATGCCTGTTTTGTTTTTCTTGAGCGTGACTGTGAGGAACCTAGACAGATTCAGAGCAGCACCCGCTGGGCTTCTGTGCCCCTCGATAATGTCTTACCTGCTTTAGCTCTTCCTCAGAGCACATCTGCTGACACATGTTTACATTTTCTCATTATAATCCTGCTTAATATTAAAGACGACACACTTGCTACATTTAAATAAGTAGCATTCTCTCTGGCAAAATGTTCTTATGCTGTTAAGTCGGGGTAAAGTACACTTTAAACTGATTAATTCATTACCCATTCCAATGTGTGTTTAATGCACTGTATATCTTAAATCATCTTTCCTGTGGTGCAGTGTCCATTTATGAGTTTGAATATTTATCATTATACATAAGTGCCTTCACACCTAATACATCAAGCATGCTCTGAATTATTAATGCATTATGTGCACTGCATAAAAAGAGTTCTTTCCATTACAGACTACCATGGGTTACTTTTAGTGGACTGGTGCAGCAATTGCAAAGAGAGAGCTATTCCCCTGACAATTCAAACCAGATTAGGCCAGAACTGGAGAGCCTCATCAGCTGCTGCCTTTGACAGATGTTTCACACTGGTATAGTATATGAAAGATAGTAATCACATTACTGTTTTTCACTTTTATATCACTGAAATCTTTGTAGTTATTTATGTATGTATGTATTCATTAATTCATTCAAATCAAAGTGTAGCAAGGATTGGACCTCACAGTGGTGTAAAAGTAGTAGGCCCATTCGACTCACAACAAGAAAGTCCTGGGTTTAAGCGCGAGGCTGGGCAAAGGCTTTGCATGTGGATTTTGCTTGTTCTCCCTGTGCTTGTGTTAGTTTCATTTTGGGTACCCCGATTTCCTCCAAAAATACATGTACATTTGGCTAACTGACTGTTTCAGATTGCCCCTAGGTGTGAGTGTGAATGGTTGTGTGTATGTATATGTGTTGGCCCTGTGATGGACTGCCGAGCTGTTCAGGGTGTACCCTGCCTTCACCAAGAGTTGGCTGAGGCCCCTGACATTAGTAGGATTAACCAGTTTGGCAAATGAATGAAAAAAATTATAAATGTAGGACTGATACACTCACCACACAGATTATTAGACCTGATTAGATTATCTTCTCATTTATGCAATGATTTAATCAGCCAATCATGTGGCAAATAGACCATACATAATTTCTTGCATGCAAATCACAAACTTGACTTATTGTAAACATTACTTATAACAGTGAGGGCATAAAGAAAAAAAAGTTGAAAGCTTTATATAAATAATAGTAATAAAAAAGCCTAGGTATTGTAAGACAGTGCTGATTCTATTTAATGTATCTAATATACCCTTGGATGTTCTTGGATGATGGGAGAGGAACCTGATGTGATCCTCTGCTGTTGCACTTCATCTTCTCCTTCTCAAACTTTGACATGCATTGCATCTGATTTGTTGTAACAAATCTTTATTTAACTCTACCTGACAATTCAAAGCAGTCTGGCCTTTCTCCTTAATCTCTTGATTCTTCAAAAGTTCTACCCATTGGATGTTTATTTATTTATGTATTTATTTTTTTTACCATGAAAGTTCCAAGAGATTGGCATGTACTGAAACAATTAATCAGCGCACAGCCATGTCATATTGCTAGTTAAGTTACTGGGATCAATTTTTTTTCCAAGTCTAATGTTTGATGTGAACATTAATTAAAGCTATCAGCCTGTGTGCACGGATTTATAGACTGTGCTAATGCCATACGATTTGCTGTATGTGTGTGTGTGTGTGAGTGAGAGAGAGAGAGAAAGAGAGAAAGAGAGAGAGAGAGAGAGAGAGAGAGAGAGAGAGAGAGAGAGAGAAAACACTGTTGAAAACAACTGAGTTTTAGTGAATGTGGGGGTGTACAGCCTGTCAACAATGCTGTATTTCAGCATGTCTCTTCTCATTTTGCTTCCGGAGCCATAATCTCACTGGCTTTTGAAACAAAGAGTGACTTATTGAGTGTAGTCATTCTTGAAGAGCTTCTGAATGCCTGCTTTGGCAGTTGGTACATACTCCTCTGTTCCTATGGTGCTTTAATACATATGCGGTTCCACAAAATGTTGAGTTTTATTTATTTATTTTGTGTGGCCTTGAAGTGCCCTGAATAATCTCCTTTCACCAGGAAGCATTCTCTTTTTCTATATGCAGCTAGCTTCCTACACCATATGTTGGTTCCTTGGAAGGCTGAGTTGTGTTCATGAACAAGCCTGAGAATGATGAAAAGGATGACAGAGAGGAAAAATGACAATAAAAGAGAGAAAAAAAGCTAATATTGGAAAGTGAGAGAAATCCATGGTTGGCAAATGAAGGAAAGGCCAAATCAAATAGAGAAAAGGAGTGAGATACATAAAGAGGAGCAGTGACTCACAAATGACTTTGCCAAGGCAGAAAAAAAGTCTTTCTTTCGCCCACATCAGAGGCTTCTCATTCTTCACTGCACATCCTTTATTTACAACCAAGCTATTAGCAGAAACCCAGATGAACCCAATGTTTGTGTAGTTAGAGGAGTTTATTCTGCAAATGCATGTTTGCCTGCCCTCTGCTCTCCCTGATGAGGCAAAGATATGGCTCATTTTGTAAAGAAACCAACAACTTGCCGAGGAGAAATATGAGTGAAAGCATACACTCAAGCTTCATTTGCCAGTAATGAGATTGTTAAGCTTGGCACCATCGTTTTTAGGGCCAAAAAATACTGAGCTGTTTGTCAGTCTGTTTATTTTATATGTCCATGTACCTTTATTTTAGTGGTATTCAGAAACCAAATATATTTAATGAATGACATAAGCATACACTATTCTAATTCATTTTACCAAAATATTGGATTCCAACAAATGGGGGAAAATGGATGGAAACCTCAGGGAACGTTTTTCTCAATCTGCTTATTTCTCAATCAAACTTGTTTCAAGGCTACTCTGCCTGAAAGCTATTGAGCAGGATAAATTTAATTTCAAGTATTATGGATGAGAAAGTTGAGTTTAATTTTGGGGGTAGAGGCAACTTTTCCAGCATATCAATGCATACTCAAATAACATTAGCATATGCACACAGAATACAGAAGGCTACTTCAGCACCTCCATCTGTCTTTTTCAGTTTTATTATAGCAGTGAATAAGAAGTGCTGCAGGTGGGTGGTGTTAACATAGTGGCTGAGAGAAGCATGGTCAAGCCTCATAAGCAAGGGCATGTTAAAATACACTTTAACTACACAAGCAACAAATGAGTAGTTTAAAGGCATGATTGGGTTTGCTATAAAGTCTCCAGTGTTTTAACAATGAGGCAAAGTCATTCTGTTTTTATTTATTTATTTATATTTTTATATTTTTACTTTATTTTTTTTAAATAAGAGCACAGAGTAATTCAAACTAGAAATCCTTTTAGCTTATTAGCTGATTTTTCTGGCTGATAGGCACTTCATTTAATAAATATATAATTTATCCTTGCATTATTATTACATGGACACCAAAATGTGACCAGTTTTGCTCCACACCCCATCAAATCCGATAAACTTCTATAGGTGAATCAAATCCATCTACCTTGCACTTGGCAACTAGATACATGTGCTCATTCTCCGTAAAGAGTGGTAATGGCATGGGTGCTTTTTACCAGAACTTATATATTCGGATTCTGCAAGAGACAGTTCGAAAACACAAACATTTGACGGAACAACAACCATGAGGTCTTGACTGAGACAGGCTTCCCCTTTGACAACACAAAAGATTGCACTAGATGCTTTGTCCTACTCTACATGAACTGAAAATTGAAACACAAAAGTGCATCAGATTAATGCAAGTAGTCAATATACTGTTTTGTGCTGAACCCACAGAGAGTGCTAAATGTCCCCTTCTGCATACATCAGCTCACTGAAGCCCATGACTCACTACTGTTTCTATAATTTTAGTATAAGTGATATTGACTCAAACCAATTTTAAAGTAAAACTGGTCTTTAAACAATGAGCAGGCCCACCTATACTTGCTTTTTTTTCCTGAAAGTTTGTTTTCCAGTGCAAAGGCGTGTTCACTGACAGCACAGTACTGCAATCTTATTTATCATCTAAGTTTCAAATCCATTCATAGAGAACCAATATCTGTGCAGTGGCAGCCCTGCAGGTTCAACCAAGGCACTTGTGTGTGAAAAGACAGAAGAAAGGTCAATGATTTGAGGAGCCCTTTCAGACTGTGTGGTGTCCAGGTTTCATATCTTAGAGGAATAGAGACAGTAGGAGAGACACTGCTTATATTCTCCTTTAGGCTGCACTCTGGGACCTGATGGATGTTTATATTGGAGTGCAATCATTTCACCTTCTCCCACAGAGCTAAATGATTAATTTTCTAGAGCCTGAGAGGATCCTTAGTCATAGAAATTCAATGGGGCTGAACAATCATCTGAGGATTAAGGATCATGCTTCAGGGGAATTCACATGCTTCCATCTACACATAATAGTTACAACTTCAAAATGACTGCTAAAGAGCTCTTGAACTTTATATGAACAAATAAATAAATACATGTGTATATTTAACAGTCTCTGCTTATTACATGTAATAAATAAACTAATTATATCTATAATATACAAAAATCAACCAGCTGGAATAGGGAAAAATCTCCATGATAATCAAAGTATGACATTCTCATTAAAAATCACCTTGAAGTACATTACACATGGAAAAATATATATATAACGTGCATTAATTTCCTTTGAAAATGAGTAATAGTTAATACTTTTATCAAATGGAAAAACATTATTAACACATCTCAGTAAAACTGAATATATTGTAAATCTTTTATCATGGGCCAGTGGTGAGTTATGATGCAATGCTAATGCTAGATTGGTTGTGGGTTTGAATCCCTGTTAAACCCTTACAGTGCTAAGAATCCCTGGGCAAAGTCTTAACCAAAAGTGTCCCAAAGCCGCTTCTCTAACCATTAGTCTATGTCTGCCCCCGATTTTGAAGCATGAAATTACCTGTTAGATTCTATTGTAAGATAGTTTTGTTTCTTAGTAGTACTTAAAAGATGCAAATTACAAATGCAAAAAATGTCCGACAATTGAAGAAGAGCCGGTTAAGCTTGACATTACTGGAAATGTCTCTCCCAGCTGTCCATCTCACATCCCATCTGCTGGTGGATTAGGGATTTCCTAAAAGACAGAAGACAGCAGGTTTGGCAAAGGGAAAAAAATACAAACAAACCACAAGACACCACAATAATAGAATACCACAAAATTGTGTGCTCTATTTTACACTCTACATTAATGATTGTGTCTTCAGTGTAGTAAAGTGAAGATCCTGAAGTTTGTTGATAAGACACCATTATTAGACTCATAACTAGTGTTGATGAGTCTGCCCACAGGAAGAAAGATGAGCAGCTGATATGCTCATGGTAGTGGATTTCAGGAATAACTAACAAACTACATACATACATACATACATACATACATACATACATACATAAATAAATATAACTCCTCCCTCTCAAAATCAATGCCTCTGCAGTTTCCACTAAGTCACTTAAGTTCCTAGGCTACACCACATCCAGGAATCTGAAATTGGAGAGTAGCTTTGTCTCCATAGCCAAGGGAATGTAGCAGAGAATGTTTTTTTTGAGACAGCTGAGTAAGTTTATCTGGCTGTAGGCAGTGATGATTCAGCTATACACAGTGGTCATTGAATCCATCCTTACTTTATCTATGACTATTTAATTTGGATCATCCACCTCACATGTTCAAGCCAAACTCCAATGCATAATCAGAAGAATAAAAAAAAAAAAAAATCATCATTAATAGTCTGCCAGCATGTCACAGCATTTACAAGAGCTGGGTCAAAATTACAAGAGAAGCACAAGGGTAAGATTATTGCTGACCCCTGTCACCCCTTACATTACTTCTTTCAGAAATTTCCCTGCGAATACAGAATACTTAGGAACATCAAAGCCACCAGAAGCAAATACACCAATCTCTACAGTAAAATGTACATATTTTTCTTCTATAACACTGTTTTATTTCAGTTTCATGCATGCATATATTTGCATATATTTGCTACATACATATATTTTCACTTTTTTAATCTTTGTTTGCATGTCACCACAAAATTCAGTCCAATGTAGGTAAAAAAAACAAGATGTAACAATTGAAACAATTGTGGATGAATTAAGGGGAAAAAATCAATCCGTTCAATACATTTCTTAATCAATACATCCCATGCAGTCAATACATTCCTTAATCTACAATATAGTTGTCACTTAAATATTATAAGGTAATCAACTACAAATATGAATTTGTTGGCCAGATAAATATGAACTTTTAATTTTCATTTTACCTTATTAAAAAGATCAGTAACTATAGATTTAGAATATTACAATAAAATACCTTTTCATATTTAACCAACTGGATTTACATATTTTGTGGTGCCCCAAATGCTTTCATTTTTATGTTTACACATAGACATTTCTTGTGGAGAATTATGCATAAAGCACAGAAATGTTTCCACAGCACTTTGTTTACAGAGTTTAAAGAGTGTCCTTCAGAGCGAGTGTGAGGGAGGCTGAGCTGAGTGCACAGAACAGTATTAGTGAGCATAATTATTAGCAGAAAGTGGGAGGTGTTGTGATTTGTGAGCCAACAAAGCTATTCACAATTGTGGAGCAATAAGTCAAGAGTACAGAGAAGTTTAGCTGCATGAGTGTGCCACCATGCTATATGTAGTCAGCAATAACACATGTTCACTCTGTGCTCTTGCTTGCTCACTGGCAACTCTTTGTTCGCAAATTAAAGAGAATTTTGACATTTTGCCGGTGGGAGTAGACCACTTATTGAGACATGTCTCACTGATCTTAGTTGTTAAAGCATAACGGAAGACTGCTGTTATTTCTTTAAGCAGGGCTAGGCCTGGCTGATAAAACTATCAATCTAACATCAATAGATATCAATATATATATGAAATGTGTTCAGTACAATGTTTGGTAGATTCAATTAAATGAATGCAAACTGCCAGGAATGTACATGACGATTACACAAAATTTAGGGTGCTGCGATGTATGAATGAATGGCAAGCATGCTCCCTCCCTGGCACACAAGGATGCTTCCTCCCTGGCTCACAGACCGTCTATCATATCCCTTTATAATGGTATGCTTTGAGTGGCATGCAAACAGCCAATCTAGTGCAATGTTTGGGCACATCATCAACTTGGGACACAATGGAAACAAGTCAGGCAGACAGTACAGGAGCATCCAGACCCACACCAGCAGATTCAGAGACAGTTTCTGCCCACAAGCCATCAGACTGAACTGCTGAAATACCAGACAATTTACACAAAACTGCACATGATAATTTGCACACTCACTGTACACACTGTGCATGTACACACCATTACCTCTGCACTACAGCCATTGCAGTATATATATTTTTAGCACTATATATATATATATATATATATATATATATATATATATAAATATATATACATA
>JAOUQZ010000044.1:11457009-11475734 GCA_028564935.1 Neosilurus hyrtlii
TAATCTAAAAGCTAAATCTAAATCTAAGTGTTAAATGTTGCACCTAAATATTTAGAAAATATGCTAATTGCCCATGCCCCCAGTCGGTACCTCAAACATAACCATGCCCACAACTCAGGACTGTACAGGATAGATGAACATGGCCACTACCTCTCTCCAAGCAGGAGAGATAGAACTAGTTCTAATGGCAGGTGTGTGAGCTGCACTTCAAAGTGCTCTTCCACAGGTACAATTCACACCATCTATGGTCAGTAAAGAAGTTTGAATTTGACCTTTTTTTTTAATTAATTCGAGAGTGAGTATACAGTGATTATCTTTTGCACCACAACTCTACTGAAGAAAGTTCCCTTAATCTATGCTTATAAAGCAAAAGTTTACTTTTTAGATTTAGCATTTAGATGTTAATTTAGATTTAACATTTAGATTTAGAATTAACATTAAGATGTAGATTTAACTTTTATATTTAGATTTAATAATTAGATTTAGCATTTAGATTTAGAATTAACATTTAGATGTAGATTTAAATTTTAGATTTAGATTTAACAATTAGATTTAGATTAAGCATTTAGATTTAGAATTAACATTTAGATGTAGATTTAACAATTAGATTTAGATTTAACAATTAGATTTAATATTTAGCGTTTAGATTTAATATTCAACATTTAGGTTGGACATGCAAATGTTTTTTTAACACTTAAATGTAAGACGTTGTTTTAGATATGATTAAAACTTAAATGTGAGGAAAAGCATGCTAAATATGGGGAAAATTAGCTAAATATTGAAAATGTGTGCGCTTAAATATTTCAGTCAAATTTTTACATTTGGCACCCCATAATAACCAAACTACTTTTAAAGAATTGGTTTATTTATTTTATGCTTTATTTGTATTATGTACAGAACTTTGTTTCAGCAATTTCCTCTTTTCCTCACTTCTTTCTAATAAAGAAATACATTTATGTTTTATGATTCCTAATAGAACATTTGTAACCATGAGTAAAGTTTACTTACTTTGGTGCTGAAATCCACAACCTTAGAGTGAAAAAGAATTAAACGTGGCTTAACCAAGCTGCACAAAGTTAACAATAAAGATCAAAGTTGTTGCCACAGTGAATCTGAAACAAATAGAGGCAAAATAACAACCTGAGTTTTCTGCTACATTCCTGACTAGAACCATACAATAATTTAATATATATTCTTGTAGATAATTCAATCAGTGAATTGTCAATAAATATTAAAGAAAGAGAAGGAGAGAGAGAGAGAGAGATTTGTGAGCACTTTTTAGTTTCTCATGATTCAGCTATCTTGTTATTCGGCTCTGTTCCTGACCGACATCACCTTTGTGAAAAAATTTAATGAAACGACTGTTTTGATATTTTCTATTTTATAAGGGCAGTTTTGGAAGAAAATAACATGCAAAATTTTGAAATCTGAGAGATTTATGAGTAAAGCAAATGGAAAATTCAACACCTAGTTATGAATGAAAAATCAAGTGCAGGCTGGGATTTGAATAAAACCTAAAAGGAATAAGAAATTGGAGAACAGTAATAAATTCTCTTTTCTGGTGTCTGATAGTAAGGTTAGATAATGGTGGCAGAGTATGGAGTGCATGTGTGTCTCTTGTCCTATCTCCAGAGGTACAGTTTGCTGCCTGTTGGATTGTGATATGTCATTATTTAATGATGTACTGTCATGTGGAGAAGGAGTTACCAGCATGGAAGCTTCTATGGAGGAAATTTCTTCAACAAACTTCCAGGCTTGTCATGTCATAGAGATTAGGGCAACGAGATAGTGTGTAAAACATCCTACATTGGCTTGCATAAGTACTCATCCCCCTGTCACCTTCCCTACATTTTGTAGTGGCACAATCTGTAACTGGAATTAAATATCATGATACTTCAATCCCAAAACAGAAAACTTTAAAATTGTATGGGAAATCCGACTGTACAAAACGGAATGGCAACATTACAAAAGTGCTAAATGCTTCACTATCCCAACTTTATATTACACTGCAAAAATATCTAATTTAATGTACGTGTACATGGACAAAGGTCCAAAGACATTAAAGGGTGTGAATGTAAGTGTTAGGTGATTATTTTGTTGGTGTTCAGACTGGTGAGTGTTCAGAGTGTACCCTGGCTCTTGTCTGAAATTAGCTGGATTTGACTCCAGTTTCCCCTGATCCTGACAGATAAGCAGTATAGAAACTGGATGGATGAATAAATGAGTGAATGCATAAGGAGCTTCAGTCGAGAACTATAAGTGGTATGTGTCTCTTGAAGGAGAACTGTGACTTTATGTGTCTGCAGAAAATGTTCTGTGATGTTCACCTTGGCTTTGGTGACACCTTCAACATTCAGCTGCAGCATGGTAATGCCATCCCGTATGACACTGGTTGATGCCTACCCTCAAGACGGCACATGTTCCAAGTTTGTATCAGGCTGCAGTAGACAAGGATGCATTAGGAGACTTGTACAAAAGCACAGAAGCATATACCTATAATTTGCTGCCTGCTGTCTCAGGCTGTTGTTGTTCACCTAATCAGGATTGAAGATCATTGGCCAGTTTTTAGAGTCAACCATGAGGAGGTCGACAAACATGGGCCCCTCTAAAGTTTCCTGATTTGCACTTCTGATTCACAGCAAGAGGGCTTGGGTTTTCTACTATAGTACAAATAGATGAACGTTAGGCTAACTGGCTGTTTCAAATTGCCTCTAGTTGTGGATGTGAGTGTGAGTGATTATGTATGTGTTGGCAATGCGATGGTCTAGTGAGCTTTTCAGGGTGTACCCCACCTTTATCTGAAGTGGGCTCTAGCCTCCCCATGACCCCCCAAAAAAGGAAAAAGCAGTTCAGAGTATGAAATGAAGTGAATTTCTTTAATGTACTAAAGAACCATAATGAACATAACATGCTTTAATTTGATGTACTGAAAAAAAAGAAAAAAAAAACATGAACTGATTGTTTGAGATGGTTGGATTTGCAGAGGAATGTATGTACAAGAGGCAGGATTTAGAGAGTACAATGCTGTACTCTGCTCAGTGAGCTACATAAATTTAAATGATTCTTCCAGACCACTTATATGCCAGGGTTTTAATATGTATGTTTAATATTCAGAAATTGTAAGCATGTATAATGTCTAAAGCTAACAGCATTTTCTTTTTAATGCTGGCAGCTTATGTGTTGAGTTTTGACACATTAGTCACCTGAAAAATCATTTCTATTATTTTTAGGGAAAAAAAAATCTCTAAATAATGTGTATCATGCCTCATAATTAAAGGGAATACTTCACAGACATTGCCGATTGTCAAGGTTATTTAGCATTACATAGCATGTTTCATGTTTGTTCTACATACATCAAGGCTACTTTTGCTGCCCAAGCATGCTATAGTGAAGAATTATTTATAAGCTTTGGGCAATTTATTCTCCTGACACTGTTGACACTGATATAACACCAACGCATATAGCAATCTGTTAACAAAATTATGAAACTATGCAAACAGCATTTGTGAATGTACTGCAACATTCATTAGTAGTGAAATGTCAGTGATTACTGTCTATGAAGCATTAAAATGTAATAACAATTGATTTAATAAAGATATTTTTATGAAAGGCAGTTAAAGAGAAGGGCCGTAGTATCACCACAAGAATTTTAGGAAGATTGCTATGGCAAGGTAATTAACATCTGTTAAAACACATGATTTTCACAGAGGCGATTATGTATGCCACATTCAATCCAGCTGAGATGCCAAGGTCTTGTGATAGAGATATTCAGGAGATAGAACATCTGCCACCTTCTGGGAGGTCTCTCTCCCTCCCCCTCCCCTAATCTTTCATTTCTTATCACATCATCAAATAATCAGCATGCCACATCAGTTTGACCATCACTTCTCCTTAGAAGACTTTGATAGTACCTCTCTAGGCTGGAAAATGCTCAAAATTGACATAATGTATCATTCCAGGGGAGTCACACTGGTTGACAATTTATTGACTGGGGTGACTTTTAACTATCTAACACATATATAATGGGTAACAGCTGCTATTCTGAAAATGTAATTGCTTTGCCTGTCAGATCAGGCCCTTGAGTAAGCTAAATAAACTATAAACTAACAACGCATTTAACAAGAATATGTAATGCCCCAAACTGAATCATCAGTGCCACAATTTGCTTTATGTGAAGAAACTGTCATGGAAAATAAGACCAAGTTAGCATACACAAAAGCAATAAAAAATGTCAAGTTATTTCCATCACCAGGGCTACATTCTAAATTCCACAAAGTCACTTGTGGTTTTTTTTTTTTTTTTTGCCAAAATAAAAAACTGCAAATTAACTAATGTAAACCTTGATTATAAATTCAGTAAAAAGGTGGAATGTTGGTCAAAAAAAAAAATAATTATGCATAGTTGACATAAAAATTATGTTTCTCATCAAAACAGGATTTTATTGTTTATACTAAACTTTATTAAGTAATAAATTCCTTATTACAATATTGAATAACACAGGGTGAGCATGATCAAATCATGTATTAACAAACAATTTACATTATGAAATCTCATCAGCATGCTGACATTGACAGTAGCTATGTATAACTTTAGTATAGTATATGTGGTAGAATTGTGGATAATATGGTTGTTGAACACCAGCAGCCTGGGTTTGATTCTCATTTCATGTGAGAGCATTGAGTAAGATTTTATTCAGAGTTCGTAAATATCTATTTTGCTGACACATCCCTAACACATCAGCAGTGATTAGGAATGAACATAGGGATGTAAAATCAGTGGGTACAAAACATTCACAGTAAGTTTGTACCTGTCGGTTTGGCAGAAAAAGCAGACTAACAGCAAGCAAAGCGTTTGTATTTCCCAGAACTTGCTATGAAAAAGGAACAAGATTACAAGTTGATTGACTTGACCTAAAGAAACAGTGAGCCATAGATGATATCAGTTATCCAATAAGTGTGGCCCTGTTTGTATGCCTTATAGTTTTGTGCTTGTGATGCTCTAATGCTCAGTCCAACCCCATATCAGAAAATTGGGATGCTATCGTAATGTACTTTGACTTGCATTTCACTGTAGACAATATGATTTCAGGATAATTAATTTGTCTGGTCAACTTTCATTATCTATACTATGTATCTTTCAGGATCACAGGAAAAGCTAGAGCAAATCCAAACTGATTTCAGGCAGGATGATTATATGGTACAGAAATATATATATATATATAAAACAGCTGATGTCAAAAGGTGATAATATTAATTTTTTGCTACAAAATCTATATTCACAAAAGGCCTACCCTTTGTGGAGCAAAGACAGTCCAAGGATTTGTAAACAAATCTTTTCAAAACATAAAAAATAAAAGGTTCTTCAAAAATAATAGAAAGGGATTTGAATATTTTACACACTACAGTCCATAATATTATTTGGTTCAACCATTCCAAAAATCTTGAGGAATGTCAGTGCATTAAGAGAGAAGTCGCAAGTCAAAGCTGAACAGTTTGGATCTCTGATCACAAACTATTATCTATTTATAGCTGATAAAACCACATGAGTTTGGGAATACTTGAGCAAACCTCCTTAAAACACTACTCTCTAAATTTATTTTAAGTGTTATAAGAAGAAATAAATTTGCTATAATGTGTTAAATCCTTCACTGCCTCATTTTTGTTTTGAAACAAGAAATGTATTGCAAGAATTCAAATTGAAATAATTGTTTAACTTAAATAAATAAATAAATAAATGAAGTTCAACACCAAGTAATGTGCTGTTGTATTGTTTTAAGTGCAGTACAAGTCAAATATTATTTACAGAAATGTTATTTTCTGTTTTAATTTAAAATTTTCTGATTTGTGATTGTTCTTCATAATTTTAGCACCACGTGACTGATAGTCATTACTGGCCGTAAAAGTCGAAATTTACATTGCCACGACAAAAGTGTTGACAAATTACAAGACTTTCATAATTACTGTTGTTCTTTGTTGCTATTCAGTGAAAGAATAATCCCTGTTTTAGTGAATCCACTGATAGTCAATAGATTCACTCATGCCAGTGGACATGTCTGCCAATTTTTCAGTCCAACAGTAATTACCATATACTCTCTAAAAAGAGTGATCCCCATTAAAAAACTCACAGTTTACTCAAGCCAGTGTTTTGTTCCACAACACTGCATTTATTCAGTAAATGAGTCAATCATTTCTCCCGTAAATGAAAAGAAGGTCAAGGACATAAGTGAAGCGTAAATGGGAATTAGTCTACCTTCATTTGTTTAGGAAGGTAAAGTAACCAATGGAAAAGAAAGAGAAAAATATACACATTGATGGACCAAAACATTAAAAACATTATGAACACTGACAGATGTATAGCATTGATTATCTTTTTTTACAGTGGCACCTGCCATGAATTGGTATGAATAGGGCAGAAAATGAACAGTCAGTTCTTAAAGTTAATGTGCTGGAAGCAGGAAAAAAAGATCAAGCATTCCTACCAAATGTGGTCAAAGGAAGGACAATTAGTGTCTGCTTTGTAGATCAGTATACATGTTAACTTTTCTGGTTTTATGATATTTTAAAAGCTCATTGACTGCCTGTATTACTTATTTTCCTGATGTAATATCAGGTAAAACTTATATACTACTTATATAAACTTGTAAAACTAAATAACCTGCTGTAATGTAAACAGCAGTAGAGTTGAATTTCGATAATACTTCGTACATGGAGAATCAAACCAAAGCAATCCTGCATGCTGCAGTTTATCTCATTTGTGCAACCACAATCATAATAATTAAAAAAAGTTATAAATACTTTACAATTTGCCTGTTTGGTTAATTATATTCATTTGTTTGTTTGTTTGCCAGAACTCAGCAGTGAAACAACTTACATTTACATTTATGGCATTTAGCAGATGCTCTTACACTTATGCATTTTTTTAAATTCACCTTATTCAATGGAAAAGGACACTATTTAATGGAAGCATTTTAGTTAAAATTGGGTTTATATTTGGTCACTTGCTCCACATTTAAGATTATCTGTTCAATTTCTCAAGAAATAAATCCAGAAAATGTGTATTATTTTACTTTTGTGTGAAAACAGAGCAAGCTAAAAATTAAATTAATTATATTGGTGTGGATTCTCAATCATCCAGGTCATGGTAATCCAAAAACACTTGAGTTGAGGCAACTGGACTTCTCATGCCACAAATGGAATGACAACATTTTTGCCCTGCAATTCTTCTCCTCTCTGCTGGATGCCATGTTGTTTCTTTTGGATTTCTTTGATGATTGGCCAAAAGCCCAGTTTTGATATCTGCAAACCTGCGGCAACAACATGGCATCCAACAGAGAGGAGAAGTGCAGGGGCAAAAATTTTGTCATTCTGTATATGGCAGGAGTGTCTGAGAAACTTCAAAGGATTATCTCTAAACATGACATTCCAGTAAATTTCAAACCCAACACCACCCTCAGACAAAAACTGGTTCACCCAAAGGACAAAACTTTCAAAGAGAAGCTGAGCGATGTTGTGTACGCAGTCCAGTGCAGTGGGGAGTGCTCAGACCTTTGCTAAGGAGAAACCAAACAACAACTGCAAAAAACGGATGGAAAAGGGCAATTTGAGGTTTCACCTTTCAAGCACTTACAAGGCAGCTCTGGATCTCCTTCCCAAGAGGTTTCAGGTTTCACTTCACACCTTGATTCAGGTGACCAAATGACCCCATATACAGACCAGGTAAACAAACCTAGTAGACAAAGGACCCTAACAGGCAATGGAATGGGATTGGGGGGATTGGGGGGATGGGGGGAATTTGCATGTGATTTGAGAGTTTTTTCCTCAGCCTATATAAGGCTGGAACTTTCCACTAGTTTTTCTAATTTATGAAGTTTTTTGGATTAAAAGCAATACATCTTCAAAAAACACAAAAAGGAGTCCAGTTGCCTCGAATCATTTGTTTTAGGATTAAATAATTATAATTTATTTATTTATGGAATTTATTTGTTTATTAATCTCTGTGTGTGTCCAGATTGGATTGCTAAGTATGGACCATGAAATATTCTTAAAATATTTTTACATTTCCTACAGTTTAATCCTGAAGTTAATCTTTCAGAAACACAGATTGTCATTTTATAGTCATGGGAGTTAGTAATGAAATGCCAAACATGCACGGCATGGGCAATTATATAAGATTAACGATTTTGGACAAAATATGATATGTTCTATTTAATTTTGCTCCTCTAGAATAAATAGGTTCCAAAGAAGAAATCCTTACATGCATGAGCGATGTTGTCTACCTAGTTAGCTAACTCACTTTAATTTATACATTCCCTTTAAAAGCCCAATCTCATTAGAGCGAATCTTTGGCGGTTGATCATGATTTTTTAAGTTGGTGGCTATCAGTGATGATCTGCGATGATCGGCAGTGGTTGGCAACCATTTTTTAATGTCTTCATTGTAGTTGGCAACAATTTTGCTATCTATCCCCAGTCTATGGTTGCAGACATGGTCGCAGACAGTCACGGACAGTTGCAGATTGTCTGAGACTGTCTGAAACTTTGTCGTGGACTATGTCGTGGACCATGCTGACGATGTCCATAACCATAATGCTCAGATGGTCAGCAACTAGGTCTGAGACTGTCTGCAACTAAATCCCCAACTATTTGTGACTATTGACCACAGCGGTCTAAGACTGTCAGCAACATAATTGTGGACGGTTGGTAACAGTCACCAATTAGTAGATTATTGTGTGTAATCCTTTGTAAAAGGTTTTAAAAATAGGTGGACAATTGTCCACAATGGGTGGATTCCTTGCTGGCTGTCAGTGACGATATCGGTCACAGACCCCTCATGCAAAAAAAAAATTTGCGAATTGTGATCATTATCGGGCGTTACCACCCAAATGAGATCGGGGCTTCCAGTAATACTGGCAAAGAAGGCGGCCTTTCAATTTCATCTTCATCTGACAAGTGTCTGTATTTTAAATCATAAAGCAGCAGTGCTAATGGGAGTAGTTCTGAAGTTGTTGTGCATTTCCAAACTGTGTTGGACAGCAGTGACATTGTCTTGACACCATGATGTTCACCACTGACCAGCACTGACCACCATATACCACAATTTTTTTTTTTTAATGTTTGAAAATTTCACTGTGGTTCTTTAAACAGTGTATCACCTTCTAGCTGTTTTGTCACTGCAATATTGTCACCTTTTGCAACCTTTCAGAACTGCATTCAACACAACTGAATTAAAACCTTTTTACACCATGCTTTCACCTACTGCTTGCAATTGTTTTGTCATACCTCCATCATGTTAAACTGAGCTGAACCACATGCGAATTCAACCAATCATGAGGCTGTTTTTCCAGAACGTGGTAATATTTAGTGGTTCGGCATGCAAACCACGCTGAACCGCAGTCAAAAGCACCAGCATGTGAGTCATGGTTAAGTCATATTGATGAAAACTAACATTTGCCCTGTCTGCAGATAACTGACTCAACTACCTTGTCTTGTTGAGGTTTGGTTTAAGAATTAGTTAATATAATGATCAACCAGGAATCGAACCCAGGTCCCCTGTGTGACAGACAGGAATCGAACCTCTAGGCTACCAGGAAGGCTGTGGAGAGCCTGAGGCAGATTGTAAAGAAGAGGGCACAGAGATAACTGTAAGAGCTAAGGCTCTTTAATGAGAATCCAGGCAGAGGTAATTAATCAATCAAAAACAGTAAGCAAAAATCTGAATATTTCTGAAGCAAGAAGTCATAAACCAGGGAGTTAGTCCATACAACAAAAAAAATCAAATTCAAAAATAGAAAACAAAAGAGGAAGAAGTAAAAAAGAAAAAAAAAAAACAGCAAGAGCAGAGGAGAGAAAAAATAGGCAAAACAAAGTAATGCAAAAGATTCAAGAAGTACTTGCGAGATAAGGTTGTGTCACAGACCTCAAAGGAACTCAAGACTGAACAATGAATGCAAAAAATAAATAAATAAATAAAACACAGCTTATAAAGGAAAGACAACGAGGCTCAGGTGAACATAACTACCAATAAGACAGGGTAGCACCAGACATCACCATTTGGCAGAGACTCTTATCCAGAGTGACTTACAATTATCATTTTAATACAACTGAGCGAAGGTTAAGGGCCTTGCTCAAGGGCCCAACAGTGGTGATTGAACCATCAACCTTTAGAGCAGTAACCCGTCATCTTAACCACTAAGCTGCCACTGTAACATACCACACCCTTGCTGACTGAGGGCCACTAGTGGCCAAAAGTATAACCGTTCAGATCATGACAGTACCCCCCCTACCTATGAACGTCGCCTGACATTTCTACTGGGATGGTTGGGATGTCTCTTGTAGAAGTCCTTATTCAGATGAGGTTCAAGTATATCCCGAGAGGGAACCCAGGACCTCTCCTCCGGGACATACCCTTCCCAGTCCACTAAATACTTTAACCCATCTCTAACGTGACGAGAATCCATGAGACGGCAAACTGAAAAGGCTTGCTGCCCATTGATGATCCTGGGAGGAAGAGGGGCCTAGTTGCTGAAGCCAGTGGGCTCGTAGTGAGAGACATGAAAAGTGGGATTAGTCCACATAGTTGGGGGGAAGTTCAAGGTGGTAAGAGATGGGATTAACTCTTCTCAGGACCTTGAAAGGCTCCACAAATTGTGGAGCCAATTTGCGAGACTCCACTCGTAAGGGAAGGTCTAGAGTGGACAGCCAGACTCTTTGCCCAGGTTGGAGTAGTGGTGCATCTCTGTGGCGACAATTGGCCTGGTGTTGATATTGTCGTCAGGATCTCTGTAGGGTAGACTGTACTTTGCGCCAGACACACCTGCACCTTCAGAGGAAATCCTGAGCCACAGGAACCCCAACATCCATCTCTTGCTACATGAACAGCAGGGGTTGAAACCCAAACTGACACTCAAAAGGAGAGAGGCCTGTGGAGAAGCAACACAGTGTGTTATGAACGTACTCTGCCTAGATCACATACCTGCTTCATGATGAGGGGTTGGTGGAGGCAAGACATCGGAGGGCTGTCTCCAGGTCTTGATTAACCCTCTCTGTCTGACCATTAGATTCTGGATGGAAGCCGGAGGTGAGACTGACCGTGGCACCAATTATCTTACAGAAGGACCTCCAGAAGCGTGAAGTTAATTGTGGGCCTTGGTATGAGACAACATCGAGTGGAAGGCCAAAAACCCTGAAAACATGTTGACACACAATTTCAGCATTTTCATCAGCAGAGGGAAGTTTGGTTAAAGGAATAAAATGGCAGGCTTTAGAAAACAGGTCTACAATGACCAAAATGACAGTGTTTCCTTGAGAAGGGTGAAGGCCTGTAATGAAATCCATAGAAATGTAAGACCAGGGTTGTTTGGGTATAGGTAGGGGGTGAAGGAGACTTTGAGGGGCAGTGTGGGGAGGTTTGTTCTGAGCACAAACTAGGCAAGCAGCAACAAAAGACTTGACGTCCATATTCATTCTTGGCCACCAGAATCTCCTCTTAATAAATTCCAATGCCCTGCCTGTACCTGGATGGTTAATCAGACATGAAAAATGTCCCCATTGGAGAACTTGGGAACAAGCAGATGTGGGAACAAAGAGTTTATTTGGAGGCCGGTTACCAGGATCCGGCTCCCCCTGCTGGGCTTGCCGCACCACCATCTCGATTCCTCAGCGTACATGGGCCACAATTTTAGAGGGTAGCAGGATGGATTCTGGAGTTCTCCCACTCTCCTCCTTCTGAAACCGTCTAGAGAAGGCATATGGCTACTGGTTCTTAGTATCAGGGCGGTAAGACAACACAAAATCCAATCGATTAAAAAATATGGAGCCCACCTTGCTTGCCTGGGACTCAAACGCTTGGCCTTCTGTACATACTCCAGGTTTTTGTGGTCAGTCCATACAATTAAGAGTTGTTGAGCACCCTCAAGCCAATAGTGCCACTCTTCCAAAGCCATCTTAATAGCTAGAAGCTATTGATCTCCCAGATCATGATTTCTTTCCACAGGAGAGAGATGAGCAGAGCAAAATGCACAGGGGTGAAGCTTGTCATCAGAAAGATGCTGGGAGAGAACTGCACCCACTGCCACATCAGAAGCATCTACCTTAACAAAAGGAAGAGAAGAGTCAGGTAATGTAAGAATAGGGGCTGAGGTAAACACACGCTCAGCTTCTGGGGGCCAGAAAAAGGACCTGACCTAGTTTTAGTGAGGTTGGTCACTAAAGCAACAATTGGGCAGGGCAGCAATGATTTTTCCTATAAAAATTGGCAAAGCCAAGGAAGCATTGAACTTCCTTTACAGAGGTGGGTTGTGGCCAGTCCTAGACAGCTTCCGTCTTCTTTGGATCTATAACAAGGTTACCGCTAAACAGGATGAACCCCAAGAAGACCGTGGACACATGAAATTTGCATTTCTCTGGCTTGTCAAATAAGTTAGTATTAAGCAGGTGCTGGAGTGCATGTGATGGACTTGCTCATGTATGACTTACAAAATACCAGAATATCACCAAGGTAAACAAAAAACATGTAGATTTAGCATATCTCTCAAAACATCATTAATGAGTGCCTGAAAGACAGCTGGAGTGTTAGTTAACCCGATTGGCATGACTAAGTATTCATAATGGCCTGTGGGTGTATTAGAGGCCATTTTCAACTCATCTCCCTATTGTATCCAAACCAAATGGTAAGCATTATGGAGGTCAAATTTGGTGAAGATGGTTGCTCCTTAAAGCAACTCAAAGGCTGAAGACATCAAAGGCAGATGGTAACAGTTCCTCACTGTTATTTTATTTAACCCATGGTAATTAATGAAGGGCCTCAGTCCGCCATTTTCCCAAAAAAAAGAAACCAGGTCCAGCAGGTGAAGAAGAGGGGTGAATGATTCCAGCCTCTAATGAACTCTGGATATACTCCTCCATAGCTTGAACCTCTGCTGGTGAGAAGGAGAAGATTATTCCACGTGGGGGAACAGTGCCAGGAAGAAGGTTGATAGCACAATCATATGGTCTATGAAGAGGCAGTGAGGTGGCCCTCTTCTTGCAAAAAACCTCATGTAAATCACACCAGGGACTCGGGACAACTCAAGAGGACTTGAGAACATCGGGACAGAGGGTCTAGCTTTGGAGAGGAGACAGTAAGATTCACCACTGGTACCCCATTCTACCACAGCCCAAGAGGACCAATTGATGTGAGGACTGTGGTGGGACAACCAAGAGAACTCGGGATCGAATAAGGTTGAACTGGATCCTCTCCTTATGATTCTCCCCAATGGTCATGAGGACGGGACAAGTAACATAATCTACAGTGCCATTACCTTCAAGAGCAGATATAGAGAGAGAATGGTCTAAGTCAACTATGGAAAGGTGAAGACAACTGGCTAAGGTGAAGTCCATAAAGTTCCCAGCAGCACCAGAGTTTATAAGGGCCTGCAAAGTATGGTATTGTTGATTTTTCCAGGAAATCCTGACAGGAACTTGGAAACATGAGGTTGAAGATATGGGAGTAAGGGTTGTTCCCATCACTAAACCCCCCTCTAACCTAACCCCCCCCCCCCCCCACCTGATGAGTTTGTGCGTTTTCTGGGCGGGTTGAACGAAGGAGGTTTGGTCTCCCGCAGTATAAACAACACTTCTTCCTCATCCGATGGTTACACTCCTCCTGCAAGAGGTGAGCTCTGCCCAACTGCATGGGTTCTTTAAGGCCAGGAGGTAATTCTAGAGGTTCTTGAGACCATGATTGAGCAGATGCGCCAAGAAGGGAACTGGATGGTTGTGTCACAGACCTCAAGGGAGCTCAAGACTGAACAATGAATGCAAAAAAAACAAACAAAAAAAAAAAAAAAAAAAAAAACACAGCTTGTAAAGGAAAAACAACGAGGCTCAGGTGACCATAATTACCCATAAGACAGGGTAGCACCAGACATGTGACATACCACATCCTTGCTGACTGACAGCCCCTAGTGGCCAAAAGTATGACAATTCAGATCATGACAGTTAAACTCTATTCACTCAGCATGATCTTATATAATGAGGGTTATGTGCTACTGACCATGTGAATTACAATCCATTACAGTAAAAATTTACTATATACCTAGCATTAGCTCTTTGAGTGAGGGTTATTCCCTTACACTCCTTGACTTGTAAGACCAAATCTTTGAAATCTCCTGCATCTCACAGTACATTATGAAGCAAACACACAAGGTGTATGTTTGGTGGCATTTAAAGTTCAGACTTCTTATCATAGATCATAACTTCCTGTGTCTTTTACTCAAATGACATTTAGAATTTAATTGATGCAGGGAAGATTTATTTTGGCACACTTAACACTCCAAATGACCTATCTTAAAAAGTCCTTGTCCTATTTCTCTGTCATGGACAAAAAAAAAAGAAAGAAAGAAAAGGTTAATAGAAGATCAAAATTAGACTACATCTAGTGCCAAATGAACAGGGATATCTAATTTAATTCAACAATGCAACTAAATAGAGTTAAGTCAAAAGCTGTTACAGTAATTTTGTTTAATCATGAAAACCAAATACAATACAGCAATCTTGCATTAAATTGGTCATAATGCAGTCTTAAGCATTGTGCTGGAAACTCAGAAGCTCTCCTTGATTTGTGGCAGCCTGAAAGCTTAGAACAATTGATTTTCTCAAGTTTTCTCCCAGGGTTAACGACAAGGACTCTTATCTCATGATTGCTGGCTTTAAAGTGTAAGAGCTAACAGCCTGCCTATATGACATAGCCCTGACCAGCATCACTCTGACAGAGACATACAAACACACACACACACACACACACACACACACACACACACACACACACACACACACACACACACACACACACAAAACATGCCCATTTTCTCTGTGAATGTTATTCAAGCACAACAGTGCCAGCCTAACTCAGCTAATCTGTAGATATGGTGGTGTAATGTAATGTAATATAACCTGATATAGTATAATTTAATTATTTTTTTCTTCAGGTAAAGTACTGGGTTATTAGTTTTTAAATACTGAAGTATTTGACAAAATTTCTTAATGTTTAAATGGTTTATTTTCAATGTCAACACATTGGTATATTGTTTATTTTACAAGAATAAAACATATTTCTGAAAACAATGTAATAAGTACACTGGATTAAAAAAAAATAGTACGGAGCCTTTAGTCAATGTGAATGGAATTATGTAGGGTTCCAAATGCCAGTCAATTTTGGCAAAAGACTTTCAGGCCACTGCTATAAAGCTGAAGATAAAGAGAAATTTCAGTTTTCTGCACAATGACAGGATTGCTTCAGGATTACAGTTTTGGAAAAGCCCAGCTATAGCTCATACATGGAGCACTTTGCAAGGAAGGGTGGGCAAAGTTTGAGCCTTTTGAACTCAGCATTGACAAAAAAGCCAGATAGTCACTCTCCTCTTTAGCTTGGAGGATGCAATATCCTTTTTTTTTTTCCAAAAAGGAACGTCAAATTTTGACACATTTGACAGCAGAGCAGTTATCCACTTTGATTCAGTCTATTTTGATAAAAATCATAAGCTTTAGCCCAGAGAGCATAACAGCATTTCCGCATCATGATCACATATGACTTCTTTACATGATGGAGCTTTACCTTACATTTGTGATTGGTACAGCAAACTTTGTTATCTAACAATGATTTTTGGAAGTATCCCTGAGCCCATGCAGTGATTTCCATGACAGAATACTTGTTTTTAATCCATTGCTGCCTGAGGGCCGAATGATCAGGGCCATCCAATATTCATTTTCAGTCTTCCCGTTGCACACAGAAATTTCTCCGGATTCTCTGAATCTTTTGATGATATGCACTAAAGGTAATATTCAAAGGTTTTTTTATCATTATTTATTTTTAAAAAATATGTATTTATTTATTTAATTATTATTATTATTTTTTGCATTTTATGTTGAGGAACATTATTCTGACATTGTTCCACAATTTGTAGGTACCGTTTTCTAGCGATTTTTTTTGTCTTAGTCCAAATGCTCTTTTTATTCCAAATCATGTTACTGACTTGTTTTTAATTATGCAGAATATTTCTGCAGCTGTTTCTTGTAAGTACAACTTATTTTTTGAGCCTTCTGTTTTGTTGAGTTGAAAAGGACCTCAATTTTTTCCTGAAATGGTATGGAAAACTTAGGGTTTATGAGATTTGCAAATCATTGCAATTTCATAACTCCCTTCCCATTAACTACAGCATCTGGAACATTTTATGTGCCAACTTTTTTGCAATTGGGATTGTAATTGTCCTGAACCATTTGTAAATGACAATGATTCAAACAGGGCATTGTCGAGGTGAATGCTGTCATTGACTATGCTGTTTACCTTCTTCACAAGCCTAGATGGTTTCCAGGTCAGGAAGATGTATCCTGACATTTCACTGGACTACATGGTACAGATCTTTCCTTTTAGCAGCAGTGCAGCTGGCATAATATACTGTTGCACATTTTATCATGATGATTAATACTTTGTGCCAGTACAAGTTTACCAGCAGTTTTGAAAGGAGTGGGAGTTTAAGTTTTTTGAGGAAAAAAAAAGCAGCTTGTTCTGGTTCACCCAGGTCTCGCTCATAATAGTTACATAGTGAGGTAAGGTTCTCACTCTGATCTCATCCATATTGTTGTTAAGAGATCTGGGGTTAGCCAGAAGCGGGTTAGGAAGTGCTCATCTGTGTGGGTTAGTGTTTAGCCGAGATCTTAGGAAGGCAACTGGTAGGAAGGCAACTGTGGAAGATAGTATCTCTAGAGGAAATTAAGTTGTGTAAATTTTGTAAATTTAGGATCTCTGTAGTAGTGTTCAGTAATGAGCAATGTCTAAGAATAATCAGAGCTAAGAGCTAACGCTTCTTGATTGGTATTTCACCAATTGACTCTAGTGCAGCACTAGCTAGAGAGGATGTCCCAGGGCTACCTACATCATAACCAGATCAGAAGTACATTGGAGATTGGGGGCAGGTGCTCCTTCTCTCCTCGCTTTGCCAGGAGTGCCATTTACCTCCTTTTACAAATTCTTCCCTTTGCCAGGATTTTCCACTCATGCCGTCACATTATGAGATCACGAGACATGCTTTTGACCAAGCAAGACTAATTGATGGTCAAAACCTCCAACCTACTGTTACACTCTCTTACCTGTACTTTTCGGTTATTAAGGATAGGTTATAAAATCAATTGAGCAACTGGCAGGGGTTTACACAGACACCTTTAATACCTCTCTCAAACAGGAAACTGTACCACACATTTTCAAATCATCCATCATAGTTCCTGTTCCAAAACAAGTTCATGCATCCACCATGAATGATTACAGACCAGTGGCACTTACATCCGTAGCCATGAAGTGTCTGGAGAAACTGGTTCTCCACTCCATCAACTCTGCAGTCCCAGACACTGTGGATCTTTTACAGTTTGCCTATATTCCAAACAGATTACTGAATGAATCGGTCACTCTGACTCTCCACTCAGCGCTACAACACCTGGACATTCACAACACATATGCACAAGTGCTCTTTTTGGATCACAGCTCTGCCTACAACACTGTAAGGCCAATGAAACTGGTTGGGAAGCTGACAGACCTGGTGGTACCAACACCTACCTGGAGCTGTATCCCGGACTTCCTCGTCGACAGATCACAGGTTGTACAGATGGGAAACAAGGTCTCTGCAGAGATCAAAATCAGCACTGGCACACTACAGGGCTGCTGTCTCAGCCTCAAACTCTTCTCACTTTACACTCATGACTGTGTCTCCACCACTAACAATAACATAATTAGCAAGTATGCAGATAACACAACCATCCCAGGTCTCATCAGGGGAACAGATGAATCTGCATACAGGGAACTGGTACACAGTATCATTCTCTATGGAGAAGACAATAACCTGCTCCTCAACACAGAAAAAAACCAAGAGCTCATCCTAGACTACAGGAGGGCTACAGGAGGACCCAAACCCCCGCAGTCCCTTACCATCAGAGTAGTAGAGCATACGGACAGTTTCACGTTCCTTGTTCTCCACGTTTCGTGGAACCTTAACTGAGCCAAAAACACTGTGGAGATTATAAAAAAATCCCAGATGGCTGCTGAAGAAGGCTTGACCGTAACCTTCTAATGCAAGTCTACAGAGGACATGAGGAAAGCATTCTCGCCCGGGAAATCACTGTGTGGTACGAAAATATCACCACAGCATAGAGGAAGTCTCTTCAGCAGGTCATCTAGACAGCCAAAAGGAATCATCGGTGCCAACCTTCCTTCTGTGGACACTATATTCACACATCACTGCAGAAGGTAAGTACAGAGCATCCTCAAGGATACACACCATTCAGGTAATGCTCTGTTCGGGTGGAGAGACTCAGGGTACAATCTCAGACAGCACAGGCCAGAGAGGATCCCCACTCACAGTGCCCTGTTGCACAACAGCTTCTTTCCTGCTGCTGTCAGACTGGCGTCTAGAGACACACTACACTTCCAGAACCATGGCTTACAAACAACTGCAACACAATAAATGCTGTATGTGCAATAACCTAATACTTGTGTAGTAACTGTGCAATATATGTGTAAAACACAAAGTGCAGTGTAGAATGTGCAATTTTGAATGTACAGTTTAGAATGTGAAATTTGGAATGTGCAATTTACAATGTGCAGGGTCTTAGCTCTGTATCTTACATATGTATATATATATATGTGTACATATATATATATATATATATATATATATATATATATATATATATATATATATAT
>JAOUQZ010000044.1:11489781-11501854 GCA_028564935.1 Neosilurus hyrtlii
TTTCTTCCTTGTGTCAACTAAGGGAGTTTTTCCTTGCCACTGTCGCCGCGGGCTTGCTCATTAGGGATGTGTAGGGGGTTGTAAAGAATTTTTTTTAGATTCCTCCCTAATTTAATTTTACTATGTAAAGCTGCTTTGTGGCAATGTCAATTGTAAAAAGCACTATACAAATAAAGCTGACTTGGTTTGACTCGACGCATAAATTGAATATATGCTCACATAAGGTGAATATAATGTCTAGCGTTCTTTGAACCTACATATAACTTATACCAACGAATAACAGGCATGTTGGCAGCGTTTGTAACTTATGACCAATGATAGTCTAACTTATGCAGCAGTGTGTCCCCAACGGCCAATCACATGATGTAGCCTATAAAAGGTTGCTGCTCGCTGATTCAAATCAGATCTGCACTAGACATGCCGAAGAACTGGATGAGGTCATGATGATGTTGGAGGATAGCTTGTTGGTATTCTTGTCTCAGCCTTGCTGGATACTTCATCTCTCGGATGACATGGACATCTGCTCCCCATGGAGTCTTGAGAAGTACTGACCGGTTCCTGAACCCCATTTGATATACCAATCCCCGTAAATGCTGCCAATATGCCCATAATATGCTAGCTGTAAATTAAAAAGAAATTCAATAAAAGTTCCGTGGTCATCCAGAACATGTCAGATACATCTACAATTTTTCCGGGTCACCATCTCAAAAATTAAAAACAAATAAATAAATAAATATGGATGTAGTCCTATCTGAGCAACACACATGCAAAATTTTAGGTCATTCTGGACAATAAACTAAATGTCAATTTGTAACACATTTTCTTCATGCATTTTTTATTGGTGTGGTGGATTTTTCTTGTTGGTCTGAATGCTGAAAGCATTCAAACCAATGTTCTTCGACGGACAAATTCATTATTATTATTATAATTATTATTATTATTATTATTATTATTATTCCGCCATTTTTTGGCACCTATCTCCTTCCACATTTTTCAGTGTAGAAATGTCATTCAAACATCAAACCGTTCAGCTTAATTAGGCGTCTTCTCCCTGTTTTGATATTTTTATATATTTTTTTTAATTTACCTTTGATTTTTTTTTCCTAATTGAAATTAATTGGGAGAGTGTGTAAATCCTTGAAAACTTGGTCCTCTTTGAACTATAACTGCTTCAGCATACTTTGTGCTAGAGACTTCATTTAAACTTTAAACAAGTCACAAGAGGTCAACTTGATATCTTGTATAGTTTTTGAATGACAGCAGTTTATATTTCATGCTCATTTTTGGCAGTTTGTGCTTGCTTGCGTGAGGGCCATCACCCACTGAAAAAAAAAAAGGCGGGAAAAGTTTGCCCGACACCTGCCCACAACTTTCACTCTTCATGCACAATGTATCCATTAAATTGTAAATATTTCTGTCGTCTGTCATACAGTGTGACTCACTAAGCCATAGGATTTACACTTTTTTCGGTAGAAGCCTCTGTTTGCAGGGAGTGTTCGCAACGACTTCCATTATACCTCTCGTCTGACTAAATCTCGTCCATGATCAGCTGATGTCTATGTGGTTATTTCAGCTATCCAGTTTAGCGAAAGTCTTTCAGCTTTCAGCATTCACACCAAAATTTCTTCAGAATTGCGTTTTCTAGTTAATATTATTATTATTATTATTATTATTATAATTATTATTATTATTATTATTATTATTCAATTATTATTTTTTTTTATTCTGTTGTGTCTTCTTCCACATTTATAATTGTAGAAACATCATTCAAACAAACAAATTTTTCTCATTCCTAACATTCAAACTTTCAGAGATATTCAACGTTTTTGAGGATTTATTTTCCATTAAAATGCATTGACCGAATATTCAAAATTTTCACATTTTTACACTTTTTCACACTCTTCACCATTCATTCATACTTTCAGCTATTAAGACTATCCAAACATCAAAATGTTCCACATCTTCCAGAGATTCAGGATATCATTCAACATTTCAAATCTTCAAAATATTCAAAATATTCAACTTTGTTTGAGATCAAATTTTGGCAAAATGCTTAAAACTAGAATGCGTGACATCATCAGGTAGAGTGGAGAGGAGCTGTGAAAATCTTGTGAAAAGTCTTTTTTCAACTTGCTCTCATTCCCACAAGGTTTACTCTACATAGATACTTTTTTTTCAACATTTTACAGGAAAATTTGTGCAGATTGCAGACATGAGACAACGGACTAAGCAAACTGGCTCCAAACCCCTCCAAGCTAGAGGAGCCCCAACCAAGTGCCCCATCTACTCACATTATAAATCTGAACAGTTTGAGGAAAGGACAAAGTACCACTTTTTCAAACTGCTACCATGACCACAGTTTTAGTCACAGTTTTAGTCACACACACACACACACACACTACATCACTGTGTTCTCAAGACTCGTATCTGTCTGATAGTATCACTGTCAGAGGGAAAGGACATACAATCACTATGGCAACCAGTGATTGAGATGAGCTCATTACTGGAGTTTGACTGTGTGTTTACTTAAAAGAGGAAATCTCAGCGCTCACACCTCCCCCTAAAACACAAACACACACACGCATGCACACACACACACACACACGCACACACACAGACAGACACACACACACACACACACACACACACACACACAGCTTCAGCTATCCAGTTTCGCATAAGCCTTTCAGCTTTCAACATTCACACCGCAATGTCTTCAGAAATTGCATTCTCTAGTATTGATATTAATACCCAACATTAAATTGATAATTTATCAGTGTGTCCAAGAAGCTCACAAGTTCTCTTTTTTTTTTTTTTACTTCATATATTGATGTGTATGACTTGCTGTGAGATTGGCTGATAGTCATGATAATTAAAAAAAATAATAAAACCAGTCTTATACTAGATATGAAACTTGCTACAGATATTCTTTGTGTATAAGAATCAGTAAATAAAAAAAATAAAAAAATCTGTCATCAATTGTCAACATGTGTTTTTTGTAGTGTGAAAATTGTTTATTTTGGAAAAAAAGAAAAATTATAAAATTTTGATGGCTCACTGTTGCTAAAGTTTTATAAATGTAATGCTTTGTCACTAGAGAGACATTTTAATGAATCAGGATTGATAATAAAAAATGATTTCAGCACTCAGTCTTGAGTCATTATCCTGTAGCAGAGCCCCAAAGTTACTGCGCATTTTTGAAAAATTCGCTTTTGGACAGTTTTTGGAGTTTTAGAACCAAGCAAGAAAACCAGATAGGTCCATTTTGACCTCAGAAATGAAAGATTCAGGAAAATTGGGCTAGAACAAGGCATTTAACGCTAAATGCTGCATATGTTGCCTTAAACTCAGGGGAAAACACATTTTGAAAAAAAAAAATACTGTAAAATATAAATGGTCATATCTCTAAGTATTCTTGTATACCGGTCAATGTAAAATTGTTGGTAATATTATTATTAACAATGTTATTCAGTAAAAAAAAAAGTTTTTTTTATATTGTATATTATTAATAATTGTAGATAATCATATTGTCTGGATTTCATTTGTAGATTTTACACAGAATAAACTGTGAGTACTACCTCTTTTTTATAGCTTAAGAAATACCATGGCATTCCTAAAGGAATTGTAGCAATTGTAGCACAAATGTCATCATACAGTGGTTGAGCAAGAAGAAAATTAAGTGCTCGCTCGAAATGTCAAGATGATCTTACAGGGCTGACTCTATCTTACAAGAAAAAAAAATACTTGTGCTTCAAGCCTGCAGTTGTGAATGAAACTGAATAAATTCTGCATGTATTAATGACATTTATAAGCACTGGAAATAATAATTCAATCATTTTAATGATAATAATAGCAACACATCCTTGGCTGTTTTTATTCTCCTTTCTAAGAGTCCCACGGCACCAAGAACACAAATTCAGGGCCAATGCAACTTGATGTAACTGCAAAATGTGTTCCCAGTTCATGTGAAATTAACTTTCAATTAACTAAGGCTGCAGCTCATCATGGACATGGTCTGCAAGAGGTGCAAATTGCACTTTAAAAGCCACTGTGAAGTGGTGGAAATGATCACCTGCCAACAAAGCTCTGGATTAAATAGGAAATGTAAATTTAGCAACGAAGGAACATGGTAATAAATGAAGTGCTTGTTAAATAAACAGTCTCTTGTTGTAACACATAAACAGTGCAAAAGGCATTAATTAGATCAATATGGCAATTACCAACAAAGTGGTTTTAATAGAAATGCCTGTTTCCTGGTGAGTAGTATATAATAAAAGTGTTTTTCAACTGTTATCTGATACCTTTTTACATGTATTTAACTTTGGCATTAAAGCTATGACAGTAGAAATTTTAATATAGATGCAAACAGATAAATTTAAATGTTAGAAATTTGAATTTATTCATTCATTTATTTTCTAAGCTGCTTAAGCCTAGTTAGGGTCACGGGAAGGCTGGCACCCATCTCAGCCAACTCTGGGTGAGGGTACACCCTGGACAACTTGCCAGGCCATTGCACTAATTTGAATGTATATCATATCATTATTTTTTTGTTTGTTTATAACTGATAAAGTCTTATAAAATCTAAAAATCTGAAACTGAATTTCATGCATGAGGAAGTATTATTAAAAGTTTGAATTATATATTATGTACACGCATTTATTCTCTCTATTAATTCACATTTTAGGGACACTTTTAAACAAAATAATATCTGGTTAATTTATAAGCAAACACAAACCCTTAACCCCTATCCCCTCACACTCACCACATATGGCAGGATATTACGACACAGCAGGGATTACTTTGTTACTCGCATTTTCTTGCTCCTGTGTACTGTGCTGCAATATTCTGCAGTAAACAAAGCATTAATTACTTTTAAATATTTATTCAATGAGATAAATAACCTAAATAAATATGTGTAAAACTAACATAAGAGGCATGACCTCAGAGTCAAACAAACATTCACACTCACACCTAGGGTTAATTTGGAACAGACAGGTATATGTATATCTAACATACATGTCTTTGGACAGTGAGAGGAAACCAGAGCACCCAGGGGATCACACACTGCAAAATATTACTAGCATTAAGAGAAGCTAAAGAAACAAGCAAACACATAATAATAATAATAATAATAATAATAATAATAATAATAATAATAATCTGCCAATATAATTTGTAAAATATTCTCCTTCACTTAAACCAAATATATTCCTAAGCCTGAATTGAATATTGAATGCATTCAATACTAAGATAATAATAATAAAATAATAATAATAATAATAATAATAATAATAATAATAATAATAATAATAATAATAATAATAACAACAACAACAAAATAATAATTGGGTCATTCCATGCCAGATAAACCACAGGTCCCGAGGTCACCATCTCAGGGTGTAGTGATATATCTGAGTAATGCACTTTTTATGCCGTTTGCAGATTATCCTTGTGCGTTTCCTCTGAGTACTCTGATTTCCTCTCATAGTCCAAAGACATGCAAATTAGGCTAATTGGCTGTTCCAAATTGCTCCTAGGTGTGATTGTGTGCAAATGACCATGAGTGTGTTTGTTCTTCGATGGTCTGGCGAATTCTTCAGAGTGTACTTCACCTTCGCTCAGTGCTGTCTGAGATAGGCTCCATCCTCCTAATATGGTTAAGTGAATCAGCAAATGAGTTAGTGAGTGAGTTGATTTCACATGTTAAATTTTTGTTTGCTAGCTGTTTACGGGAACTCTCAATATGAGGTATACAAAGAGGTGTCAGTGCAAGTGAAGACAGTATCATTATACTAGAAAAAATTAAAAATATAAAATATTTGAGAGATAATTAAAACCTTCAGAATGGCAAAATCATTGGCTCTTTTTAAAGAAAGCAATGCACTGGCCATGGAAAACAACTTAACTGCATGGTCGTACAATTCCTTGTTGAAGACAAACCAGTTCACAACATCTAGTCTTGAGGTGGTAGGATTATAATCTACATTTAAACATTCATGCATTTAAATGCAATCCACCAGCAATGCTTATGAACAGAAAGCTCAGATTTTACTTTATTAGACAAAATTAAACAAAATTATTTGGATGGATGGAAGCAACTTGCACCAGAATGATAGGAAGAGAAAGGCATGGAGACAGGAGAGGAGGGCTTGTGTTTCAAAGCACATCTTACTTCAAAAATGGTAGACATTGGCACATATGTTTGCCAGTAAAATTGGGTCATTGTCTATTGATTATTTGACTGCTGATAGAAGAAGCAGGAGGAATTCTGAAGTTATTTCTTGTCTTACTTTTTTCTCAAAACTGATAGGAAAGCACTTAGGAACAAACCAGCACAAATAGATAATAACCCAAAGTAAACAGCAAAAAAGCAACCCAAGAGCTTCTTAAGGCAAATAAATTGAATTTTCTCAAATGGGTGAGTCTGTCAACTCAATGGAGCATGACTTCCACAAACTGAAGACAAATATACAGAAATACCATAAACAAGCAGAAACTGAAAGCATTTACAGTGGGGGCCTGGCAAAGCATCTCAATGAAGAATCTTATGTTTGGTTATGTTCATAGGATCCAGATTTCAGGTGATCACTAACTGCAAAGTTTTGCATCCAAATATTTAAGTTAATTATTTTATTTATAATTATGTTTGTCCAGTTATTTTTAAGCATAGGAAAATGGAGCGATTCTGTATAAAATGGCTGTACACATTTTTTGTTTTTTTGTTGTCTTCCTTGAATTAAACATCACAACTTTACTGCTTGATTTAATAATATTCTGGTGGTGTTCAGGGAAAATTTACAAAAAATATGGCACTGTATAAAATACCCATAGACCTATCAGTATGTGTGCATAAAGATAAAGAAGATGTTTGTTTGTAGTGTATGAGGCTGTGCAAAAATGTGAGATGGAGTGTAGATGTTTGATGTGGAGGTCTGGGGTGAGGTACTGGATTGAAACCCGGATGGGGATGCAGAGCTGTCCTGCTTCAAGGAAATCACCAGCAGGTACCTCTTCTAGCAGGTGGACTGAGTGCTCGCATGATGTTTCAGTCCCCTGGGAGAAGCAAGTCAGGTAATGCACTGATGGAGAAAACAATACTTGTCTATGGGTCAAAACTGTGCACTTTTATACTCCTGAGAGAGCTAATTAGTAAGATTCAGCCATGCAGATTTGTGCCACTTCATGCTTAGCCATGTGGCCGGTGGTCCAAAACAGTGGTGCTGAAACTTTGCCAGCTTGAGAGTGCAATAACTGTGGAGGGAGTGGGAAGCTGTCCTTTTCAGCACCACAGTTGCAGATTGGTGAGTAGCACCTGCCTGCATATCTGCAAGGTCCACTGGTCTCCTGTCATCACAATACCTACATTCATATCTGAGCTAGGCACTTAAAGAGACTGGGCCAAGAGAACATACCTCCAGGGGAGACCATCAGAATTTCCATTATGGACAATACATAGGCAGCAAGGTGGTGTAGTGATTAGCACATTCGCCTCACAACAAGCAGGTTCTTGGTTCGAGTCCTGGCATGATCTTCCTGTGCTTCTGTGGGCTTCCTCCATGTACTCTGGTTTTCACCCACAGCCCAAAAACACACAAAATAGGCTGCTAACTGGCTGTTAAAATTTGACCGTAGGTGTAAGTTTGACTGTGAATGGTTGTGTGTATTGGCTTTCCTTTGGACAAAGGAGCTGTTTATGGTGTACCCTGCTATTGCCTTTGTCAGCTGAGAGCCGCTCCAGCCACTCTGTGACCCTAGTAGCATCAGGCGGTCCAGCAAATGAATGGTAGATAGTTGAAAAAAAAAATAATAAAATAAAAAAACTCCCCTGAGATGTTGTTTAGGAATGATAAATTATTCACTGACTAAATGTTGTCAACAGATGGCTAAAACCATTCAAGCACATTGTGCTGTTCTGTAGGGATATGTATCTGTACTATTCATTTCTTTTTATGTCACTAAAGGAAGGAAAAGTCATTATACTCTCAGCTACAAACCCCATGTACTAAAAAGTTGGGATGCATTCTAAAATGTAATTAAATCAAACGTTCTATTTACTCACAGAATATTTAAAAAAAATTCTTCAAACAACATACAGTTCACTGTGATGTTCTGGTGAGCGATTCAGGGTGTACCCTGCCTTTGCCCAGTATTGACTGAGATAGCCTCGATCCTCCCCATGAATCTACCAGTATGATTAAGCGGTTTGGCAAATGAGTAAGTGAGTGAGTGAAAACTTAAAGATCAACTTAAAACATTATTAAAATGCTTTTTTCTTACATATGTAAGGTTTTTAAAAAAAAAGGTGCAGGGGTTTATTAATAAAAATGAATAAATAATTTATTATACTAGCTAAACAGTGAAAATGATTTGAGTGAATGTTCGTGAAAAGTTAAACTGTGAAATGTACCTATACTATGGACCTTATAATAAAAATCTGAATAACTAGTTTGCATGAAATGTCCTATGAACCTCTGTTCATGTAGAAATCAAGTTTTTGACAAAACCGAAGGGCTGAGAGCCCAGTAAAACTGGAAGATAGATAGATAGATAGATAGATAGATAGATAGATAGATAGATAGATATACATTGCAAAAGCATTCATGTCATTTATCTCAAAAAAGCTTTCTGTTGGTTAGACCATTCTGGTTCTCAGCCCTTCAAATCTTAGCAATCTTAGTTACAGTAATCTTGGAGAGGAGGTAGAGGAGAGGAAAGTATAAAATTGACTATGGGATGTTCTTTGCATGCAATCATCTTTTTCTTTCCTTAATATTCGGTGTACACTAAATTCTGGCATGAAAGTGGGGTAGATGCTGTTAGCAGTGAACAGTAACTTGCCAGTGCAGACAATTATCTTTTGCATTACTATCATCACTTGGTGATAAATTCTTGATACTTTGAGATTCAGTCAAATTAGTGTCAGACTCACTTTCTTTGCTGCTGTAAACTGGCTCAAAGTAATAGAGCAAAATTCTGTTATCATGTTCCTTTGCCATATTAATAATTTCAATTACACCAGGTTTATTTACACAAAGTGACAGACTGATCACATGATAAGCAATTTCTAAGCAAGATAAGATAAGGCTCTATTTATTTCCACATAATAAAAGTAATCCAAGAATATTTTGGTGGCTTCAATGATGGTATGAAATATTGTTATAGCCTTATTATTGTGAGCTTCGGTTGGTTTTTAACTGTGTTAATATAAGCTAACTTAGAATTTGATGCCTGTAAAATGCTTAAAAAAGTTGTGAAAGGAGCAGGTTTTCGATTATGGTATATCAACTTTATTTTTAATTTTATGACTTTTAATCTTATGACAAATTTATTTGTTTATTTATTTTCTGAACCGTTTAATCCTAATTAGGGTCAGGGGGAGGCTGGCGCCCATCTCAGCCAACTCTGGGTGATGGCAGAGTAGACCCTGGATAGCTCGCTAGGCCATTGCAGCATATGACAAATAAGGATACTAATTTTTGCAGTTTTGTAATTGGAATTTTTGTCCATTTTTGCTTGATCTGTTCCGCAGGCTGTTGAAATACAATACACTTTCTACAGTAGACAGAACTAGCAGCAGGCCAGTCAAACAGACACAAACAACATATTCATACACATACAACTCATTCAAGTCCATCCAATAGTACATCCCTATACCATCAAAAATGCTAGCTTTTTTTTGCCACTTTTTACTGATGACGATCTCTATGATCTTTTAATCCTTTAAACAACAAACTAGATATCCATCCATCCATCCATCCATTTATTTTTAAGTTAAGGGTTGAAACCCAGATGCTAAAGTATGAACCCAAAAAGCACACCAGTAAATTAGGTGCAGGTGTGAAGGTGCAGGGGGGAGCCAGTGCAGGAGGGAGCCGCCCAGTCTTTGGAGAAGAGAGACTCCACACAAGAAAACAATTCAACAATAAGAAAAAACAAATATGATATAATCACCACAGTCCCTCCCCCTCAACGGATGCCTGCTGGTGTCCTTCCAGGCTTGTCTGGGTGCTCCAAGTAAAAATCCCTAAGCAACAAAATTTGCAGAATGAGCTTACAAAATGTCCAGGACTGCTTCTCCGGACCATAACCATGTCCACTAGATACTGAAAACCCCAATCCTTGGGACCTGACATTCAAAATTTTGGACACAGTGAAGGATGGGTGGCCGTTGATGATCCAGCAGGGTGGAGGGGGTATGGCCGGAGGGCTGAGGTCACTGGAGGACACAGGCTAGGGATGAATCAGGGAGCTTTACTTTTACAGGTTGATGATTTTACAATGGGGAACTGTCCAGTAAAGTGTGTAGACAGGTGTACAGGTGGCTGGAAGGTAGGGGGGCTCCAGGGAAAAGGTCTATGGCACAGTCAAATTGGCAGTGGGGGGGTGGGGATAGTGCCTAGTCCTTACTGAAGATAGAGGCAAGGTCGAGAGACTCAGTGAAAATACTAGAAAGGTCAGGAGGTGAAGAAGGTGGTTGAGGGTGGGCCAAGAGGAGGCAGTAAGAGTGACAATGAAGGCTCCAGTTAGTGATGGAAGCGTTCTTCCAATCAAGGTGAGGGTTATTTTCTTGAGCCAGGGGTATCCAAGGACTAGTGGAGAGGCAGGTGATGAAATTACAAACAACTGAATAGTTTCTTTGTGATTACCAGAGATGATAAGGGTGACTGGCACAGTTTGGTGGGTGACAAGGGAAATAAGGTGACCATCCAGGGCTTATACATTCTTGGGGGAGGCTAGAGGCTCGAGGGGCAACTGGAGTTGTGTACCCAATCCTCCATGGATGAAGCTGTCATCAGCACCCGAGTCGATCAGCACTTGAATGGGGGCGGTGTTCTGATTTCAGAGGATATTAGCGGGAACAATCTCTGGAGAAGACAGAGACTCCACAAGAGAAAACAATTCAACAACAAGAAAAAACAAACATGATGCAATCACCACATAATGTATACTTTACTGACACAAAACATGGTCCCAGTGTCTTATGTTCCATTTGTAATCAGCTCAGTACCATAAAACTTAGTGGTGGTTTTGCAAAGAATTAATGTATGGCTTCCTCTTTACATTATACAATTTCAAGTTGCAATACTAGTTGCAGCACTAGATTCTGTTAAGTGTCAACAGTTTTTGGAACAGTCCTAGTTATATTTGCCACAGCAGAATAACGGTTACTTTATGCAATGTTTAGTCTTTTCTGATTGTGAGCCTCAACATGGCATTTAGTAATTGGGTAGGCTGCAGAAGTATGAGATTGACTAGCTCCATTTCTGCTCTCATAGCAATTACCCAACACAAAAATTCCCCAGTCTTTTGCCCTTTCATTACATTAATATTGGTCATCTATGTGAGGAGTATGAAATGATCAAAGAAAACCGCTGGAGGAAAATCAAATAGCAGTCATTGTGCAGCTCCTCTTCTCAAATATCTGTAAAAATATGTCCTTTCACTGAAATCCAACCTATTTAAAGCATTACATTGTTGGTACAAGTCAGCAGGATGGCAATTGGCACTAAGATCATTATCATTCCTGGCACTGTCATGGGCAGACCTAATAACTTTATATCAATAAATAGACAGTCACAAAAGACTGTCAAAAAACAAAAACACTTTTTTGCTGTTATTGTTGTACACAGTAACATACACCATGAAGTCAAAGAGACCATTTCCTGCCAAAAAGATCACCCTTATCTGTGTGTACATTATGCCTGGAGTTTACTTAATAAAGCTTAAGTAGCCAAGGATTTGCAATGTGTAAAGGTAAGGTCACATTACATCAATTTATCCGCTGGCACCAATCTGTCGGCCGAACAGAAATGACCTTTCTCTTTTGTCAGCACAGTTTTTTTTTTACCTTACAATGCTTTTTGCATTTGATGCCAGTACAGCCTTTAGAAGTGTACATACCGTGTTTCCCTGATAATAAGACACTATCTTATTTATTTATTTTTTTGGTCCAAAAAACACCATAGGGCTTATTTTCGGGGTAGGTTTTATTTTATTTAACATTAACAGTAATTTCAATAAACAGGTAAGTGATTCCTCCACAACTGCTTTCTTGTACTCAGCGGTGTAGCTC
>JAOUQZ010000044.1:11726879-11738536 GCA_028564935.1 Neosilurus hyrtlii
ATATATATATATATATATATATATATATATATATATATATATATATATATATATATATGTGTGTGTGTGTGTGTGTTAATAGGCTGTATGGTTAAGTATATAAAGTATAGTTGTTATAAGAAAGCTAGTTTTGAATCTATGGTGGATTAAATATATTTTGTCATGGGTTTGGATTATTCCAATCACTGTAAAGTATTTGGGATGTAATATAATGAACGGCATATTACTGCAACTATGTAAGTGAAAAGTTCTGAATATGTAAATGCGGTACAGAAAAGTGCTAGCTAGTAGCAAATGGGGGAAAAATGTGACAACCATTAGCTTGTATTGCTATTCTAATGACATCACTTCCTATTTTATTGACTATTCACTTATCAACATCTTTCCTCAGGTTAAAACACCAACAGTAAGACAACACTCACTAATAGGCACTTACGTCTCAGTACGTCACCACAGAGTTTTTTTAAATCTTCATCTGAAGGAGACTTCCCCTGCAGTACAGATTAGGCAATTAGTCACAATTGTGTAATAATTTTTTTCTGGTTATTTACCATTCTTGTTGCACAATTGAAATTGCTGCTTGTAAGCTTACTTTGAAGTCTCTAACATTGAAAACAGGAACTAGCCATCTATATATATAAAACATGTTCTAAAATATAAGTAGCTTAAAACAGAAAGAGGTTGGATGAACTTCTAGAAAGATGCCTTATTCATTTCAGAGATCTCAATTAACTTTGTAATCATTCTGGTTGCATGCTTTTTCAACAATCTGTTCATTCATCTTCACTAATCACTTTATCCTGATCAGGATTATGGTGGATCTCAAGGCTAGGCAGGGATACATCCTGCATGGCATGGCAGTCTTTCATATTTCTGCAACACTGCATATCAAAAGCAAACTGATATCTGGAGAGGTGTACCACCAGAAGACTCACAGGTTTGCCAGGATATCCTGGAAGACCAGGATGCCCTGGTGACCCATCCTGTCCTGGAGAACCACGTGGCCCAACAATTCCTCTGTGTCCTATGTCTCCTTGCTTCCCATCAGGTCCTCTAACCCCAGGATCCCCTGGACCACCTTTCTAGATAGGAGGAGAAAAGAGCTTTTCAGTTGTTAAATCTGTTGATTGTATAGTTTCTGTGCTAATTCAGATATTATTTAACTCTAAATAAATGGATAAGCCATTTATATTTTAACACAGATTAGTATACTCAAAAAAAAAAAAAAACCTGATACACTGTTCATCTTAATACATTAAGGATTAATGTTATGTGGAG
The DNA here is from genome assembly GCA_028564935.1 of Neosilurus hyrtlii. Taxonomy (NCBI): domain Eukaryota; kingdom Metazoa; phylum Chordata; class Actinopteri; order Siluriformes; family Plotosidae; genus Neosilurus; species Neosilurus hyrtlii. The sequence goes on from JAOUQZ010000044.1 coordinate 11,728,158, forward strand.
GAACTGCAAGACCATTTTTGCTAAATTTTAAGCTTAAGCAAAATTATTACCAATAACTAAACTTTATAACATTTGCTTTCAAATATAATATTTGCATATTTTCTTTTAAAATGTGGGGAAATTAATATTCTTTCTTCAGTTTCTAAAATATTATTTAAGGATATACAAATATATATATATAAAATTTCCTATGGTGCACATTGTCCTTGAAAACCTCCCTGAAAATTAACCGTCAGTTTTTCAGGCATGGCATGACACAATACTCTTTTGTGCCTCTTTCTGCTCCTGTCTAAGGTTTGCATAGCTGGTCAAACACATCTGCCTCTCAAACCTCACAATCTGACTTCTCACAGCCTGTTTAGCTTCAGGTCAGGTGACTAGTAACACAGTTTCAATCAGCATTCTCTCCATCCTCTCCAAAAAGCTTTTTCACAGCTTTGAGGCATGTGGCTCATTGAAACTCAGACATTAAAAGAAAACATGTCCCCAAAGGTTTGATGGGCAATCTAAGTCCTATTCATTCTGCATTTTTTTTTCCTTGCAATGTCACTGTAAGTGATGGAATAGCACTAGTGGCTTCAGCGCCCTCCATGCACCAAGCAATACAATTGAAGCTCACTCAGCCTGATACCTGTCAAGCTGTCAAATATAAATACCCCCATGGACATGACTATCACTCCTCTAAAATACATAACGATTTTGTTCCTTCAGCAGGAGGAGACAGTGTTGTATCCTGTGTAAAATGAGTCTGAACAGATTAAAATGTAATTTGTGAGTCTAATTGTACAAACCTCTCCTTTGCTTCCCTTGAGCCCAACTTCACCCTGGAAATAGAAGGCAAAAAAAGAGAAAGAAAATTAAACTTGTAACAATTATTACATTAATATCAAAGAGAGGGAATGTCTTATTTAAAAATATAGCACATTTAACAGTAGCCTTTTTCTAATAATGCAAGTGATATATATGTATTGATTATTAATCACAAAGAAAACGTTTTGTGCCTTCTACATCTACACAGCATGAAACGTGAAAATATCTACATTTCTTTTCAACTTGTGAACTAAACAATTTGAAGTAAGTAACAATGCTACAGCACACTTACAGCAAAGAAATATTCTTTTTATTTTAAAAATGTAGATACTTTGAAAATGTTCTTCATTATTGTTGTACTGCTTCAATGCTCAAATCTCCAATTAATCTAGTTAATATCATAAAGCTCTTCTGCGTGACACAGTCACACCATATATCAGCTTTTGTAACAGATTATAGCTAGGTGATGAATCTCATCCTGTCTCCATCAATGTTCAATTCACATGCATTGCACTGCCCCCCAGTGGACAGAGGATGTCTGCCCTCTCACCGGTGGCCCAGGCACACCAGGTGTTCCCTCGCTTCCTCTTTCACCCTGAAAGAGAAGGAAAGATGATATCTGTTAGGGGGTCTTAGATATTAAAAGGGTATCATTGGCATTTAATGCTCAAAGGCAGCCTGAGGGAGATTTGGGAAAGCATGCTGTAATAAACAGTACAGATTTAACCTAGTGCCAACAATACAGATCATATTATAAGAAATTACCACAAATCATTCCATAGCAGCTGCATATTTTTGGTTTAAGTATATATTTATATTTATTATTATTATTATTATTATTATTATTATTATTATTATTATCATCATCATCATCATCATCATCATCATTGTTATTATTATTATTATTATTATTATTATTATTTAGCTGAGGTAGCCACTGTCATTTATTTTAACTTTGGCTGACAAAAATGAAATGGCTCTACCTGATTGCCCTTTGGTCCCGGTTCTCCCATACCCCCCTGTAAAACAATCAATATTATAATGGTATTTCAAGTCGCTTTGCCATTATTAATTTTAGGCCAGGCATATGTAATCACTGAACTGCGAAAGACATAGCACAGCTGATTCATACTAAACACTTGATTGCTGAAACATCAAGATTGGACTATAATGATTTCTCTGAGAGTACTTATAATGAATTACCTTATGTCCTTTAAAACCGGCAAGACCAACAGCACCTTGTAAACCTGGAAAACCCGGTTCTCCCCGTGAGCCCTGTCAAAGTTTAAAAATATCAAAATTAGTTTGTTCACTTTAAACATTTTATCTTATACAAGTCAGACTTTAGACTGAAACTTCAGAATTAATAAAGTGAACAGATAAATCTATTTTTTAAATGAACATAAACTGTGCTCTATTTCCAAACCACTGTATACTTTATTAGGTGCATTTCAAGCATTTCTTTACATATTGTACTGTGTATAATTTTGTACGTGACAAATAAATTTGAATTTGAATTTGAGGTGCATGGGGAAGCTGGTGCCCATTCCACTGAAGGCAGGGTACATCTTGAACAGCTCACCATACCATTGCAGGTTCAGCAAACACACACACACAACTATTCACACTCACGTTCCACAAAGGAACATTCTCACCAGACACAGGGCTCAAACCTTGGACCTTCCTGCTGTGAAGTGGGAGTGCTAACCACTACATTATCAAGCCACCATAAGAAACCATATGACTACACTCAAATAATTATACAGGTCAAGATATTTATGCACAGACATGAAGTTTGTCATTTTAAGCATGTTTTGGTAACTCTTTACAACACCATTCAATAATTTATAATACGAAATAGTAATTAACTACTACTTAATTACCAAGCAGTAATAATACTAGTCACTGCTATTACCTACAACTAACTACTGGGTAATTATTCAATCAATAATATTAATACAGTATAGCTTGGTACTTCATTTTGAACTAAGAAATAATTATTACAGAGTGTTATATATTTCCCGGATAATTATTAGCTAGGTTTTAATACTTTTATTAGGTATTAAATCATCAGTTTTCGATGAGTTATTAAACAGTGCTGAAGTGTTATTGATGTTTTAAGACCTATAACATCATATACTTATACAATTACCAAGTAATAGATATCACTAGTTTCTAAATTTTTACCCTTCATTTGCATTTTCCAGCTCAGAAATTAGGAAAGGCTGTATCGTCTGATAAATATTTAAGATATGAAGTTTCACCAGAGGGGAAAAGTGCAAAGCTTCTTCATATGTTAATATTTTCGTTACAGCTGTAATCATTCTCACAGGCATCCGAAAGTTCTAAAATTACAAGCTGTGCTATTAAAATGGTTCATTAAATGGGGTTTGAATACATTAAATCTGACCTTTTGGCCTGGCACTCCTTGATGACCAGGTGGACCCTGCTGTCCTGTAGGTCCCTGCATACATAAACAGAAATTAACAAAATAATCTCACATACACCCATGTCATTGTCCAATGATTCCCACAGTTTCGTTACTGTCAGGCATTTTTTTAATAATCTGATTGATAAGAATATAATTTATGGAAAACAATAAATTAAATTTCCTTATAACCATTCCCACTGGAGACAGACAGTGTATTTGCATAATTGGTGAAGGCAATTTTTAATTCAAAACTAACCTTAGGGCCGATTTGTCCGTCTGCTCCAGAGGACCCCGGTGGGCCCTGGATGCCCTGAGATGTTGAAGCAGGAAGGACACAGAGTTATTTTGTGACTACTGTGGTGGAAGATGATAACACGGTCTACTGACTTCATGCATTACAAGATGGCCATAGTTACTGAATGCAATTATGGCTGTGGCTCAAAAAAAAATGAAATTTGATGTGGATTATTGTATGCTTTTTTTTTTTTTTCCAAATCGTGCATTTGCTGAGGGTGAAGTTAAAACACACAAAGTTTTCATAAATCTTATTATTAAATATTCTATTTTCTTGGACTAGAAATAAATCATGGAATTTGTTTACATATGTACTTATTTTACACATGGAACTTCAGAACAAAACATGGTAATATACATGTTTTTTGTTTTGTTTTGTTTTGTTTTACATGTGATCATATGGAATAATATCCTGCTAATTGCATGTCAAATGTATGTAATTTTTTAAAGGATTACAGGAACATAAATATTTATATAAATACAGATAAATCGGACATTAAATAAAATAATAGAAGCTCTATGATAAATAAGTAAAAATAAATAAAGTCTATTTGACATTTTTGCTGTTAAAAACTGCAGTTAAATGTGCCCCTTCATGAGTGGTGGAAGATTATCAGTTAATAATGGGATTGTGGATTTTTGGATTGATGATGTTTGGATGAATACAAGCTTCCTTGTGAAACCACCCCAACTCTCTTATTCACCTGATTCTCTTGTTTTGGTTCTGTGACTATTTACAATTACAATAACAATAACAAGACCACATGAAAAGTCTGAAATCAAGTGTTAAGAAAGAGAAGTAGGCATAGGATTTCAAGAGACATAAAAAAGTGGCAGTGTTTACTAATATCATAATTTCAGGGGTTACTGACACTTGTATACAGGAGTAAGCAAATGGTTTCAGAAAGATATTGTGACCAATTTCATTTCATCTCCAAGTGATAACACTGTATTTCATGCTTATTTAATATGACTGATTAGTGAATGAGCTCCTTTGTGTATTTGAAAATTGTCATTTTAGTGTACAACTGGTAAATACACTGCTGTCTTCAACAGTGTCTCAGCCCACCAAACTCTGCAGCAACATTAAGATATAATTAGAGTAAACTGTATCTGTGGGCAGTAGACAAAATTCAATTTGTCACAATGGCATGGCTTCTAGCCTACCTGCCTGAGTGTTCTCTAGATTTTTAGTACTGACGTGTAGTAATAACATACTGTTTAAAAAAATACCCTGTTTTAACAGTATTACACAGGTGCAAAATTAAATTACACAGCTGCAAATTGCATTATGTAGCTAGAAATAAGGAAGCACATACCCTTTAGGTTTAAAACATACAGAACGCTTTGTACTTAAGGTGATTACAGCAGACGGTAAAATTTTATGTAATATTACAGAAAGAAATGCCATGCTTTCAGTAGAAAAAGGACAATCATAGTTATACCTGTGAAACTTGAAACATAAAAAAGAAAAAGACTACATACTAAATGCAGTTTATTCGGAATAAATCCCAGAAGTTTTTAACATGTAATATTTATGTAGTGGACAGATGGACTAAACATTTAACATTAATGAATACGTGTAAGTTTTATAATAATCCTGGTTCCTACTCATGAAGCATTGTGCTGTTAAAATACAGAAACCTTATCTCAAAAACAGGAAATCATTTGCATTCTCTGAGAGGTTTTGAATAATGACAGACCTTGTTTACACCAGGTTGTCTCATGAATCTTCTATCTGTATTGTATCCTGATAAATTTATGCATCATCCATCTGCATTTGGCAACCAACTTCCTATGTTGTTTCTTGTTTCCAGCTGTTTTATGCAAATGACGGTTACTGCATTTGCCTATGTTTAATCTCCTTAACCCCATCTTTTCTTTAAAGCTGGATTATTACTCCTTAAGTGAATTATACTATTATTTTTATCACTTCTGAGTCACTATGATGAAGAAAAGTAAGCATACTGGCTTGTTGGTTGCCAAATATATACTTCTATACAATCTGGTAAAATCCAACGAGTGTATGGCTGCATTTCTATGTACATACTTACTCTAGGGATAAAATTTTGCTACTAAAAAGTCATGAAATAACCTGATGTAAAGAAATTCATAATGAATGCAACTCACTCCCCAGGTTTCACAACCAAGTGAAAGAGTTGAATACCACTAGGTACCATTAGTGCTGTCTTGTATGTGGATTTTAGTATTTGATAAAGGTAACACTATTGCTTTACGCATATTAAGAATATAAATGGATAAACATGACATACTATACCAGACTACTTTTTTTTATTATTATTATTTTAAAATAGACTGCAAAAGCTGTTATTAATGAGCTCAGGCTTAAGCATTAATTATTGCTTCGACTTCCACCACAAAAGGTCTGGATATTGTTCTTGGATTTATTACTGGTGACTCTTTCTATAGTCATTACTGTCAACTACACACCTGAAAGTGGCCTGGCCAGCTATAATGAGGATACAGCAGGAGCAGTATATTGCACCAGAAAATACTTTATCTGCATATAATAGTACATCTTCCTTTATACTGTAGGCTAAGACATAAATCATTAATCAGCTATGCATTTTTATTATTTCCAAATGGTTTAATTAGAATTTATCATCATATATTCTTCTTATTGTTTTTCATTCATTGTTTGTCTTTATTTTTGTTTATTTTAATTTTAATTTTTTTGTAATTCACACGTGTATGTGTTTAATCTTTCAGAACGTAAGCATATGCTGTGTGTATTATACGCATTGCTCCATGTACAAGGATCATTTTCATTCAAACTCAAAACAAACCTGCTAATATCAAGCAGGGTTTTATTAATACCACAGGATGGCAGCAATGAAATCAGTTATATGCCTTGTATAATCACTAAAGCTAAACATTGTTATATTCTATAATGGCCAACAGAGGTCACTCTACTCGTTTTTTAATATTAATTTATTGAAGCACTATTGTTGTTTTAATGCAGGGGTTTCAATCCCTTGTTACTGGAGAGCTACCTTTCTAAAGACTTTGGCTCCAAACCAAGCTTTCTTTTGTTAAACACATGGGTCAGTGGTTCCAAACAGAGGATCAGGCTAAGAAGAGAAACTGCAGTACTCAGATGTTCACTTACTGGAGGTCCTTTTGGTCCAGTAGATCCTTTTTGTCCAGGTGGTCCCCTAGCCCCCTAAGCCCCAGACACAACGCTAGGATCAATACCAATGTAGTATCAATGTGACTACAGCAACAATAGCAACAGAGATTGTGTGGACTCGCACAGTCAATTTAATGCAGCTTTTTTTTTCTCCTTTGCCTAGGAAAATGCTTTGAGAAAATCAATGAGCAGAACATAATGGTAGCAAAGTGCAGGCTTTTCAAGTGTATATTGTCTATATACATGAAGATAATAAAGAAAGGAATTTTGTAAGTGATATAACATGCAAATAGCTGTACCTGAGGTCCAGTTGGCCCCGCCTCACCAGGAAGTCCTCGAATACCCTAAGAATAACACAGGAAATCCCATTTACTGTTACATGCTAATACGTTGATTGATAGATCTGATGGCACATACTGTGAAGAACAGGCCCCACGATGACCCTGCCATTAATCACGATACTCCTCTCTAGTTTCCATTATTACATCCATTGCCATTTCACTTCATTACCATTAATGACACTAAATTAATTCTACATTCTGGTTAAGTTATTAAACAACTGGAGGCTTGCCAAGAAAAATGACAATTATAGAGTCAAATATGTAATACATATATGTAAAACAGGGTCATTGATTGTTCATCTGCCCTCATTTAGGAAACTTCCCACCTCATCTGTTTCTTTTACAACAAAGTGCTGATGATATAATTACACACAGAATAGCAATCAGGTAGGTGTCAATACAAGAATGTCTGCTGCATAGTGACTATACACTTAACTCCAGAATTACACAGTTCATGAAAATGAATGAAATTAAATATGTGAATTAAATAATAAATGCTAGTAACATTTGGGGTTTACATTTATGTGTATGAGCCATAGTTCTACTTTAACTATTTTTCCAAGCATAAGTTATAATAAGCATTTTACATTTTTTTTACAATATAATATATTCATTTATAAATCTGGGTACTTCACCAGTACTTTTTAAGAAAAAAATACAAGGGTTTTAGTAAAATTATACACATAAAAATAAAGATAAATAGTTTATTATGTTTTGCTTTAAATTGTTTCTATTGGCCTTTTAGGAGACTGAAGTCTATATACATTGTGTCATAATACAAGGACTGGGGTACTTAACATTTATTATGAAAGAATCTGAAAACAGACATTAAACATGTTAAAATACACTTTTTTATTATTGTTTGAGTTTTTTCCTTTATTAAGTATCAAGCCTTAGTATTGACACTTGTACATTCTCAACCCTGTTACTTGTGTGTTAATGAAAATCCTTATAGTAGATAGTTTCAATCAACCAGCAATTAACACCACGGAGGACACTTAGCAAAATCACCATATCCAAAAAGACATCAGGATTGTGAGTGACCCTTTGCACCTTTTTTACAGACTCAGATGTTTCCTCTTGTTTGCTGCTACTACTAAACAAGTTTACAGTCTAATCCTCTGCACAGTTCAGTTACTTGCTTACACACACACACACACACACACACACACACACACACACACACACACACACACACACACACACTTTGATTTCTAATCAGACTATCCTTATGATCCTCTCATTTTTCTTTGTAATTTGCACTGCAGTTTATCCAATGTATCTCTTTTGTTTGGTTCTATATATTTACTGTATTGTACTGCACTGTGTTGACAGTCTAATGTGATGTTTTATTATTTATGCCATGTAGCATTATTTTTCCTAATAGCCTTGGAACAAAAATGACATTTTCTTCCACTGTATAAATGAGATAACAACCAACCAAAACATGTATTGCAGTTTGAGTCCTTATACTAGTACAAATACAGCAACCTAATCAAGGGGGAAAATGAAATCAGCATATGCTATATGGAGCAGCAGAGAGTAAGACAGATGCATTAGGCAGATTGATAGACCTTTAATGAAGAGCAGGAAGACAAATCCAAAAACACAGTTCAATATTGAAACCTTGAAACAAACAGTGCTCAGGCGATTCGAAAGATCAGAGGCAGAGCAGAGACAAAGAATGCAAAACAGGTACGGATCATACACAGAATCACAGTGTAAGAGGCCAAGCAGAAATGAAGAGAATGCGGGTGCTTATTTTGTGAGTTTATAATTTCAGGTATGTGGAGAGAGGTGTGTTCCAGGTCATGTGATATGTGATGTGTGTGTGTGTGTGTGTGTGTGTGTCGAAGTTCAGGTGACTGAGATCAGTGAGGTGCATGCTGGGAGGTGAAATGATTTGAAGACTGATTTGAATGGATTACAGCCCTATATTCCAACAACGCATTTGTTTGACAGCCCTAACCCTCACCATAACCCAACTGAACTGAGTAGGGGGACCAACTGAATTAAGCAAGGTGACCATATTATTTGAGTAGGGCTGTCAGACCAATGGGCTGTCCGAACATAGAGCCATCCCTCACTTGAATGTGGGGAAGCTGTGGAACTATAGACATTCCTGGTGATTTTATAATGGTTTGTAATGGATAATAATGGTATTTTTTTGTTTTAAATGTTGGTTGATAGCACATGGATTAAGAAATGCAAGTGCCATTAAAGCAATATGCTCTATTTTAATGGTGATTAAATGGACTTATTGAACTTCTGAGATCATTCATTCATTCATCAAATTTTTAAACAGCTTAATCATAATTAGTGTCATGGGGAGGCTGGTGCCCATCTCAGCTGACTCTGGGCAAGGGCGAGGTACACCCTGAACAGTTCGCCAGGCCATCAAAGGGCCCAGCAAGAACATGCAAACTCCACACAGAAACACCCGAGCCCTGTAATCAAACCCAGGCCTTCTTGCTATGAGATGGATGCGCTAACCACTGCACCATTGTGCAATTATACCTGTAAATTGATGTATGGCATTTAAATTAAACTGGTTTTCCATGAACAAACAGAAAAAAATCCATTCTTTCTTCCATTCTCTTTCTCTTTCTACTTCCCTTCTCCCTTCCTTTCTGATTCACACCCCTGCTGCCTGATGTGATGCTCAGATGCCCATCTGATTAATTTGGTAGCTCAGTGGTTAAGGCATAAGGCTAGAGGGCTACTTATTGGAGGATCATAAGTTCAAATCCCAGCGATAGCAAGCTGCTACTATTAGGTTTTTAAACAAGGCCCTTTACCCCTCATCTGCTTAGTTCAATTCTGTTTCAACTGTAATGTGGTTTAGCTAAAAGCACTAGCCAAATGAACAAATGTAAATGTATTACTGGTGCTTTGGCTTCCTCTGGTGCATTTCTTCTTTGAGCTTATTGCACGAGGCATGGTGGCACAGTGGTTAGCACGTCCGTCTCACAGCAAGAAGGTCCTGGGTTCATTTTCCTTGCTTGCATAGGTTTCCTCCAGGTACTACGGTTTCCTCCCACAGTCCAAAAACATACACAGTAGGCAAATTTGCTGTGAGTGTTAGTGTAAATGGTTGTATGTGTGTTGGCTCTGCAATGGCCTGGTGAACTGTTCAGGGTGTGCCACGCCTTCAACCAGAGTCCCTGTATAATTAGGATTAAGCAGCTTAGAAAATAAATGGATGAATAAATTAATAACAAATATATATATATATATATATATATATATATATATATATATATATATATATATAAAATATGGTATATTACCATAAAAAATGGGGCCGGTGACGTAGCGGTTAGGGTGCCGGGCTCACGATCGAGTGATCATG
>JAOUQZ010000044.1:11772812-11784749 GCA_028564935.1 Neosilurus hyrtlii
TATATATATATATATATATGTGTGTGTGTGTGTGTGTGTGTGTGTGTGTGTGTGTGTGTGTGTGTGTGTGTGCGTGTAAAATATGAGCACTTTTTCAGCCCATCCTGAACAAACATTCCTACAACATGATGCTTAGACCTTCAGCTATGCATCACTGTACTCCACACATTCAGTAGTGTTATCAAGATGATAAGCCGTGCTGAAACTGTTTTTTGTCAACTAGTTTCCTGGGAGCTTATTTTACTAAACTTCCTGTAGTTTCTAGAGCAATTGCTGGCTAATTTTCATTTACTCCTCCATTTATATTCAGTAACCTGGTTAAGGTTGCAGAGGATAATGTCAAAGTCAAGCACTCTTAAAATGCAATGGAAATATAACCTGAATTGGATAGAAATAGTTGACAGAAAGGGCACCATGCATACATACATTCCCACATTCATTCACGCTAATATAAAGACAGCAAAATGCATCTGCCTACTGTGGAGGTGGGAGGAAACTAGAGAACTTGCTGCAGACAGGTGAGAACATACTTAACTTTTTTTGTTTGTTTTTGGTAATTCTAAGAAATCCACATTGCCCTTTTAATATTTTTTTCCTTTTATATTAATATTAATAATCAGTTTTATGTATACAAAATACAGATGCTCAAACAAAAAGGGTTTGTTAGGTGTTTATTCCATTTGGTTGTTTGTTTGTTTGTTTTATTATTTGCCTAAAAGTTATGAAAAAAAAAAAATATGGACTGTATGGTGAAACTGTAGTACACAGAGGAAACCCATGCAAGCACTGGGAGAACATGCAAACTCCATTCAGTAACGTCCTTGCAGAGCCTGGGACTCAAACCCATGACCTTCTTGCTGTGAGGTGGATGTGCTAGCCACTACTTGACCCTGTCAACCCACTACAGAGATATATCAAAAGTATAAAAAGGATTTATATATACATGTACATATATATAGTAGCCAACTGGAGAAAGATACCTCACTGCAGTCCTCAGACTCACTAGGAGTTTTTTGCAAAATTAGTTGCCTTACAACGGGGATTATTTTCACCGGTCCGCTTGACAATCCGAAGATACCTGTCAGAAAGACTAGATCAACTTGCTGTTGATTTCTTACCTTGGTTGGTAAATTGTACAGTCGGGTTGTTGACTGTGGCAAGAGAAATCCCACGGTTTTGATCAATCTGGCTCAGTCCACCCTCAAATTGAACCACAATACCCTCCTTTAAAAATCAGACAACTCTTTTCCTCCTGGTTTTCATGACATAGCTATTTGCTATAATCAATTTATATACTGTAATCTAAAATAGCTAAATAGTATATTAACAAGTTTAATCAAACGAGTTTCACAGATAAATTGTGTAATGAGGAGTGTCTATTTACTTTTGATATGTGTCTGTATATAGACAATGGCACTCTTGGACTTCTTTGTACTGAACCCATGTGCAAAGTTTCAATCCTCTCACAATACAAACAAATTAAACTCATTTGCTTTAAATACATGCAGAGTATGCTTTTTCTCAAGTTACATATTCTTACAGTGAAAAATAACAAACTAATCTTGTTAATAATTTACTGGACATTAATTTTAACTGCAGCGATGTTCCAAAGACAATTTGCACAAGTTCAAGACAATAACAATTGATTATTAAGACAAAACATTTTTTGTCTTAAAATGTTGACTCTGAATGATTCAATGTGCATAAGTTAAATTATATTATTTCTGGGTAAAGCATGTGTATGATACAGCTCTTATTCTAATACATATCAAATGTTATTTCACCAATGAAAGCTTATTTGCACAAATACGTTAGACACATATTAACAAATATATCTTACCAATTAGGATATCTATAAGGATGGATAGATAATTCACTAGATATACATACTGCCCATCCTTTTTTGTGTTTTAATGTGCCTTATAAAACCTAAGAATTATTCATGAAAGTGCTGATGCACATTCTTTTCATGCTGCATTTATTGCATATAGCACTTTTAAATCATCCCCATCTAACTGAAGGTTTTTATAACTAAACTCTATTATAAAGACTCATTAAATTAATCTGAAGCTTTCTATGGCTAAAATATCTCGGTATTGTAGAAAGAATCACAGATTGCTCAGGACAGACCTATCTTTTAAGCCAATATTTTTAAGTTACTATTTTAGTAGATAGGTAGCACTGTGTTGCAGGAGTTAGCAGTGTCCTGCACAGCAGGAAGGTTCTGAGACCAACCTTGTGGTTGATAGGGGTCTTTTTGTGTGTAGTTTTATGTTATCACTGTGGCTGTGTGGGTTTTCTCTGGGAGCTGCAGTAGTTTCCTCCAACACTTCACAGGGATGCAGATTTGGTCAATTAGTTACTGAAAAATGGCTCAAAGTGTAAATGCTTGTTTGTATCTTTGTTAACGATGAGATAGCTTGGCGATCTAGTCAGTGTGCACCCCACTTCATACTCAAAATCAAATATGAGTGGGTCCTACATTCTTTTTTACTCTGATGAATAAACAATATATATAATGGATGGATGTTAGTAGATTCCGTGCATGTTCATTTTAATTCATGCCCAGGACAGTTTCAGTGCTCTAAAGCCTGAAACCACCCTTTGTGTTAATAAAAAGGGCTAGCTATAGCATCAAGGTGAGAAAATGTATGTATGTATGTATGTATGTATGTATGTATGTATGTATGTATGTATGTATTTGTTTGTTTGTTTGTTTGTTATTTTAATTTTTTTAAACAGGAAAAACACATTTTCTAGACTGAACTTTATGTCTTAACTAGAAGCACTTTGAAAGTGCAAACCTTTGCAAACATTATTTTCCTCCTTATTTAAATTACTGCTAAGTATTATTTTCACAATTCTTTTCTAAAGACCCTGGTTATAATCACAGTTGGTACAAATTAGAGCTTCATAAAAGCATATATTGTGTCATGATTTGAAAAATAAGTGTTTTACAAACGTTCACCTCTGTACAGTCCATTCTGTTAGTATACACATTTGTGATAGACCTTGTGTAGATGTTATACTGTAATTATTGTGAAAATATTGTAGTCTTTACTTATAGAGTTAGACAGAACATTTTTAAAATTGCCCATTTTACGTGGCGGGTAAAGAATCCTTAAAAAACTTCCAAGATCCAGATTGTGATCCGATCACCATTAAAGTCTAGAGTGCAACTTGGACCATAACTCCAACCTCAAAATCTGTTTTTCACATTTTGTCTAAAGTTGCTAATAAACAAACAAAAAAAAACAGACAGACAGACAAACAAACAAAAAACAAACAAATGCAGACAAAACCGTAACCCCCCTTGGCAGAAGTAATTAATCCAATCCATGAAGCAGCACAGCACTTAAACACAGCTCAACAACCTTCACATTGGATGACTTTATATTCAGAAAGCAGAAAAAGGATATGTCAGTCTGAGCTTCATGGCTCGTCACACATTGTAACCATAACGCTGGACTAATTGGTTCCTCAAACCTGGCAAAGCAGTTGGCAAAGAAACTGGAGCGTTCTTACAAATTTGTGCTTATGTTTAACACATTCCCATTAGATTATTAACCCATTCACTGAACACTACCAACTCTTTATGGCCTTATTTTTACTGAAATATGGCAATTAAAAAAAAAAAAAAAGTTCTAGAGCCACACATAAATGCATGGTATTTGCATAAACCAATTAAAAAGGTCTATAAATACAAACAATATTTAAAGGCATTATTTCTGTTATTCTCTTTTGTTGCTGACAAGTGTTTACAGTGCTTTCCTGTGATTTCCATTATAGGAGACAGCCGCGTAATTGGTTTAAAGCAGCAACTGCAAACAAAGACCCTTGCAGAATAAAAACACCTGTCATGGAGGCAGACAGACAGGAGACAGGGTAACAATTATAATTCTGAGTAAAACCAAAAAAAAAAAAAGGCACAAACGAATGTAAGTGCAAGAGAAAAAGAAAGTCAGGTTAAAGATCAAGATGTCAGCAAGTTTGTATAAAGTAAGCACCTCTAATTGGGATAATTATAAGCAGGCAAAGGTCAAAATATAAAGGTAAATAGGCAGAGAAAGAAGGCTTGAAATTGTCACAGCTGCAATGGAGAAGTGAGATTTTGCTGTCTTTTAGTTTGTGATTGTATTGGAATGTGGGCAGCTATGTACAGGTGAGTTCCTGGGACACAAGCCTGGTCAATCAGGATAGTTCCGGATGAGCATCTGTAACATATTTTTTAAATTAGTTGGTGATGATGTTAATGTAGGTGATTGTAACTTTTCCACTGTGAATGCTTGACAAACTAAGCGGTATCAAGCAGTCGCTCGAGCAGAACTATCATCATAACAAAATGCCGGTTGTCAGCACAGACACGGTCAGTGTGAGCAGTGAAAAACTGGTGTGTGTGTGGGAGTACAGGTGGGGGTTAAAATGCACTATACCAGTTTAATGTCTCTTGACGTCGTATGCCTTCTTCTGTTTCTTAATACTTGATCTCAGACTTTTCCCCTTTCTATACATTGGTGTTGCACTGCGAGTTATCACACACACCCAGGAACATCCCTCCAGTCACAGTCCTCCAGTGTTGTTATTCTAATTGTAAACAGACACAGAATGTAAACTGGGGTGACTGGGGTGGACTTGCCTTTGTATTCAGCCAAAATTAATTGAAAATGGAAGGTAAAACACATCGGCTCTTCACTCATAAATGGGTACCTTTAAGAAAGAGACTGTTTTCAGTTGTTCAAGAGCAAAACAAAACAAAAAAAATACTTTTAAATTGTTCATATTATTTATGGGAATATGGATGGTTGTGAAAAGGTGAATCCAAACCCTACTCTAAGGATTACAGAAAGAGCAAGGTGTATGTTTGGTTATGTGACTGATTATGTGGCAGGATCTGTGGGCTGAATGTTTGTTCATGTGAAATCCACAGGAGGTTATCTAAATTATTAGGAAAGAGGTCTTGGATGTAGGCTGAGGATTTTAAATATGCTTACATGATCCAAATACATAACTGATCATTTAAGCCTTTTTGAGCAGGTAAAACAGGCTATTTTGGTCATTTTAATACATAGGACAATAATTTCCTACACTCATTTAATGTGCATAGAGTTTCTTTCTCATACATTAAAGCAGATGTTCCCAACCGTAGTTCTGGAGGACCCTAAGCCTTGTACATTTTAGTGTTTTTTCCCCTCAGCCAGTTATGGGTGAAGGGGTATTGTCCTTGGCATGGCGGCTTGGCGGGCGGGTGGTGTAACAATAACTTTGTCCCGGCCATTGATTGGCTCATGCACAGGCCAACTTTCTGAAATTTTGCATAGGCACTCCATATGACCTAAACCTGTGCGTGAGGTAGCTAATTTGCATATGTGACCTTTGACCTTGGCACATGGCCTTGGGACTTGGCAGGTGGTATGACAATAACATTGTCTGGGCCATTGCCTGGTTCATATGCATGATAACTTTCTGAACTTTTGCGTAGGCACTCCCTATGACCTAGACCTGTGCGTGGGGTAGCTAATTTGCATATATGACCTTTGACCTTAGCACAGTGACCTTGAACATACAAAGATTTTATTTGCCATTGCTCAGCTCATATGCATGATAGCTTTCTGAACTTTTGCATAGGCACTCCCTATGACCTAAACCTGCGTGTAGGGTGGCTAATAAAATGTTGATTGTCCGAAACTGTTCATATGGGGGATGGCTTTTGTCTTCCATACACTTGAGGCGTCCTGGGTAAGGGGTTACAATGTTCCATAGAACCGCTATATTCATTGTTCCCAACACACCTGATTTAACTTATTAGCTCATTAACAGCTCCTCATGACATAAAATTGGTGTGATAAAGCAGGGAAAGCCCCAGGACAGGGGGTCCTCCAGGATCAAGGTTGGGAAACTGCATTAATGTGAATATTGTGTATAGCATGGTACTAGACAAAGTTACTGTCAGGGTCTAATGTAATTCTGCACTACTGACATGTCCTACAATTAATACAGCTGGAATATAATATAACAACCAAACCAGGATTTAAGTTTGGACATTAGGCTTAGGACAAAGTTCTCCTAAGGTACACAATAAAGGAAAATGTAACTAATTTAGTAGGGTTATATATAAATGCATCACAATAATCAAAACTACACAATGCATACTTAGTAAAGAGCAACAATAACAGTAAACTTAGTAACTGTTCCTCTAGGATTTATTTTACATGTTTGAATATTGAGTTATGAATATCAATTACAGTAATTTTCAAAATGGTTAAGTTGCTTCTTGAGTTAAACTATTTTAAACTCAACTGCTTAAACCTACATCCATAACAGCATACTATGTTGGAAGGATTTCTATAAAAATGAAAAAGTCTTTCCTGAGAGAATACCACAAAATATCCCCTGAACCATCACCTACAAGTGATCTTTACATCCATCAGTGGCACTACAAGTGAATATGTTGAGGTCAGATGCATCCAAATAGAAGAAACTATAACCACTATAAAATAGTTATAGTTGTGGTTTATTGATAGTTTGAGACTTATGACTGCTGACCAAACACACACAATGGTTTTTGAAACATCAGTGGCCAATTTAATCCCTATCAATTCCATGTGGTCTGAATAGATGAGGACGTCCCTACATGCTGCTTTAATAATATTAAAATATCTAAGATCATTCCATAAATATCTTCGACCTGGTTACATTAATAAATACTGATGGGTGTGCATATTTTAAGGAAATCCAAAGGAATTCTCAGGAAAATAAAATGGACTAGAGATGGTTAAAAAGGAATGCAATGTCTCTCTGTTAGAAGGCTCTCCATTTAAACTGTAAAATAAGTTTCATGTGCCTATATAGAAAAATATATTTTATGAACCAAATCCAATTATTCCAGAATTAGCCTAATTATTTGTATGTGCACAACAACATTCTAGCTATTTATTGGAGACATGGAGACTTATAATGGTATAGGCTTTATACTTATTAGTTATTGAGTTTAAACCTATTCCATTCAATTGATTAAACAGTCAAATATATTTATTATTAAAACACCAAATAGCCATTATTATTATTATTATTATTATTATTATTATTATTATTATTATTGATCCCATGGGGGGGGGTAGAGAGTTGGGGTCCCTGACCCTTACTGCTTTAAAAATCTACGTTCTATATAAGGCATATCACCAAAAAATGAGTCTGCGATAGAGCAAATTCAGCAATACGACTGCACTGAAAGATGACCCACCCATCGTTATTCTAATTTCACCATAAATACATTCCCTAATCCATAATGTATCTGACACCAAAATATTATACTATATGAAGCATTGTACTGATTCACTGAGGTTCGATCCTGAGCTCAGGTTAGTGTCTGTGTGTTTTTGCACTTGCTCTTCCTAAGAAACATGCCAGTAGTTGTATTGGCTATGCTAAATTGCCCCTGGGTGCAAATGCATAGATTCAGTGATAACCATGTCTTCTCTGATCCTGGGATAGTCTGTAGCTCCACTGCAGTTCTGACCAAGTGCTTACTTGGTACATGAGTGAATGAATGAATAACAGATATATTCACACATACCCATCAGTCGTACTGGCAAGACTGCCAATACCTCCCCAGTCAGCACTTGTATGGGTAGTAAGTGGGCTGAAATAAGGGGCACAAATGGGATTGTCCATGGGTTCCATAGTGGCTCCATGTCAGCTGACCACATGAATTTAATTCCCGTTAGTAACCCAACTTGAACCTTTGTAGGGGGGCCTGTAGTGGGATCCACAGTTGACCCAAGTGGGCCCCAGTTAAGATGGCTATTTTGGGCCTATACCCACTTTGTGGCCAGGAATAACCAAATATAATATACGTGTGTGCTATTGACATCGGGCCACTATAGAACCAAAGGGTGATCCTATAACGGTCTGGATGGGTGAGTAGTTAACTGCATGCCATTCTTTTAACAGAAGGGAAGTAGGCCTGCACTGATTTCTGTAGACTATTCAGTTCTTTGACACTGGAAACTTATTTGCACTTCAGTGTGTGTGTGTGTGTGTGTGTGTGTGTGTGTGTGTGTGTGTGTGTGTACTGATTTAAGAGGTGTGGGATTGCGGAGGCAGCTCAGCACGACCCCTGTGGTCAACACGAAATAAAACTACGCCTGGAAAATAAGAATATTATGATAGTTTTGTTAATTTGTGCTGTTCTGCATTTGGGTATCGGTTCTCCTTTTGTCGGAACTGCGCGGCGCTGTAAGTGTGCGTGCGCGCACGCGCGTGTGTGTGTGTGCGTGTGTGTGTGTGCGTGCGTGTGCGTGCGTGTGTGTGTGTCCCGCACTGACAGCAGGCGCTACGGATACACACCAAGCATCGACAAGCGCTTTGTGTTGCAGCCAGAAGCCACCATGGACTGAAAGGATGCTCCTTTACGCGCTGATCATGAACGCAGCTTCGCACTGAGCGGAAATTCAATCCGTTTTCGTGACCGGGCGCCAACACTAAAGCTAAAGCGAGTAAAGATGAAGCAGCATGGAGTGGGTGTTTTACTGATGCTGTGGCTCTTTATGGAGGTGAGTCGCTTGAGATGTCTTTACAGATATTTATGGAAATAGACAGTAGGTACAGCGTGTGTATTAAAGCACTCATGGTTGGAGAAATCTCTATGAAAACCATCCGGTGAGATGTTTCAGACACTTTTCAGTGCAATGGCCGGTTTGTGAAGATCAGGAATGTAAATGTTTTACATTCAGAAATCCTTTTGTGTGTCTGCTTAAGTGTGATGATTCATAACAAACAAACAAAACCTGGTGTCTTATAATTGTATATAAAATATAGAGACCTGGTACTTTTTACTTATTAAGTTTAAACCTGTGCACTTTACTGTGTGTGTGTGTGTGTGTGTGTGTGTGTGTGTGTGTGTGTGTGAGATACTCATTTGCCAAACAGCTACTAGCTAGATCCTACCAGGGTCGCGGTGAGGCTGGAGATGAAGGCAGGATACACCCTAAACAGCATGCCAGACCCAAAAAAAAAGAAAAAAAAATAATAAATAAATATATATATATATATATATATAAAATTTGTCTTTTTTTTTCATTTATGCAATATTTTCTTGAATTTATGACCCATAAGCTTGTATTAAAGCACATCTCATAAAAACCATTAAGGAACATGATAGAGTTGTCTGAAATTCAGTAAGTAAGATGTCTCTATCATGTCCCTTAATGGCTTTTTTATAGGCTATTATTTCAGCTTTATTTGATTGGTATGCTCCAGATCAGGATTTGCCACCTTTCTTTATAAGCATGGAGAACATATAATGTAAATATAATGTACACTTACTGTAGTGGAGTCTTATCCTAAAGGAACAAAGGTGTTAACTGTAGTACCTTCTGTTTCTAAGAGGGTATATATATTAACTGCTATGGTTACTGCAAGTAACTTTAACTAGTAGGATAGAATGAAGAAAATGTGCCCATGTGGAACTTCTGCTGTAAATGATAATTCATTTTGTACAGTGAGACATGGTTTCATGATCCTTTGGGCCCTGTAATATGAGCAGATGACACTGATGATACTGCATCCATCATCTACAGTAATGTCTTCATGATATTACTTCATTTCTGCTTTGCGTAAACAGCCTGTAGATCCAGATCTAAAGGGCACTTAGTGATACAGATAAGGATCATCCAAAATTCAGGATGAATTGCTCTTTAAAAAAAAACTGAGTTGCTGTGAAGTGCTGACGTGGCAGTTATATTTAATTGCATCCAAAAGTAGTGCACTCTGCTGCATTTTATTTGTATGAGTCATTGTTTCCTGCTGAATAGTCACTCTTATTTGTCTCCTTTGGACTTGATAAACTATATGGTGAAAAAAATCCTAATATGATGATTTCAGCACCTGAGCAGTTGGCCCAAGTGCATCACAAACTTTAGTAGCCCAGATGCGTGCTTCTAAAATATCACATCCTCTAAATATCCGTGTTGCACATTGCTGTGAATTCATTATTCATTTTCACACACTCCTCACAGCAATAAACAGAAATGTATAATGTGGATAAAACACGATGGCTCCTACAACAGCGAACAACTGCAAAATCCTCACATGAATAAGTAAACCTGTGCCCCTACAATGAAGCTTTCAATATGGGGAAAAAAGTATAATGGCAGTGTGTTCTTGGTAATTCTGATTATTGGAGGGTAGATAAACTTATTTAATGTGGTTATCGGAGGTCAGAACAGCATGTAAACATATGATATCCCTCTCAGTACTCAGTATTCTTCAGTAATACCTGTAGAGACAATGCGTGGAAGATTTTACTGCAGTCTCTATCAGAGTTTTTGTTTAAGAACTGAGGAAAGATGTGCCTGTTTATTCATTTTATTTTGAAATAGCCATCAGAGATGGTGAAACCCTTCAGCCGCCCAGCAATTCTTGAGATATAGCCCAGACAAATTTTTTAAGGTCAAGGTCATTTTGATAAGGTCAAACAGAGAAATTGACAAGTCAGTGCACACCTACACACAACAGAAAACCTGCATGCAACATTTCAGAGTGATCTGCCCAGCACTTCTTGAGAAATAGCCCAGATAATTTTTGCAAGGTCATGGTCAAACAAGCAAACTGACACGCCCTTGCACGAGAAACCTTCATACAAAAATTCAGAATAAGCTGCTCAGCAGTTCTTAAGAAATAAACCGGACAAAATATATAAGGTCAAGGTCTTTTTGACAAGGTCAAAGGTCAAACAAAGTAACTGACAAGCCTATGCATACCTACACACCATAGGAAACATGCATGCAATTTTTTTTTATAAATTAAAAATAAGCAGCCGGCAGTTCTTGAGAAATAACTTGGACAAAACTTATAAGGTCAAGGTCGTTCGGACAAGGTCAAAGGTCAAGCAGAGAAACTGACAAACCTCTGCACACCTACACACCATTGGAAACCTGCATCCAAAAATTTCATAATGATCCGCCCAGAAGTTCTTTAAAAATAAACCGGACAAAATCTATGAGGTCAAGTTCATTTTAACAAGGTTAAAGGTCAAACAAAGTAACTGACATGTCTGTCCACAACTCCACACCATAGGAAACCTGCAAACCTGCAAGTTCCTGATGATATTGTGATAGCTAAAAGGTTTTTTTTTAGTGCTATAAGTAATGCTAGTATTGCTATTTATAAATGTATTTATCTATATACATCACTTTACTAACAATCCTAGAAATGTGTAAACCTCTTTTTAAACCTTGGCCCAGTTTTAAAATTGCCAGTTTTCAGGGATATCTTGCAGAGATTTGTTAACTCGTGCTGGCAGTCATATTTCACAAAACATCATACATTATTTGATGTTTGCCATGAGAAAAATTACTCTATAGTCCTAGTGTCTAGCGTTCCAATATTAGCTTAGATTAGCCAGACATTTAGTCTCTATGTGTGTGAGATGAGATTCTCTGAATCACCTTATCTAGCAGGTTGTCATGTCTCTATGTAGCATAGTACTATAATGTCACTATACATCATGGTGTAAAGGTATTAGAAGGAGATCTAATTTTTTTTTTTTTTACTGAGGGAAAGGTTACTGCATATAGGTTACTCTAGAAAAAAAAAAAACATGAAATTACAAAGTTATGAATTTACCCTTCTGAAATGGTCCACTGTAATATTTCCAGTTGGAGCCAGGTTATTGTCTTTCCTTTCAGCTTTAGTAGACTCTGGCAAAAATAAACAAAGAGATGCAATAAAATAAGTAAGGCTGTATGTATGGAAGGGAGGCATGGTGGCGTAGTGGTTAGCATGTTCACCTCACAGCAAGAAGGTCCTGGGTTGGGTGTTGGGCTAATCGGCCATTCCAAATCCTCTCTGACACTGACACTGAGTGTAAATAGTTGTGTGTGTGTGTGTGTGTGTGTGTGTGTGTGTGTGTGTGTGTGTGTGTGTGTGTGTGTGTGT
>JAOUQZ010000044.1:11813064-11823136 GCA_028564935.1 Neosilurus hyrtlii
AGGAGCCTGATGGCTTGAGGAAAGAAACTGTTACACAGTCTGGTTGTGAGGGCCCAAATGCTCCAGTACCTCTTTCCAGATGGCAGGAGGGTGAAGAGTGTGTGAGGGGTGTGTGGGCCCATCCACAATGCTGTTTGCTTTGCGGATGCAGCGTGCAGTGTAAATGTCTGTGATAGAGGGAAGAGAGACTCCAATGATCTTTTTAGCTGTCCTCACTATCCACTGAAGGGTCTTGTGATCTAAGACGGTGCCAAATCTTTGCCAAATCAAGCATGCACATTTAAAAGAGGATGTTCATATTGGATAGGTCGAGTTCCAGGCTAACAATGATTCCAGGGTTACTGTTCGCCAGCAGGGTATCGTTGCTACTGTTGGGCCAAGGAGAAAGAGAAGAGGCAGAGGACAGAGTAAGATGGAGAAGAATGATCTGCTGTGGCGACCTCTAACGGGAGCAGCCGAAAAAAGAAAAGATGTCACTTGACCAGGCTACGTAGCTGGTAATGTCAGTAATTCGATTTCAAGTTTGAAAATCAATAATCCGGCTGCACAGAACTGTTAATCAGTTAATTAATTATATATCTAGCCTGAGAAGTTTTATGCGATGCGGGTAAGTAAGTAATAATAGAAAAGTAATACTTGATGTCATGATTCTACATCTGGGTGAAAATGTGAAAAACCAGACCCTGCAGAATTGTTGGCATTGCTGTGTATTATAACGTTGCCAAACATCATTTGATTCTGTCCACACATCATGGAACAGTTAGACTTTGATTTTATTTTAGTTATGACACTATAATTATGTTTCCAGTCCTGAAATCCAAAATCAGGCATATATTGTCCAAAAAAACAAGTCTGCCAAATTTCATGTGATTTTGATAACGGAGAAGCAGAAGTTTTAGATCCAACTGTCCACAACAACAATACCATCAACAACAGAAACAACCACAAGGTGACAAAGTGTTTGACACCAGATAGTGTAAAAATGGATGCATGAGCCTTGCACTTACAGTTGTGTTTGCGTAGCTTGCATATGCCATGAAACAGCCCTTACATTTTTTTCACATTTTTTTGGATACATAATTGTTCTTGATTTTCCAAAATGCTCAAAGTGTGAATTCACAGCGTTTTTTTAAAGTTGAATTTATTCCAAATTTTTTTTACATAATTCTATACAAACGTGTGAGTTTCATAAAATATACCCTAATAAATTATATTGCTTTTAATAACCACTATTAAAAATGGCATCCTGTTCCACTCTCACAGCTCAGAAACAGGTGGTATGTATTTTTTGGAATGCAATCTTGTGAATAACTGTAGGAGTGTGATTTTTCAGGCGGAGCTCCATTACACCGGACTGAGCCAAGTAAATATCAGATTCCCTGAGCATACCACCCTGCTCTTTTACAACGGCAGCTATTGTCTCCGAAAGTGTGCCAGTAATTTGACTCCTCAATTAGAGACATTTTATAGAAAGGTTATTATCAGTCGGTAATTATCCTCTTCAGTCTCCTCAGTGGAAGCGGAGATCCTCCAGAAAATTGCTGTGGTGTCACGCACGTAGGAAACCATTGAAACATTTGTCTTTTTATAGCTGCAGATTTAACAGAAAACTTTTTAAAAGTATGTGAACCCAGAAGTAAAAAGTTTTAATGCATTTTTATTTCATTCAACACACATGCTTTAACACTCTTGATTTATGGTCACAGTTGAAATATGTCAGTTTTGAATATTTCTGTCTTTTTGTTTTCTTCCTTTTTTACCCATTAGTTTGACATGTGCCCTTAACATCAGGTGTAAATAGCTGAATCACTCATAGACAGTTGGAGAGTTGGGTTCAGAACATCCATCATTTTCATTTCTATATTCACAGGAACAAAGAGAGCAGAATATTTTACTATAATACAAGTACAGATCAATTTTCCAGCTTAGTTTCCTGTAAGTAGTTGTGTAGTTTCCTGCACAGCTCAGTTAGCTGTGAGAGCTACACTGACAGTCATTAAAAACTTTGAGACCAAAATTTTCGACATAATCTTCAGTCTGGCACCCAAAACTGGACTTTTTTTTTTTTTTTATTAGAATCCCACCCCCCCAACCCAATTTTCCTCCCCTAATTTAGTCATATCCAATTCCCACCCATAAACTTTTTGCCTTCCCTATCACACGACCACCACCGACCAGGGAAGGGTGTAAGCAAGCACATGCCCCCTTGGGCACGCCTCTTTTCAAACTGCTGAGCATGCGTTTTTGGGGGGGCCTAACACACTCGGAGGGAAAGCGCTATCCGACTCCTCGTCCGAATGAGCTCACAGACACCCCCCCCCCCACCCCCCCTTTGTGAGAGCTCGGCCAATTAGCTCCGATGAACTCCTGGTCATGGATGGCTGTGGCACAAAACTGGATTTTTATCATATAATTTAGCATGTTGGCATCAAAAAACAACAAACAAAAGGGTTAAGGATAAATTATGCACATCAAAAACAACAAAACAAAGTGGCACCTGCCAAAATGAAAGTCACAACAGTCAATATCGGGTATGGGATGTGACGGACTACCGAAAGTTCCAGATATGTTTGGAATGATCCAAGTCAGGCAAAGGAAGGATGAGCCAGTGGAGGTAGCGATTACACAAATATAGGTTAAGGTTAAACAACTCAGCTGGGAGAGAGGTAGTGGTAGGCTGTTTGCGGTGATACAGGCAGTGATTTGCGGTGATACTGCACGGCAAAACCAGTCTCGCAGGTGTTGCAACTGGATATAGCGATCCTGTTTGGGAGTCGTCACTCTCTCTCGCCCTGGACGTGGCCTGTCGTCAACTGACCCTGTCATGTTGTGACGGTCAATCAGGTTTCTGATGGTGGGTTGTGTGCAGTCCATACATCTCACTACCTCACTGTAGCTCAACCCGGCCTCCACCATACCCATTGCCCAGAGACGTTGGTCACATGATAGACGTGGCATTATGACGTGCACTAGACTAACTATAATAGACATTTTTGAGCCTTTATATAGGCTTTCTAAACCCCTCCTCAAATTGTGCAGATACACATTGTGTTTTGCTCAAAGTGCCTTTGGTCCACTTTTGCAAAGTGACCTTTACATGTGCAATGAAGCGTGACAAAAGGACAACTCATCATTTTCTCAAGTGCCCAAGTACTGTCATCAAAAAAGCCACGGGGTGTACTCCCAACCCACCCCTACTAGTACAGATATACCAAAATTTCTCTCTCAAAGTTTTTAATGACTGTCACTATAGTTGTAATATGAAATTGAAAACTAACATCTAATATCTATCAGATGCTTAAAAGTTAATCTTGATCATCTTAACTCTTACTAAAGAGCAGTGCATTATCAAGGCCGTGTCCATGACTTAATAAGAAGGATATACTCATGTTATAACAAACACACATGGCAGAAAAAATCAGCCCCAGGCCCTCTTTCTATATTATTCTGTTTTCTCTGACAAATACTCTGATGTGAATTCCAAAAATAAAGCATTGCATAAATGTGTTTTTATTTTTTTAAACACGGGGAGGTGATGACTATTTATAACAGCCATGCAGTTCTATGTGAAAATAATCATCATTATCACTACTCAGGAAATGTTCCACCCTACAGGATTTATGAATTAATGAATGCAGTCCAAACAGTACCTCTTAGGGAGATTTGAAATGGGTTCAAGTTAAGTATCAGGCCATTTTTAAAGCTAAATGTTTAGTCTGGAGTTTGTTTCAACATGTACTGCTTCCACTTAGATAAAGAGGCATTCAGTTCTCACTTCAGTTGCTCACAACGCTAGTAATGCTACTATGCTGAATGTATAGTATTCCCCAAGCTTCCCCTTTTATATGGTCCATTACGTATGCTAATATTGTAAAGCATTCCTAATGGGAACCATTTGTTTTTCAAGGCCTGCTTGTGAAAAGCTTCCTCTGCAGAGGTTACTTGCACTCCTTTCAGCATGGGGCAAAAGACAAAGGCTATGGTTTTTACCTACAAAAAGGGGGAATCATTGGGAAGTCTTTTTGTATTATTTATTTATATTTTTTACACACATGAAAAGTCCACAATTTTGACACCTGTCTGATGGACAGTAAAATATTTACTTAAAAATATACTTTGCTCTGTAACTTTTCTTTCATGCTCAGTTGTGACTGCCATTGAGGTGAAACGGCTTCACAAAATTATACAATAGTTTCAGTGTTATTTTGTAAACATGAGGGCTCAACCCTATCAGCAGTGAATAAAAAGATGAATAAAAAGATTTGGTTTCAGCATGTTTGACAGACATCTCATTATGGATGGTGCCTCATTCCAGAAAAACTGAACTGCTGTTCATCCCAAAACACATAAAACATCAGCCATAACATTAAAAACATTATGACCAGTGACAGGTGAAGTGAATAATATAGATTAGTATATACTAGGGCAGTGGTGGCCTGGTGGTGGGATGCTGGATTACTGATCCCAAGGTTGGGGGTTCAAGCCTCACTATCAACAGAATGTCACTGCTGTCAATCCCAATGCAGCTAACTGAGTTATCAAAGGCCGGCCATGTCTCTCACTGTCTCCGTTGCTGATTTTCATCAAGAGTAGGCTGCATAGCCAACAGTGTGTTTCTGCCCTACGATGGCCTGGCGAGCTGTCCAGGGTGTACTCTGAGATTGACGCCAGCCTCCCCGTGACCCTAATTAAAATTAAAATCCTTTAAAAATTTTAGTTATTGTTCTTTTCTTCTTGTTGCTTTGATAGTTTATTCTTTACATTTTGGACAGTCATACTAAGCATTTCACTACATATTGTAATATGTATAATTTGTATGTGACAAATAAAATTTGAATTTGAATTTGAATTAGGATTAAGCGGTTCAGAAAATGAATAGTATATGCTATAAGTAAATGGCATGATCTGCCGGAATTTAGTCAGCTGAAGCTAAACTGAACTGCCTCAGTGTCATGGTTAAAATTTGTAAATTTAAACTATAAAAATCTAATTTTCATTTATTTTCTTGTGTTTCGGATAGTATGTACCAAAACACCGCTATAGAGTTCAGTTTACATTCATTTTGTTACTTTTCTTTTGCTTCTAAACAGATACTGTTAGGAAAACAGCTGAGGCAAGGTCGAGTCTTCCTGTGACCCTAGAAGGTTTGGTGAATGAATGAATGAGTGCATGAGTATGCACAATCTGATTGGTCGACAAATGGTATATAAATAGCCTATCAAGACTGTAGCTGAAACAACTGGCAGCTTAGCCTTTAGCTAGCGCACAGTGCGCTGTGAACTTAAAAGTCCCTAAGCAAAACATAAGCATAATGACTTTGAGCCATCTTTAGTAAATCTGCTACAACAGTTTTTATTTTTAATTGAATTAAGTTTGCAGCTGACTATTTGCGGTGTTTGACTTTTAACTGTTCTAACATTCTAACTGTTTCACTACAAGCTCACCATTACATTATTCAAACTTGGACTGTTTAAGAAAAAAACTCTTGCATGACGAGTTCATTTACTCGTCCCACAAAGAATAAAATAAACTTTAGGGGATGTGGTTTGATGGAGAATATTGTGAGGAATAAAACATATCTTTGCCCGATTCTGAATTTGTGGAATGTTTGATTCGCTAAATGATTGCAGTGATAATGCATTGTGCACGTTGATATACAGCCAGAATGAAGTAACAGCGCCTGTAATTAATTTAAAACGATCACCATTATAGCTTATAATAAATAGCATACAATCAATTACTTACTGACCTTGTGCTTGGTTAATGAATAGTTTTTATCTCATTACAGTGACACCTGCCAAGGACTGTGTGTATTAGGCAGAAAGCAGGAAAAATGAGCAAGAACCAGAGGGCTTTTAACAAGGGCCACATATAGTAGGAATGGTTAAACGACTGGGTCCATTCATCTCTAAAATGGCAGGCCTTTTGAGGTGTTCCAGGTTGTATGCAGGGATAAGTACCGCCCAATGCTGGTCCAAGGAAGGACAGCCAGTGTAGTGGCAACAGTGTCATGGATTCCCAAGGCTCACTGTGCATGTGGGCTAGCGAAGGCTAGTACATCTGGTCATAGTACATCCTCCCAATGAAGAGCTACTGTAACACAAAATGCTGAAACTGTTAATTCTGGCTACGATAGAAAGGTATCAGAGCACAAAACACATTGCTGCTTGTTGCTTATAGGTTGCCTCGTCAGAGACCAGTCATGTGATGTTAATATCATGGCTGATTGGTGTATTCCCTTAGACAAATATCAGGTCTCACCATCCAATACCATATGAAATCTTTGGGGAACCATGGACAATGAACTGCCCATTTCCTGTCACAATGATAAATTGTTGCGCTTGCGCTGATTTCTCCTTTACCTCATCAGAAGGATTCATCCATTTCTATCTGCAGAGCCATTCAGGTGCTTGTTCAGTCTCTTGTCCTTTCAAGATTGGCTTAATGCAACTCAATCCTGACAGCTCTGCCTCTGAGCACTATTCGACCTTTACAACAGATCCAGAATGCATCCGCATGACCTGTTTTCAACCTAACCAATTGCTCCGGCATTCTGTAGCAACAAGCTAAGATTTAAAATACTGATGCATGCCTGTAAATCCAAAGAATCGACCAGTGTTCCAAATAAAAGCATTTACCAACTGTCATTACTGTGAATGTAATGTAAATCAATAACTGCTGTTTATTCCCCAATATTATCTTTGAGCTTGTTAAAGATGTTGATTCATTTACCAAACAGTTTCATATGACCATTTTCCCAGGAATATATTGCATAGAAAGTGCATAGTTAGACTTTGGCTCCTAAAAGAATCATGAATTTTTCTCAACACACAGCAGAGTGGGATCAATTTGGGAAGCTGATAAATGGTTGTTTTTAGACCATCCCATCCATGTGTGATTAACAGTGTATCAAGGCATGGGGTTTTATAATGGCCTTGTGTAAATGTAACGTTTAAATAGGTGTCTATTAGTATGCCCTGGTGGTATGTCTGAATTATCCACAATGCATCTGTAAGAAGAGACATAAATGCAGGGTAAAAACAGATGCCTCCATCCTATCTATTTATTAATCAATGAATCAATCAAACAATAAACAGACAAATAAGAAAATTATTTATTATTGTTCTTGTTGTTGTTGTTATTGTTATAATTATTATTAATATTATTATCTATCCATTTACCGAACTGCTTAATCCTACTAGAGTCACAGGGAAGCCGAAGCCTATAACAGCCGACTCTAGGCAAAGGTGGGATAAATGAAGGGGGTAAGATGGAGACCAACAGATAAGTAGTACTGGAGCCCTTAACTCACAGGCTGACCAAAGTGGTTCACAGTGGAAGTAACTCACAGTGGATTATTTCAATGCATCAGACGTTTAGGTCACACATAGCTGGTTTACAATTGCTTGCTCTGTGACCTGTGACCACTGTTTCGCTTATATGCCATGGCTGAATATTCAGTGCCAAGTTTCACCTGTCATTCATGTCACATCATGGAACATGGATAGGCTGTTTGACGTTAAGGCTAATCTGATAATGTTAAACTATGCCATTATATTTTACAGTATGAAGTAGACTGTATGTAGTATCCTCTAAGTTGGAAAAAAGTAGAGTTCACAAATGCATTTGATAATGTTAGTCTATTTACTCTTTCATCCAGTTAAAATTCTGAATAAGTGAATTTGATACAGTGTATGCATATTAGAGGGACATGGTGGCTCAGTGGTTAGCACTAGACTAGCGACTTATTCAGGGTGTATATTACCTCTCACCTGAAGACAGCTGCAGTCTATGCTTATGCCATAAGGACTGATTATTCATGCTTATTCAGTCCAACTCGAATTGGATTTTTTATTTCTTATTAAACAACTGTACTAAGATTTTTAACTCATTTGTCAACCAGATAATATTTCCTGTTTAAATCAGGGCAATATTGTGGTGTAGTGATTAACTTGTCTGCGTCACAGCAAGAAGATCCTAGGTTCAATTCCCGGGCTTGAATGTTTGCATGTGTTTACATGTTCTCCCCATTCTGCCATGGGTACTCCAGTTTCCTCTTAGGTGTGAGTGTGGGTGTGAATTGTTGTATGCGTGCTGGCTGTTGTATGTCTGCGATGGTCGGGCAGGCTGTTCATGGTGTACCATGGCTTTTCCCAGTGTCAGGTGCGATAGTCTCCAGCCTCTCTGTTACCCAAGTGGGAGTAAGTGGTTCAGCAAATAAATAAGTGAGAGTGAGTCACAAATTATTGTTTAATGACAAAAAATTTTATTTCAGTGACAATATACATCACTCAGTAAAAGGCACATTTCGGGGAAATATGCAGTCATTTTATTTATTTATTTTTATCTGCGACCATTTTGGCACTGGTATTGTAATTGCCAGTGTTTGTTTGTGTGTCTGTCTGTCTTTTTATCTATTTATGTTTTTATATACTGTATTGATCCCACAAGGGAAATAATTTTCTCGCATTTTACCCATCCAACATGAGCACACACACACATAAACAGTAAGCGCACACACAGTGGGAGCAGTGGGCTGCCACATACATTGGGGCACCCAAAGAGCAGTTGGGGGTTAGGTGCCTTTCTCAATGGCACTTTAGCCATAAACCAGCGACCTTTTGGTCTCAAAGCCACTTCTTTTACCATTAGGCTACGACGGCTTGTTTGTCTGTAAACCAAAAGCCTAATCACCCTTGTGTAAGGGATTTTATAAAACTCAGTAGGGACATTTTCCCTACCTGAGTCCCAGAGATTATTGTATTTTGGAATGCTTGTGTCAAAGGCAAAGGTCAGAGCAAGGTCACAATGTTTTGAATACACTTCTAACTCCCAAATAAGTGCTGTTAAACATGCCATTATTGTGGGACACTAAAAGGAACCCATTTATGGACTTTCAAATAATACCAATACATTTGACCCTGAGTAACCTTGAAAGGTTAAACCTCAGCCATCTCATAAATGTGACCCAACACAGCAAACAGGGTATTAAGTTGGATTACTAAATACTTGTTAACCTTTAAACATAATTTTCTCCAAAGTTGTATGCTTAAAAGGCTGAAAATTCCTGGCAAGTTTTGGTTAGGTACTCCAAAACTAGCAACAAATGTTAAGAAATCTGGTATTATTTTGAAGCTTAGGATATCAGCTACAAAATGGTAACTAAGAACTCAAATTAATAATTTCTACTCACTTTGCTGTGATTGGTCACAGATCTTTTATGTAAGAGAGGTTTTTATATACTGTGATATATTATAAAACTTACTGTAAAACACACACATAGGTAATTAAAACCAGTACCCATATAGGGCCGATTTGCTACATTATCCATGCTGTATGACAGCGCTCCCTTTGACTCTACGCGTGTCCCTGTAGTTTTCTTTTTTTGTTCTTGTTTTTAAATCTGCAACTTTTTAGATGACAATGTCTGAGACAGAAGCAAGTATAATCTGAAGACTTATCACAAGTTTTGGTGACAACTGAGAAGCTTGGAAAAAAAACCTTCACAACAATTTGTTCTTAAAACTGTGCTTATGTGAACATAAAAGAACTCATATGACTTTCAAGCCAGATGAGGATCACTCCATGTATTGATTTGATCTAGTTTAGTTACACTTGCCTGTGTTTGTTATATATTTAGTAACCCTTGGGAAATATCATCTTTTTAAAAAGCATCTTCACTTTACATACATCAGATGTACATTTCTTTACATGCAAGTGTCTGGGCTGGGCTCCATCAGTAAATTAATTATTCAATGTAAATATATAATTATTACTCACTTACTCATTTGCTGAATCGCTTAATCATACAAGGGTCACAGGGAGGTTGGAGTCTCAGCTGACACTGGTCGAAGGCGGGGAACACCCTGAACAGCTTGCCAGAACATTGCAGGGCAACAAACACACCCAACCATTCACACTCATACTTACAGTTAGCCTTAAATGCATGTCTTTTAGACTGCGGGGTAAAAACTGGAGAATCTAGAGGAAACACACAGGCACGGGAAGAACTTGCAAACTCCACAAAGATATGCAATAACTATGCAACCATGCCACCTTACATTATATACAT
>JAOUQZ010000044.1:11834679-11851815 GCA_028564935.1 Neosilurus hyrtlii
ACTGTTCTTCTGAACATGGCTTCTCTTGCCTTGAAGTTTCAATCAAGCGTTTAGCCGACGCACAGAGAACGTCATTTTCACTTCCTTTTCCTTGTAACCGCAGCACGGAGTTCGGCGGATAAAAGCCCGGTAGCAGTCTCCTTCGTTTTTATGCTTGATGTTCATGTCTTTCATGATGACATGATCACCACGGCATTTGTAGAAAGTACCAGGATAGTGAGTGCAAAAAAGGCGACTGCTCACAGACTGTTATCCGTCGTGCTGTCGTTACAGGAAAAGGAAGCGGAAATGACACCGTGCTGTCATTTGTTTTAACTCCTTTTTACATCATATAGAAATATATATAATGTTCATTGTGTGAGGCAAAGCAAATACAATGCAAATAAAAAACAATGACCCACAAATATCGATGCGACCCTATAATTGGTCCGGGTTACCGGGGACTGTTATTGCCGATGGACAGGTGTCGCTATGTGACTGCAGACTCTACATTCAGCTGCATTGAGTTCCTTTCTATAAATATTTATATATTAATTTATATACATTTATATACATATAATGTCCCACTGGATAGCAACTTAAAAACACTTTTTTTTGAAGTGTTGTGAATGCAGCGCTATGGTCCGAATGTCCGTGTGAGCCCAATAGAAACGAGGCAGACAGCCAGGCACGGAAGAAAACTCTCCATGGCAATGCTGCTGTAATTTTCACTCATTGAGAAATGTTTCTCTGCTTGCATCGAACCCGGCCAATGTCCCGTCCCCGAGTGCCATATACCCCACTGTGATTGGTAGGTTTGTTCAGCTCCGCCTACAACACTGTAAAGTGCCATACATATTAATCTTGTGGACCGCAGTAACATTACTTTCATATTAAGGCGGGGGCCACAAACTATTGTTCTGCGGGCCGCAATTGGCCCGTGGGCTACGGGTTTGTGACCCCTGATATAGAGATTGCTTATCTACTTTGATCTGATCATTACTTCTACAAAGAACGTTAATTACCACTCAGAAAGTGTATCCAGCCCAGGTAGTAGTTTTTATTTACTTGGGTTTTTCTAACTTGGGTTTCAATAATTTCATTAATTATTAGTAATTTTATTGCTGGAGAAGAACAATTAGAAAGCTAACAATAAATGAGCTCACTGCAGATTGTGAACAGACCATCTGTCTGTTGTAATGGAAATTACTTCCTTCTAAAAGAAGGACTTTGTTTCTGTAGTTCAGGTTTATTTTGGTTTATTGTTTCTTTGTTGTAGATTTAGTGATTATTAACAAGAATAAATTCTAGTCTATACTACTAATGAGAAAAAAGGCTGATAATGCCATATGTTACTGTAAGTATATACATTACAAGACATTGCTACTTTCTGCATCTTTATCTTAATGCTAAACTACAGAATCTGAACATGACAATTATCTGAATACACAAATAAATATCTGAGGGTATCATTTCATATTTATTTTTTTAAACCTATGTTGCATTATGGTTTAGAGACAAAATTGGGTCACTGGCTTTTGTAACCTTACTATACGGATAAAGGGGGGACTAACTGGGCTGTGTCATTATGGCACTTGTTCATGTGGAAAACTGAATTGCAGGGCGGTAACTAATTCTGTTCCTAACGTTAAACTCTTCATGCCTATTCTGTGGAACATAAAACATGGAAATCTCAATGTGTTCATTTTTTAAAATTTGACTGTACAAGTACATTCAATTGTAGTACTTAGTTTTAGGTTTCACGGTGTTTCTACTAAACAGACTGAATCTTATATTATTATATACTGAGTCTGATTTGTGCTTAGTGACACCCTGTGGTTGTTCACCACCCTGTTCACTGCATCATTCACAACCCTGTACAATCCATGCATGTATAAAATATATAAGAAACAAATACGAAAACAGTTTTTAAAGGAACTGAACTAGGCACTAAAAACATAAGGGTAGTAATAAATAAAATATTAATATATCAACCCATTCGTTAATTAGGAAGACTGATTTGTACAGTGTGCCAAATTATCTAATATGAATGTTTTATATTTAAACTGGGTTTTTACCCCTCAGCCGATTATGCTTGGAAGGGTATAGTTGTTGGCTTGGCGGACGGGCAGGCGGCAGGACAGTAATATTGTCCAGGCCACTTTCCGGCTCATGCACATGCCAGCTTTCTGAACATTTGCACAGGCAGTCCCTATAAGCTAAATCTCTGTGTGAGTTAGCTAATTTGCATATGTGACCTTGACCTTGACCATATAAAGTTTGTTCGGAACACTGCTTGGCTCATATACGATAGCTTTTCAAACTTTTGCCTAGGCACTCCCTATGACCTAAACCTGTGTTTGGGGTAGCTAATTTGCATATGTGACCTTTGACCTTAGCACAGTGACCTTGAACATATAAAATTTGTCCAGGCCATTGCTTGGCTCATACACACGATAGCTTTCTTAACTTTTGCATAGGGACTCCCTATGACCTAAATCTGTGCATAGGATGGCTAATAAAATGTTGATTGTCCGAAACTGTTTGTATGGGGGATGGCTTTTGTCCTCCATGCACTTGAGGCATCCTGGCTAAAGGGTTACAACGTTCTATAGAACGGCTATTTTTAATTATGTATTATGTTCAATCCTTTATATCTAGTAGCTTCTTAGAATCCAGTAGAATGAAATGAACACCCCCAAAATGTCTGGCCTGTATTATACAGTGCTTTTTATTGATTTCAGCTGAGCATTAAAATAAACTACACAAAAAAAAAAGAACACAAAAAAAAAAGAAAACACACATTATAGACTTCAGAGAATCTATCAGCAGGGAATGCACATACCTCAATAAAGATGACGTAACACCAGCCTAACCTATTTACCAGATCTTTACCAGGTCTGAAAGACTATTTGAGTGTACTTTTGTGTACACAAAACTGTTACCCGGCTGAGCTAGTTCGTCTAGCTCCTGCCTACACCATCACTGCCTGCATCAAGACCCAGTACTGAATAGGTCATGTCGCCCAAGGCATGTGCTGTAGCACCTGAAGAGAAAGACTGAACACTGAACCTAACAATTATAATATACTGTTGTAAATAAAACTTGCACATCAAGAACAGTTTAGTCAAGAAGAGTTCAGATTGATGTACTTCGGTCTTACAACTGGTTTAGTGACATTGCACCAAAATTCTGGCATAAGACAGAAATGATTTCTTAAAATCTCTGAGTGTGACTTCTGCTAGGATGCTCACTTAAAAGCTACCAAGAGAAGGACAACATAAGATTCTGAAAACTAGCAGCAACAAATATAGTAATTACAATAAAAACTAAACATAACAATGGACAAAAGATAATCAGATAATATATGAATCTTTTATCAAGCACACAGTAAATGGTTTTGTTTATGCTTCCCTGGTATGGCTTGTCTATTTTTTAAATGTATTTATTTTTTTAATTGCTTGTTGCTTGCATGCATCAACCTAGATCACACTAGTTGATACCATAAGCTGAACATACCAATTATTTTAAATTTCTGGTCTATCATTTATTAGAGGTTTGTATTCTATCATTCGACATGGATAAGTCAATTTCTCACCCAGCTTCGTAAAGAATTCTAATCTTTTATTGGGTGATCCAACAAGTAATGAGCATTAAAGTATTGTGATTAGCAGAATAAAACCAGCTTAAGTACGTTACCCCGTCACTAAATACTCATCCCCAACACTGTGCACTGATTACTTTGGACTAACAACACATTCTGAAACCTAAATCTAAAACCTTGATCCTCCATCATCTCACCCTTATGCACTATAATCAGCATTTCCCCAACATTGTACAAACAGCACTTTTTTCCCCAATATTCCACTATGGTGCAAATGCTACTACTTTTTCAGCAGGTTTTTTATTTTTTTTTTTGGGGGGGGGCAAAATGTCTTTGACGGTTATTTTAATTACATATGGACAATACCATGGCATAGTGGTTAACATGTTTTCCTCACAGCAAGAAGGTGCTGGGTTCGAGTCTTGGGATCAGTGAAGTGTTTGAGGTTTTGTAAAAACACACAAATATGTGCGGAGTATGCATGTACTCCCTGTGCCTGCGTGGGGTTCTTCCAGGTACTACTTACAAGGTCCAAAGACATGCACATTAGGCTAAGTGACCGTTTCAAATTGCCCCTAAACGTGAGTGTGAATTGTTGTGGTGTGTTGGCCCTGCGACTGGAATGGACTGACATTTTGTTCATGGTTAACCCTGCCTTTGCTCCGAGTTGGCTGAGGTAGGCGCCAGCCTCCCTCAACCCTAGTAAGATTAAACAGGTTGACAAACAAATTATTGATCAGGGTCGGGGGGAGGCTAGCGCCTATCTCAGCCAACTCTGGGCGAGGGCAGAGTACACCTTAAACAGCTCCCCAGACCATTGCTGGGCCAACACTCACACAACCTTTTACTCTTACCGAGGGGCGATTTGGAACAGCCAGTTAGCCTACTGTGCATGCTTTTTGACTGTAAAAGAAAACCGGAGTACCCGGAGGAAACCCACGCAAGCATGGGGAGAAGATGCAAACTTCACACGAAAATGTCCGAGCCCAGGTATCAAACCCAGGCCTTCTTGCTGTGAGGTGGACGTGCTAACCAACCTACTGACAAATTACAGCAGGAACAGCTGAGAAAATGTAGAAGCCTGTCTAGAAGCTTTAAGATGAGGCACTGATAAACCTGTAAAACAGTATCCTCACAAGCCTTTCCAGGCAGATGAAATAGCATCTGCAAAAATATAGATATTTAGGTTCACAGTTTAATGCACGGTAAATAAAATGGGCTCTGTGATCCCTTAATACAGGCATCAGTGCTATTTGGGTCTTGGGTAATAGATAGATTTAGGCATTGCCTAAAAGTGAAGATCCCATATGATCGTCTTTACTTGACAAGTTTTTTGTGGGAACTCTCAAACCCTAAACATATCATATGTGTTTCAAGTTAAATTCATTTTATAATAACTTGTCTATAGAAGGGAGTAAAAATGAGGCAATCGAACACACAATCTTAGTCTCGACGCAGTTAGTTGTTTATTTATTTCACGTCATTAACAATGAGGTCACATCTTGTGACCTGAGTATTTTACGCTGTTCTCTATATTACTCTCTCCCAGAAAAAACCTTATTTTTCCTTTTTCGAGATATAAAATTGTCAAAAAAAAATAACACATGGTTCCCATGTGTACACATACACTGGAAGGACGAGAGATAGGAACGGACGTATGCTATAGGTCTATCTTGATGTTCCAAAAGCAACTCGATGGTTAGACTCTTTTTCCTTACCATCATTGGGGTTTCAATTCACAGAAGTATTTAGACAATGTGCAATAATGCAAATGTTCAAAAGCAAGTCAGAGATGTAAGTGAAGTATTCTCGTCATTGCTTCAGTGGTTCAGTAGATTCTGAATCAAAAAAGATTTTTTCCTGTGTATTTCTAAGAGCCTCTTATTGATTACCTTTGATTATGGGTGGTGGAAGAGTGGATAGGAGCAAGATGGCACGATGTCACATCATAGCCTGGTACTATGAAGATATTAAATATGCTCAGCTCAGCATCTTCTTAAAGCATTCTACTCCCAAGGGTAGAGTTTTTAAAAAAGATCTGTGTTATTTGCATGGTTGGCAGTGCAGATTTTAATAAGATATTTTGCCATTTAAAGAAAACCAAAAGAACAAACAGAAAACAATAAATGTCTTAAGTAATTAACTACAGTAAGTGGAGTAGTGTGTAACCTTCTCCATCAACTGTTTTCTTCAAATCTTCATTAAAATTTAAGGCAGATGATAATGGTTAATACACTATTTTGAAATAGTTTGTTCCAGCCTGCTTTCTGTATATATACACACATACACACACACACACATATATATCTGTTTGCATTACAGTCATTCTTGGGAATACAAAATTCCTTACTATGTTCAAAGATCTTTTCAACTATTAGACAGCTCGACTTGTCCATTCTACCATTCTTTTAACCAGAGCCTTATTACAGTGCAGTCTTTGCGGCCCACTGCATAATTCGGATGCCTGAGGGCTATGCAAAGGACAGTGCACTATTTGTTTTTTTATTTTACTGCAGCAGTGATCAAGTGTTCTCTCTTTCCTGGCATGTTATGTTAATTAACTCTTTTTTTGTACATCATATATAAACAACTGAGAATGGAAAATTAGAAAGGGCATCCAGAAGACGAGAGATTCACCCAGGAGGAATATATGAGTTTATAATCTTAATATAAAAGCAAACAGCACTTTTTAACGATTAACCTCAAAACTCTTTTAAAGTAGTCCCTGATAATGCTAGAATAAGCTTGTTTAACCATGTCTCTGAGGAGCAGCCTGCAACTTCTGCAAAGTATAAAAAAGCCAAAATGCCTTTGCCAGATTTATTTAGAGAATGTGTCAAAGTAAAAAAAAAAATTTAAAACCTGTATTCATAAGGCTCTATGCAAATTGTCCTGGCAACCAACACTGAGGGCCCTGCTCTGGCTGAAGTAC
Source organism: Neosilurus hyrtlii (assembly GCA_028564935.1). NCBI lineage: Eukaryota > Metazoa > Chordata > Actinopteri > Siluriformes > Plotosidae > Neosilurus > Neosilurus hyrtlii. The sequence continues at coordinate 11,841,195 of JAOUQZ010000044.1, forward strand.
ACGGACACTCAGGAATTTAAGACACTTGTGGGTATCTTTCAACTCACCAGAGGTAATTTGACATTTGATTGTGATCCGTGACCTTGACCTTGAAGCAAGTGGCCTGGCCAACCATATAGTAAATATGGCCTGGACAATGATTTTTCTTTCTAAGAAGATCAAAGTGACTTAATGTTGGCACCACCACCCCTTCCCAAGATGTATAAGTATGCTCAGTGTATGTGAGGCTAAGCATAGGAAATACAGGCCGGACAAGCTTTTTCCTTATAAGTGTGTGTCAAAGGTCAAGGTCACATTGACCTAATGTTGGTATGCGACACACCGACTAAAGACTTTACAGAAGTCCACCAAATTTGAAACAGGCATTGCTGACAAATTAGAAGTTACAGTCCAGACTAGGATTAAGAGGGACGGACAGACTGATCACCAGAGGGTGTCCGCATAGCGTGGCCCAAATAATTACACAGTAGAGATAAAATTTAACTGGAAGGAAAGTAAAGTGGGAAGCTTGATAACCCCTAATTGATAACACTCTGATCGTGCTGTATTTTTTAAAGGATGTCTGCAACGTTGCAGAGCACCACTCCCCATTATTTGTTAGCATCACAACCTAGCTAGAAATTTTTTATTTCTACTGATCTTTTAATTGTGGCCCCTAAAGAACCAACAGCATGTTGAAAGCTCAATCCAATAGCTACATGTATAGACACCAGAACATCGGGAATAAAGGTACACAAAAATTTCAGAAACACTGAAATAAGATGCTAGTAGGAAAAGACAAAAAGGAGCAATTATCATATTTTGTGAATGTTAGGTTTTCAACCCCAAAATGGGTGACAGTAATCTTAAAGGGCACTGTAAAACTCCTTCAAAAAGGAATTCTACATGTAGTGTGGCAAAGGATGTTGGGTGTTCTTAGTCAGCTGTGTCTAATTTTTGCAGTAGGAATAAATAAAATGGAAAGAATATTTAAGGAAAGCATTAAGAGAAAACCAAGTAAGATGTCAACGCATCAGTACAGCAAAACGAAAAGAATATGCTTTGAAATTAGAACAAGCACAAGAAAGCAAATGGTGGAAACAGGACTAAATGTTTTTAACATAACAGTGAGAAACTGACAGAATGTGACTTTTTTAAAGTCAAAACCAGCACCAACACCTAAACACAAACAGTCATGGAGTGTAGATGACTGAATGAAAGTGGTGATGAAAGACACGTCTACACTGGCCAAGCAGATGACACCGGAACTTCTTCCAGCTCTGGTTTAATGAAACATAAAAAAGAAAACACCACTAGTTTATAACATGGGATTATATGTCGGGTAAAGGAGCTGGGGAGATGGCAATTATTACATCAGCAGTCAGTGTGCACGTATACATTGAAAACGTCGACACTTTTCTCATTCCATCAGTAGATGATAGGTTTGTTGATAACTGACTATTTTTCCAGGATTATAATTATCCTAGCAAAAGAGAAAATACAGTTTAAGCTTGTCTTTAGGAAATGCTGAAGAAAATCCATGACATGGCCAACAAACAGTCCAGAGCACAATCATAGTGGAATTTTTTTTTTTTAAATGATCCTTGTCAAGGCTCCATATTCCAAAGCTGATTTTGTCAACTCCTATTCATGAACACTGGAACCAGCGTAATAGAGAATATTGCTTTTCATTAATGGAGTCCATGCCTCAAAGAATTCTAAGAGCAAAAAGTACTAATAATGATTCCAACTTTTTCCCCTTAACTCTGCGTTTTTCCACATTATTCCTCTAGTTGATGTGGAAAAAATGTCTTAAATTAAATATAATTAACTGTCATTAGTTTGTGGTGTGTTTCACAAAACCAGAATGTTCCACTAGTAAACAAAAACAATGTTTCATAATCTGTGATCTATCTGTTTTGCAGTATAAAAACTGGGGTTGCTAGGGGTTGTTAACCTGTAGTTGTCATGGGTCCTGTAAGTATATGAACTGAAATGGCCCTAGGACACGTTCCTATCTTGTCTCTGGCTGAATACAATGTAAATAAAACATCAGTAACTGGTGCAGAAGAGAGAACAGGTTGTTCTGTGTATACAAAGCTGTGCTATGATTTCTTGAAAATGTGTAGCTATGGATTGCTCACATTAGCCGTAGTATTATCAGTAGTAGTAGCATGTTGTTTATTTTGCATAATTATACTTCATGTATATTTGTGTGTTTTTACAAAAAGCTCAATCTCTTATTTCCATTGACAGTCTCTCAGCAGCCTGGTCTTCAGGGCTATGGTGACCCCAGCGTTGCCATGACGATGCCTCTAGCCCCTGCCTACCCAGGCCAGCCCAGCACAACTCACATGATGAGTTCGTACCCACCACCACCATCCTACTGCAACCACCCTCCACCATCTTACGACCAGGTCTTCAAGACCACAGAGAAGAAGTAGGTCCAAATGTTCACCATGGCAAAACACACTCCAGCAGATCAACGATCTGAGTCAGGATGACCCGACGCGATGCTGCCCAGAATCTCTGGCGGCCTAAAGCTCAAGTCTCAAGTAGTTTCAAGTGGCTTGTTTTAATTTTGTGTGCTTGTTTTATGATACAGCATTTTATGTTCATTGTTCAGCATTTTAGAGGTGGACAACTGCTTTTATCTGACTGTGTATTTAAATAAAAAGAACATGAAGACTTTTCTGGATGGAGGAACATGCAGAACACGAACTGTATCTCAGTTCAAATATTAAAAGTTTTACAGTTCAGAATAAAGGAACCAGTGAACGCAAAAAGATGGACAATGGCACACTGTAAAGAAAAAGGCGGTTAATCCAATTGTCATTGTGTGAACGAGTTGTTCAGAAGACAATAACAGCTAGTTTTGAAGGACACCCTTGCTGAGCTTACTGCAATGTCTGGGCAAGCTGGAAGCCTAGAAGCTTGGGACAGAGAAATCAGACCATCTTTTCTAGGGATTACTGCAAGGATTACTTTGAACAAGAGGGACTCTACAGGCACCAATATTTCCTGTGCCGTTGGGTTTCTTTTAAAACACCTCACAAGGCAGTTGAGCAGGTACAATGATGATAACCAAGCTGAAAGACCTTTTGCGATGATGATAACCAAGTCGAAACGACAGCACACCTTTCAATCCACTAGTTAAGCAGGTCAACACACGTCATTCATTCATTCTCACCATTATACAGCAGATTCCAATGGCACCTGTAAGTCAAGGTCTGAATCTGATCACTTGATAGTGATATACCTGAAGAGGACAAGTCCAAGGTTTGCCCATTCGTGATATCCAGCATGCACCCATTCCACTGCCATATACTGAGCCAACCTGAGCTCGGGCCTCCTTGCTCATATGTAGGTGATCAAAACAGTTTCTTTGTGTTTTATTAATGTAGTTATTGAATTTGCCATCTCATCCTTCATCATAGAGGCAGTCTGGTGAGCCTGTGGAACTTCTTTCAAACACAAAATCATGTAAAAGTATCCAGCTGTGTCAGGGACCAAAAACCTTTGCTCAAAAGCACACTCTTGAAGGATGGGGATAAGAATTACATAGTGCACAATTTACTGTAGTAAGAACTTTTAGCAATTTATAGCATTTATGTTGGGGAAAAAACTCCATAAAATGTAGGCAGAAACACAGCACCAAAATTGCAATAAATTATTGTTCTTGTTGTAGCTGTGTCAATTTTCTTTGACAAAAAGGTACAATGACAAAATAACTTAACCTTAAGGAATTAGCTTAATAACTTAAGGAATTAGCATTTGCCTGGGATGAAAGGCAAAGCACCAGGTTTAATATTAACATGTTCCTTAATGATGATATTCCTTGAAACCACCTGTCATTCTTTTATCTATGTAAGAGAAACAGGACTTTTAATTTACCTTTTCAGGAAAAAAAGGATTCTAAGGGATTTCAAGTAAACTAGATGAAAAGTAGGAACATGAGTAGAAGAAATTAGGACAATTTTTTGGACAGGATGCTATTTGATAGTTTTACTTGTGTTAATTATGTACATTTTAATGGCTGTTCTATGCAAAGTAAAGATTGGGTCAGTTATATGTACAACTTGCTTAGTTGTTGTAATAGGTCTGTGTTGTATCACTGTATCAGACTTGGCTAAAAGACATGCAGATGACAGGAAACCTGGAAATGAGCTGTAAAAAGAAAGTTAGCAAAAAACAAAAGAATATCCATCCTTTAACTAAAAAAATAATAATAAAAAAATAAAATGATAGGAAGATATACTGTTCCATCATACTTTATCCAATAAACGTTCATTGACATGTCAATAACCAACAGTGTCATGCTTTATATTAAAGAGAATTCGTGATTACAATACCAAAATTCAATTTTTTCATTAGGAATGTCCTATGATTTTGTTTCCACATTGTTTTTGCATGCAATGAGGAGCTGTGTAGATGTAGACGAAAGACGTATCATTTTATTCAAGATAACCCAACTGAAGACGTTTGGTTAAGCAGTTATTTTGAACATTTGTGCACATATTCCCCTCATCAATACACTCACTCACTCACTCATTTGCTGATCAACTTAATCCTACTAGGGTCACAGGGAGGCTGGTGCCTATATCAATGAACACTGGGCGAAGGTGATGGTACAATGGCAGGGCAACACTCACACATATGGGCAATATGGAACAGCGAATTAGCCTAATGTGGATGTTTTTGTATTGTGGAAGAAAACCGGGAGAGTGCCCGGAGAAAACACACACAAGCACAGGAAGAACTCCACACAGAAACACCCGAGTCCAGAAATCAAACCCAAGACCTTTCTACTGTGAGGCAGACATGCTAACCACTATGCCACCGTCATCAATACAGTGGGGTCCAAAAGTTTGAGAACATTGTAAAAATTATTTATTAAAAAACTCTGACTTTGGATCAAATCCCACTACGGAAGGAATAAGACTCGAAGAAAATCTGAGCTTTCGTACAAAGTAGTTAACATGGACAATATCACAAATTTGTTACATGAAAAAAAGTTACGTAGAAATTGTGAACATTACTGAGTAATCAAATTATTGTGGTCTTACAATTTCTTGACCCCACTGTACCTTTAGTTTATCAGAATTTTCCTACAAGGCAAACAGGCTAACTGATCATTAGACTAATTGCATCCATCTGCTTTAATAATTTTCTGAATTTCACTGCAAAAGGTTTAGCTGAGTTAACCTTAAAATTTGTGGAAATGTTCTTTAAAAAGGTCATTGTTCCCCAGCTGTCTTCAACAAATTTAGAGTACAAGTATATGCTTTTTTGTGAGGTTTGAAAACTTGGGAGTATCGCAACAACACATGAGGACACTGATTTCCAGGCTTAAAACCAATTTGCAAAATTATTTAAGTACCAACAATCTGCCTGTGTGTTTAAAATCATACCTTCTGATGCCTTTGCTGCTCGGGAACCAAATGTATACAAGACTACGAAATTTTCAAGAAGGTAACTGAAAGAAACTATCATTCATCCATTCATTTTCTGAACCACTTAATCCTAATTAAGGTCGCAGGGAGGCTGGTGCCCATCTCAGCCGACACTGAGCAAGGGCAGAGTACACCCTGGTCAGCTTGCCAGGTCCAATTTTCTACTGTGATCAATGAAATTCATTTGTATTTGTATAGTAACAGGTGGGGGTCCTTTGGGTTTTTTACACCCGAGCTTAGTGGCTCATCACAGCTGGAGATTAATCCCACAAGGCCAAGTCACATTCGGTGAGTGTGTCATAATAGAATGAGTACATTACATTTGTGGTGTCAAAAGTAATCATTTCACTACCCTTCTACCTCGACCTGTAACCTGACACTTTTCTGACAGCTGTCTGCAATAAACAATTACAAAAATTTTATTAAAGTACCACCTGTTTAAAAAGTAAAGTTTTCATTTACATTTAACTCAGCCTCATAGCATAAAGTTCAGTCACAGGAAATAAAATCTTTGCGACTTGCAGTTACAAGTACTGATGATTCTCTATTTCAGGAATTCTTGAGTAGGTAATTGGTTTTAACTGAAAAAACAAGCATTGCTAGCAAATACCAAGAGTTCAAAGTTGACTAAGGACAACAGCTTTTAACAAAAAGTCAGAAAACTTCTTTTAATTAACAACAACCCTTCTTACAACCCGTCTACAATGGACTCTAGTTCGCAATTACTAAGCAATCTGCACAATGAAGCACCTGAACCTCACCAAGCTCAGTGACTTCCACAAACATTCACAGAATTGGGTTTGGACTAATTAAATGTTTTTTAATTTACTCACGATCATGTTTTCACTGGACATCGCATTAAATGTAATATTTTTTACAGACTTTTACCAAAAAGTTGTGACACTGCATAAAATGTAAATAAAAGCAGAATGCAAATATGATTCGCAAATCTCATAAACCCATATTTTATTAACAATAGAACACAGAAATCATATCAAATGTTGAAAGATAATTAACTATTTTATGAAAAATTATATAGCTTATTTTGTATGTGATGGCAACAAAAGGATGGAAAATCAAAAAATGAAAAAGTGTCAACCAATCACCACCTAGTGGTGAGCTAGCTCTGATGGTGGGGTAGGCTGCCCTCCAGACCTGGGAGACCCAAGCGTGTAGTTAGGGTCTCCTGGGAATGTTTAGCGGATAATGTCAGAAGGGCCCTCACCTCCCACCTCTGCCAGAGATACAACGACATCCCAATGGAGGCCAGGGACATAGAGTCTGAATGGGCCATGTTCCGTATCTCCATTATTGAGGTGGCAGCCTGGAGCTGTGGCCGGAAGGTCATCGGTGCCTGTCGTGGGGGCAACCCCCCGAAACAGGTGGTGGACACTTGCGGTGAGGGAGCCGTCAAGCTGATGAAGGAGGCCATCGGGTCCTTTTGGCCTGCGAACCCGAGGCAGCAGACGGGTTACCAACAGGCCAAACGTGCTGCAGCCTGGGCTGTTACCAATGCAAAATCTTGGGCGTGGGAGGAGTTCGGTGAGGGCCTGGAAAAAGACTATCGGTTGCTCTCGAAAAGGTTCTGGACCACCATCCTATGCCTCAGGAGGGGGAAGCAGTACCCCACAAACACTGTTTAAAGTGGAAGTGGGGAGCTGCTCACCTCGATTGGGGAGGTTGTTGGGAGGTAAAAGAAATACTTCCTCCACCTCCTCAATCCCACCAACAAGCCTTCTGTGTAGGAGGAAGAGCCTGGGGGGTCAAAAGGGGGTCTGCCCATCACTGGGGCAGAGGTTGCCAAGGTAGTTAAAAAGCTCATTGGTGATCGGGCTTCAGGGGTGAACGAGATGCGCCCTGAATACCTCAAGGCTCTGGATGTTGTAGGACTGTCTTGGTTGACACGTTTTTACAACATTGCCTGGTCATCGGGGGCAGTACCTCTGGTTTGGCAAACCGGGGTGGTACCAGAGAGTGTTTTTCAACTATCGTGGAATCACACTCCTCAACCTACCCGGGAAAGTCTATTCGGCGTACTAGAGAGGAGGATCCGACTGATGGTTGAACCTCGGATTCAGGAGTAACGATGTGGTTTTTGTCCTAGCCGCAGCACCCTTGACCAGCTCTACACACTCTACAGAATCCTGGAGGGGGCATTGGAGTTTGCCCAACCTGTGCACATGTGCTTTTTTGGACTTGGAGAAGGCTTTCAACTGTGTCCCTCAGGCTATCGTGTGGCGTGTGCTCCGGGAATATGGTCTATCGGACCCGTTGCTACGGGCCGTTCGGTCTCTGTAAGGATAAAGAGATAAAGATACAGAGATCTTTGTCAAGTGTTGCATGAACAATCAAAATCAGTTTAGCAGCAATTATAAAAAGTACACAAAAGACAACCAAGGTAACTACACTAAGCTATATATGTGCATATACCTACATACACATATCTAAATGTACACATACAAACACAAATACATACAGTAGTGTGCAGTGAAGATTATACACCACCACTTTTGTCTAAAAGGAAACCTATTAAAAAGACGTAAAAAATTACATTTCTATAATTTTTTGGTGAAAATGTAGTGAACAATGCTATTGTAGGCAATGAGAACCAGTATGACTGACAAGTATATTGAGGTAAAAGTATGGCAAAAAAACAAAAACACTGAAAATACCAATTTTTCAGAAAAATTTAAACCATATGGAATGGATTTTACTTATTTTTATTAGGAGCCCTTTTTATTAGGAGAAAAAGTGGTGGTGTATAATCTTCACTGCACGCTACTGTACATATATATGAAAACACATATACATCTATCAATATATTCACATATAGACAGAAGGTACGGTATACTCTGTATTGCTGGAGCCAGAGCTTGATCTGCATTTGAACATGTCAAATTCGTTTCCAGTGGGGGTTGGACTCCACCAAGGCTGTCCTTTGTCACCGGTTCTGTTCATGATATTTATGGATAGTATTTATAGACACAGCCAAAGCGTTGAGGGGTTCTGGTTTAAGGGCCATAGGATCTCGTTTCTGCTTTTTGCGGATGCCGTTGTCCTTTTGGCTTCATCGAGTCGGGACCTCCAGCTGTCGCTGGAGCATTTCGCTGTTGAATGTGATGTGGTCGGGATAAGAATCAGCCCCTCCAAAGCTGAGGCCATGGTTCTCAGCCAGAAAACGGTGAAATGCACCCTCCAGGTCTGGAATGAGGTCCTGCCCCAAGTGGAGGAGTTCAAGTATCTCAGGGTCTTATTCATGAGTGAGGGAAGCTTTCTTCGCAGGGTGGCAAGGCTCTCCCTTAGAGATAGGGTGAGAAGTTCTGTCATCGGGGTGGAGCTCGGACTGCTGCTCCTCCACGTTGAGAGGAGCCAATTGAGGTGGCTCGGACATCTGATTAGAATGTCTCCCGAATACCTCCCTGGTGTGGTGTCTCGGGCATGTCCAACTGGAAAGAGACCCCGTAGCAGCTTAGGCTGCTGCCCCCACGACCCAACCCCGGAACATGCGGAAGAAGATGAAGATAATAATAAAGTTGTCAATAACTATATGACTAGGAATTTTGGAGATGCTGATGTGAGGGGGTGTTTATGTAGCATTTTTAAAGGAGTCTCCAGTGTCAACGATTTGTAATTGTTAGAGGTGAAGCTGTACTCAAGTAGTCAGGGCTTTTAACTTTCTCTTTAACACAAACAGTGACTGCTGGGGGTTGCTTTACAAGATTACACTTAAACAGACACAAAGACAAAAGTATCATGTTTATCAATTCATAATAAAATGTAGGTAAATTGCAGTGGGATAAGAGGAATAAAACACTCTTTGCTAAAGGAAACTCAACGTCAGGCTGGTACCAACCTGTTGTATTTTGATATTTACATTGTATGTAGATCTTAATCCAGACAGATATGTTTCATTTGAAGAAACCCAATTTATTTTAACATTCTTGACATCATTGCCTCATGAAATGCTTTTTACTAGAAAGGTTTGGTTCATATTTCTCACACTGTCACTGGGTTATCAATCTCAACATCACAGTTTCACCATAGAGATACTAGCACTCCCGCCACTGTGAACGCTTAACCAATATTACCGTTGTCTAAGATTTGGTTAAAGCGTACACTGGATCATTTCATCCACCCCATGCATAGTCAACAAAGACAGGACTGAAACACACAAAACAAAGAAGAGGTCCACTGAGGAATAATTCATTCAGAACACAAGCATGCAGCACAAAGGCCCAATTTCATGTGAATGCTAAGCCCTGAAAGCGAAAACACAGATCTTCTAGTATAGTGGATGAGAACAAACAGATCATTTTAACATTAGAAAATGATATAAAAACACCAAAGAAGGAGCAAACACTTGGAGGCTAAGGTGACTAAACTCAAGGTAGCTTGTCTTAAAGTTATAGGCAGAAGGTGGGGTGTTTTCTTTTTTTGCGCCTGCGTTCAGTGGTGCTGTTCAGTGCTGGAAGAGGCCAGAAAAGCTTTCACCACATCAAAACTGTTCAAAGTACAAGTCCGTGCTCTCAGAAACCCAGGTCAAAGTTCAAAGGCAGGAAAGCAGGAAGCCTCTGGCTGGGCGAGGTCTGAGAGGAAGTGAACCGCTCCAGCCATTCCTAAGAGAGAGGAAGACAAAGCCTTTGTTTTCACATTACCACTGTTTTGTCACATGACTTAATTAAACCTCATACCAAAACTACACTGATGAACTGATTTGGCTTTAAGGCATTAAGGAAAAAATGCACTGATTATCTAATGCTGGAAGATCTATAAAAGAAAACAGGTTGTCAGCTAGTAGAGATTTTCAAACATCTGTTTGTTTTTTAATTTTAAAGTTGAGAAATACTACAAAGAGAACTGATGCATTTCAAACACTTTAAAATATGAAATCTTAGAAATGATAAATATTCTACACCCTCCACTTTTATTCTACACATAAGGCCACATGAGTGCTGCAAAACAGCAGCAGCTATGAAGAGACATATATTAACTATAATGATGTGTCTCTGTCTGTACCTGGCTGGATTATGCTTCTCTTAATGAGTGAGGCCACCAGTGATGAGGTTTTCACCCTCAAAACGGCACGTTTGTGTACACATATATCTATATATCTGTGTGTGTGTGTGTATATATATATATATATATATATATATATATATATATATATATATAGAGAGAGAGAGAGAGAG
>JAOUQZ010000044.1:11896686-11911546 GCA_028564935.1 Neosilurus hyrtlii
AAAAATTCTGTATTAGTGCTTGAAGTATTTATATCTGCACTCTGATACAATAGAATGTGGACTACATCAAACACTTTCTTTTGAAATTAAATATAAACCCCATCAATATGTTACTGAAAACACTTGAAATGCCAGCACTGTCAGTATGGTCTATGAATATTTTAAGATTGTTTTTTTTTTTTTTATTTCCAAAGCCTGGGATTAATTTTGTTTGTACCTGCCCATGATATCTTCTCACAAATTTAGTTTGTTCTATTTCCCAAAATATAAACAAAGTAGTAGCCTAATTCAAAGCCCCACAGCCCTGCCCAGCAGTTACTAAGGCACTATAAATACATCTTCCAATGCCCCATGGGTTCCAGTGCTCACATCCATATGAAAGTAAAAACCTTCCACTCATCAGGTCCCAAGAGTACACCCCGACTTTCAACCAGAAGCTCTGTGAACCTTTCTTGAAAATGAATAGTGCAGCATCAAGTCATTCTTGTATTTATATCCATTGCATTCCTAAGATACTCTATACTGTGGGTTCGGAAAGTAATCAAAGGCAGTCAGTTTCTGAACAATTTATTATGGATTCCAGATGACATTGTTTAACTTGAATTGTTTTTTAGAAATCTTTGAGAATTCATTCATTCATTCATCTTCTGAACCGCTTATTCCTTTTGAGAATTTCTCTTTGAGAATAATTTCAGTATTTATTCAGCACTTTGTAAAAGCCCCTATAATAGTAATTACAGCTTCAAGACTTCTTGGGTGGGGCAGTGGTGGCCTGGTGGTAGGGTGCTGGCTTACTAATCTGAAGGTTGGGGGTTCAGCTGTCGGCCCCACTGTCACCGAGCGGTCATTGCTGTCCCGCCAGTGCAGTTAACTGGGTTATCAAAGGCCAGCCATGTCTCTCACTGCCTGTGGAATGTAAACGAACCATTACTGCCATTCGTAAAGAGTAGGCCATCAGTGTGTTTCTGCCCTGCGATGGCCTGGCGAGCTGCGGTGTACTCTGCCCTCGCCCAGAGTCGGCTGAAATGGGTGCCTTCCTCCCCGCAACCCTAATTATGATTAAGCGCTTCAGAAAATGAATGAATGACTTCTAGGGTAGGTCTTTCCAAGCTTTAAACACCAGGATTTAAACAATTTTTCACATTCCATCATAACCATTCAAGCCCAATACCATTAGATGAGTACCGCCTATAATTGCCTGCTATCTTCAGGTCTCTTAACAGATGTTCTAACAGAAATGGACGATGGCTATGCCACTCAAGGACATTCAGGCACTTGTCTTGAAACTTCTTCAGCATTGTCTGGGCTGTATATTGTGAGTTGTTGTCATGGTAACAAGTTAACTTTAGGTGTACACTGTAGAACAGGCTTTCTTCAAGGACTTCTCTGTATCTTCCTTCCCTCGGTTCCCTAATTAGACTACTATTCTTCCCTGTAGTGTTGGTATTTGCCAGTTGTTGAGCAGTAGCTGGTTTTTGTCTGATATAGTGTTTGGAATTCAGTCTGAACATTTTTTTTGCCTCAACAGACCATTTTTCCCCTTACAGTCTCAGTGTTATCCAAGTGCCTGAGATAAAGTCTGCGGACTGGATTCGATCTCATCCCACTACCAGAAAAATGGACAAAAAATGCATATGGTCAGGAACACTACTCAGACCGAGGCTGGAGATTCACAAGAGACTTGGGGCAGAAAACATTCCCCACACCATTACACCACCACCACCAGCCTGAACTGCTGACATATTGTGGATTAAATTAATGGATGCTTGTTGTGATATGCATGTCAAAATATCAAACTAAACAAAAACCAAAGACAAATAAAAAACTACATTCTCTTGCTCCATCAACACTATATATATACATCAACAGGCATTGACCAACTTGGACTCATTCATTCATCTATAGCAGGGGTCTCAAACTCGCGGCCCGCGGGCCAATTTCGGCCCGCAGGACGATAGTTTGCCTTAATGTGAAAGTTTAATGTTAGTGCGACCCGCAAGTTTGATATGTACCGGCACTTTACAGTGTTGTAGGCGGAGCTGAACAAACCTACCAATCACAGTGGGGTATATGGCTCTCGGGGGCGGGACATCAGCCGGGTTTGATGGAAACAGAGAAACATTTCTCAATGAGTGAAAGTTAGTGCCTGTCTGGCTGCCTTGTTTCTATTGGACACACGCGGACATTCGGCCCAACGCGCTGCGTTCACAACACTTCAAAATAAAAGTGTTTTTAAGTTGCAGCCCAGCGCGATATCATACACATATAAATAAATATATATATATTTATACACACACGTCAGTGGCATTTAGAGAGTTAATATGAGGTCTGTCTCTCTCTCTCTCTCTCTCTTTCTGACAAAATAAATCAAAGTGATGCGCACGCGGCAGGATAAAAGAAAAGTAGGAACTCAATGCAGCCGAATGTAGAATCTGCAGTCACATAGCGACACCATCAGCAATAACAGTCCCCGGTAACCCGGACCAATTGTACGGTCACCTTTTCCTGTAACAGTAGCACGGTGTCATTTCCGCTTCCTTTTCCTGTAACAGCAGCACGGTGTCATTTCCGCATCCTTTTCCTGTGACTACAGCACGGCGGATAACAGTCCGTAAGCAGTCGCCTTTTTTGCACTCACTATCCCGGTACTTTCTACAAATGCCGTGGTGATCATGTCATCATGAAAGACATGAACATCGAGCATTAAAACGAAGGAGACTGCTACCGGGCTTTTTTTCCACCGAACGCCGTGCTGCAGTTACAAGGAAAAGGAAGCGGAAATAACGTTTTCCATGCGTCAGCTAAACACTTGATTGAAACTTCAAGGCAAGAGAAGCCACGTTCAGAAGAACAGTTCATGTTCTTCAAATGTTCCATTCATGTTCAGGACCATTCATTATCAGAAGAAGGTTAAAGGTTAAAGAACTGTTAATACAGACATTAGAATCTGAATACAGCAGATATAGAAGACTGAAGAAACCTCATATAGTCGCTGAGCAGAGAAATCTAATTATTATTATCAAGATTATTATTATTTTATTTATTTATTCCTGGTTGATTGATTTATTTTATTATTATTATTAATTTGTTTATTTATTTTTCCATCTTATTTTGTGCTGAAAAATAAAAAATAAAGAGATTTGAGAAGATTGAAAATTTAAAAAGAAGGCTTTTCTTGTGGAAAACCTGATGCGGCCCAGCCTCACCCAGAGTCTGCCTCCAGTGGCCCCCGGGTAAATTGAGTTTGAGACCCCTGATCTATAGTAACTGCATCCCCTTGTTTAATTTCAGAGTTTTCTTTCCTACTTTTTGTCTGCATGATCTAAGACAAGTTTCTAAATTTTGGGGGTCAGTTTTGCTTTTATTAGTATATACTACACAGGAACAGTGCACTCTGACTGGGTCACTCATGGACACTCATGATTTATTATGTTTACTTGGTGCAGGCGGTGCAATCATCATGTGTGAAATGAAAAAATAAACCATCAAAATATTACTTTGTTTGCTTTCCTTGTGTTTCCATGTAGTATATACTAAAACACCTTTACAGGGTGCGGTTTACTTACGTTTCCATGTAGTAAGTATATTGGAACAGAAGGACTCTGTGGTTATGGCTATGGGTCTCTGATCAGACGGTCAAAGACTCAAACCCCAATAACAGTGACGATGCTACTGTTGGGCTTTTGAGCAAGACCTTTAGCCCTCAACTGCTCAAACTTAAATGTAAGTCTCGCTGGATGAGGTTGTCTAACAAATGCCATAAATGTAAATTTTATGTTCTAAACTGTTCATGTGTAGCTACACGGCATCGGTAGGTGTGGAGCTCACCTGACCTGCCTATGTAACGGTTAGAATATTCATTTATTCATTTTCTGAACCGCTTAATCCTAATTAGGGAGGCTAGTGCCCATCTGGGCTTCTGTGGTTAAACTTTAACTTCTTCATTGATATTCAGTCCTCTCCCTGGAACACTGGACACACGGCAGGAATACATATCGGATGGAACACAAGTTCAACAGAGGGCGTCAGCCGCATTCATTCCCACCTAGCAATAATCAATGGGTTTAAAAAGCTATCTATGTGTTTATCTATGTTGCTTATACGCTGCCATCATGTCACATTGGTGTTCGTTTTTTTCTGTCAAGCACGAGTGATACCTGCCTGTTTAAACAGTTAATTTTGGCCTTCAATTAACTATTGTGTGAACTATTGTGCCCTTTTGCTAAGAATGCACACCACTGAAGTGAATAAAAGCTTAGATCAAACTAGTTGGTGAGGTTTTCATAAAAAATATCAGGAAAGGTACAAAAGCATAAATGTTTTTTCTCCATGAATGGCATTATTATTGTTGATGAAAATAGGTTTGGTGTGAAATGGTCCTTAGAACCTTTCACTACTTTAGTTCCTCCCCTTAGTGGTAATAAAATTATAACACCCCACGATGTTGTAGTGATCTCTGTGTGAAAGCTTCAATAAAAGAAATATACTGTAGTCACCTGTCTAGTAAGAGTGTTTAGTAGAAATAAAATTATGAAAACTGTAAAAGAAAGGGCAGCCTAATGGTTAGAGAAGCGGGTTTGGGACCAAATGTGTGGCGATGTGGGAGTGAGCAGCATTTTCCCTTCCTCCACCTTCATGGCTGAACTGCCATTGAGCAAGGCACCTTATCCCCAACTGCTCTCCAGGTGCCACAATGTGTGGCAGCCCACTGCTCCGAGTGGTTGTGTGCTCACTCTGGATGGGTTAAATGCAGAAGCTAAATTTCCCTTGTGGGATTAATACAGTATATAAAAAAATAAAAAATAAAAAAACGAAGAAGAAGAAGAAAAAAAAGTGGGTGTTGCTAAGTGTCACACAGTGTTACACCATATCTGGGAAATAAAGTTTCTTGTTTGTCTCAAGCATGGTGCAATACCTGGCCATAATGCACAAACCGTGGTCAAGTCAGAATGAGCTCCTTGGAGAGGTCATTAAAAAAAACAGCCGTTTTCACTTTTCCCATTTTAGATGGAAGCCCCGGTGAAGCAAGAGTGTGTAAATGTAATCTCAGCTCTTCGCTGTCCCAGCAACCCTGACACAGGCATGGCTGAGACACCTGGGTATATCTGTTTGTGTGTGTGTGTAGGAGGCTGAATCGTAAACACATGCAGAATGCACCATCTGCTTACGTTACTCCACCAAACGCTGCAGACTAAATCACACCCCACAAACGCTGCAGGCAATCGGCCAGGTTTACAATGAACTCGTCTGGAAAGCAGAGCGGACGTTAGTCAATTTGACGCTCTCGAAAAAAACGACACCCAGGTCGAGCAGACGTTGATTAGATCATGGAATCGCATTATGGTGAATTAAGCCTAATGCAATTGGGTCTATTTTCTGTGTAATAAAAAGGACACTAATAAAGGTGGAGTGGAGGATGAGGCGACTATGGGCTTGATGGATGACAAGCAATAGAGGAGGGAAATCTGAGAGCGCTCAAAACACTACAGTGTATCTGCTTCTCCCTGTTTTACACACACACACACACACACACACACACACACACACACACATCTCTCCTGGGGGCTGCAGTTTGACTCATACATTTGCCTCTGATAACAGCAATAAACACACATGCAGGATTTTCACTTGTCAAAAAGCCACGAGGGTTGTTAGTAAAAGTGGAAGAGATGCGTCTCACAGCAAATCATCTCCTGCTGTGAAAGAAGGGGTGCGGCGACTAAGAAACGCTTGGTAAGTACAGTATGCAAGATCAACGGCGTACCTCACAGCTCTGCCATCTGTTGGGAATGTTGGGCCGTAATTTCTGCTCACACACCACCTTCCTCATTTCCTCCACTGACGGATCGGACTGCACCAGATCGTAGTACGGTAACTGATAGTCTTCGTGAATGCCTGAGGAAGGGGAGAAAAGAGCATTGTGCCGTCACATTACTCTATAAATCCAGAGTTTCCTCATTTATGTTAAAAGGCTGAGTTAGAAGTTCTCTTCATTACATGTGGTTTGTTATGTAGAGCTAAAAGGTAATTAAAGCCACAGAGAGGGAAATTTTTTGTTATCTAATGCACTACCAAAGGGAGGGACAAGACATGTTTTCCACTGAATACCTCCAATTGAGCATCTGCTTGCAATTTCCCAGAAGACTAAGCCCATGGCGTAGATATCCGCTCGCTTGAATGACTCAAAATGTTTCATATTTATTGAATCGTCGAGGACCTCAGGGGCCATGTACCTGTTGGGAGACAGTTTGGGTATTTTAATTAGAACATACACACAGAGAGGAAAAACACAAATATTAATATTCCAGCTCTATAACGACATGCAAACTCTGCAGAAAGCACCTAATTAATAATAAAAAAGTTCCTAAGACCATTTTTAAATAAATTGCTGTTTAAAACACTGGAACAGAGAGACCACTGCAATTCCAGAGACACCGTGTTCCTGTAAAGAATTATGTAATTAAGAGTTACGTAAAGGATAATCATCCTTGATAGGTGGATCGGGTCTTATATCATTCTAAAGGGGTTTATTTTGCAATAATGACTGGTACATTGTACAGGAATGAATGTACATTATCACACTTATTACACAGATACTTAAAAATATTGATTTAAAAACTAATTGAATCATTTTATTGTCCTCTGCTAATGATGCACTCTATCGCAATCGTCTGTCCGTTTGTTATATTTATCTATGATGCAGAGTTGAGCATTCAAATGAGTTGTGTAAACACCCAGATTATTGGATGGTTTGTATCACTCTGCTTGCCCAACATTACATCCAAACAGTTGCTATAGATAATACAGGCTGTCAGCTAGTCAGTCTTAACAATACCATGGCATCGGTAGGCTACACAACACACCACACAATAGTAAAGTCTTCCTAAACCTTGCTTTGCGCACAGGGGTATCATCATGCTTTGACATGTTTGGGTCTCTTAGTTCTAATGAAAAGAAATCATTAATCTAAACCTTTCAAGGCACCTTAGTCAACTTTGGGCTGTTAATATTGTAGCATCACTCTAGAGAAGATACATATTTGGCTCTGAAGGTCAGGTGTCCACAAACTATTGGCCATATAGTGTAATGATGACAATCGAGTCACTGCAAAATACTTTCTGCAAATGCATGCTTGCAAAACAAATCACGGCCGGAAGGAGTGGATTTTGATATAAGCTAAGAGTAAGACTCAGCTTGAGTTTCCCTGCCAGGAAGGAAAGGAGTTGGCTCAGCTAATCTCTCAAAATAAAGAGCAGGGTGAAGTCATGGCTTTGAGCCTGATTAACCCAGACACACTCCAGAGCCGAAAAAGGCGGGGTCTAGACCATGAACACAAACAGTGCCCGCCTTCCTAAACTGCCAGGAAGTGACGAGTGAGAGCCATAACTCTGAGCGACACTCTCTCAGAAACCGACCTCAGTAAATGTCTTCATACGACTGGCGAGCTGTCCTGCATATCACACCATTATATTCAGTCCCTCTTGACTTCTAACTGAAGTTAGCATTTACAGAGACTACCCTCACAAAGCGGCCTCACCGTGTGCCAGCTCGCTGAAGTGAGTGAGAATGGCGCTCAGCAGTGGTGTGGATCTGACAAGCAGGCAAACTGTTCTTCTGGCTCCTCGGAAGAGTCAGGACTTAACACCACACAAAACACTCCACACGATGCCATGCGCCCTGGATGACACGCTGCCACCCTCTCACACTCGGCAGCAGTCATTTAATGCCCAGGAGACAAGAAGCCAAATTGTGGTTCATTCTCCAAACTCTGAAAGTACGTCGTCTTTTGAATTACCGCCTCCCACGGGTTCATTACAGCAATTTTTCTACGTGACTTAACAGTGAAAGAATAACGGCACTTCAAATCAAGGCTCATCTGCAATTGTGCTAATTTTCAGTGAGGTCATGTTAAAAAGAATGTCGTCCATTCAAAACAGTGAAAAAACTCAACTTTGGTTCTTCTCTGAGAACAGTGAGCGTCGGGACGTGTGTGTGTGTGTGTAGTGGAGAAACAGCGTATTTGTACGAGCTGTGTGTTACTGCACAGTGACTCACACATCAGCTGTCTCCTCCTTGCCCGCACACTGTTCACTCTCTTCATTCACTACCCACTGCTAGAAAAGAAACTGGAAACCACTGAGACATAAAGTGGCTTCATATTGAGGTAATAAGCGTGTTTGGATGGCATTATCTACACCCAAGTGCAAGAGTTACATATGAGCTATCAAAACAGCCACAGGTAGACGAGCTGTTTCTTTCAAAAGCTTTCAGACTTCGAAGTACATTTCTCAGAAAAAGGCACTCTGTGTATTTCAAAAGTGTACAAGTACAGAATCCTGGGGATGCAGTCCTACAGGACTACTGTTGATTAGATTCCAATAACAGCAGGACCTGAAATGGTACATAACCCGGCAAAAAAAAACAAAAAAACCCAAAAAAACGCACCACTGTGCTAAAGATTTCCATAGGGTTAAGGTCAGGACTCTAGGGTGCATTTCACATATGTGAAAATGATCCCTCATGCCCCCAAAACCACTCTTTCATTATTTGACACACCATTTTATATCCGTGCCATCAGGGGAGAAAAAGTCCATTGATGTGATAACCTGCTCATTCAGTACATTCAGCTCATCGGCCAACTTCATTTTATTACCACATTAACGTTGCTGAGCCTCGACCTGACCAACTGGAGCAACAATATCATGGAAGTTATACACCCAAGACTAAATGTGATCCAACGAAATATTAGACTATAGGATTGTTTTTGGCCTGACAGTGTACAATCCTGTAAGACTAGAGTAATCTTCCGATGACTATAATTTTTTTTGTGTGTAATAATGAGCGTCGCATTTTTCCAAACATCCAGGCTACAGAGCTCATAGTTAGGGAATAAAACACAACAAAACATGCTGAAGTGGATTATTTACCTCCAACAGCACGGCCTCAAGTGTGCTATTCTTTTTATACTTCCTCTGAGATCTTTAACTTATTAATCATCATTTAATAGCTATCGCTTATTGGGTATCACTTATAGCAGCTCTCAGCAGTCACTGCCTCCCTTCTTCCTAATATTATAATAACATTTCACTCTAATAATGTAATATTCTATTTCATAACCATTTCTTCATTTTTAAAAAATATTTATTTTATTAATTCCACATTAGGCGCTGCATTTAACCAATCCGAACGCACACACGAGCAGTGGAGGTTAGATGTCTTGCTCAAGGGCACTTTAGCCATGGATATATAGGGAGGGGAAGCTCTGTTATCTCACTCCCCCCAACCGTCAACGCATCATTCCTGCCAGTCCAGGCGCCTGACCTGACAACCTTTCAAACCCAAACCTGCTTCACTAACCTTGAGGCCACAGTGCACTCACTGTCCATCATTTTATTATAAGTCTCTGGTTATGTGGCACACTTACCTTACAAGTTTATGCAAACTAGCAGCTGCTATATAAAGAGGAATTATATTTTTACCAATCACCAGTATTATGACAGTTCATGTTTTCATATACAAATAATTAATCTTCCATTCAGAACCAACATAAATGATGCTTTTAAAGATCCAGCAACGCCTTCTGATTTCAATAAACTCTATTCAATAATGCTGTACATCGACATTGGCTACGGGAGAATGTCGGCAAGACAGGTCTGATTAGGTTCTCCATAATGTTACAGCAGCCGGGTGGCATATTGGCGTAGTGGTTAGCATGTCCGCCTCACTGCAAAAAGACCCCGGGTTTGAGTCCTGGGATCAGGCAATTCTGTGTGGCGTTTGCATGTTCTCACTGTATTTGCGCACGTTACTCCAGTTTCCTGTGTACTCCAGTTTCCTCCCATAGTCCAAAGACATGCACATTAGTTGAATACGCTGTTCCAAATTGCCAAAGGTTTGAATGTGTGAATGGTTGTGGGTGCTGGTCTGCTAACGGTCTGGTGAGCTCTATGTGCGAACTCAGTCATGTTTCCAACAAAGAATTTTGTTTATGTTTATTTCATAAGATGAAGGCAAAGAGGTTCAAGCAGGTGACAATATTCATTCAAAAAAATGCAGAAGACTGCATTTTACACAGCTACACCAAAGTGCCCTTTCACAACAGCACCACCACATTACCGGGCATGCGAGGCTTCAGGGAAATGAATATTCGAGTAAGAAAACTCCATACAAAAATTTTTTGTCACGGTCACTGATTCTGAATGCCATCCCCCAAAAAATACAAAATAAAAAAACCTATGCAATATGGCATTTGCACATTCGAAGGCAATAAGGCACCTTATTCAAACCTTAAATGCATTTCTCAAGTTGCCCTCATGAATTCTGCATGAGCATTGAGATGGAGCAGGCAATCAGATTATTGTTCCTTTTTAAAAAGGAAAAAAATAAACCTTAAATATTAATACTTAGTTTAGTTTGCTTTTCCAATGTTTCCTAAACAAATGCAAGTAAATAACAATTACGGAGCGGCATGATGATGTACTGGTTAGCATGTCTGCCTCACAGCAAGAAGGTCCCGGTTTGTATCCTGGGCTCGAGTATTTCTGTGTGGATTTTCTCCTTGTGCTTGTGTCGGTTTCCTCTGTTTTCTCTTACAGTCCAAAGATATGCAAATAGGCTGACTGCCTGTTGCAAATTGCCCATAGGAGAGAGTGAGTGCTGGATGAGTGTGAATGCTTGTGTGTGTGTTGTGTTGCCCTGTGATGGACAGGGTGTACGTCGCCTTCGCCCAGTGCAACCCTAGTAGGAATAAGCAGTTGAAAAAATTAATGAAAGTAAATGACGATTATTCACCTGAAGCTCAGTGGATATTGCTGTATGTTCTATAAACTATTCAGCAATTTCAACCTTGCCTTCAGAGAATGATTGATATTTATCTTTTAATTAAAAAGATTACACACTATGGCACAATGATTTTTTTGTTGTTTTCTGAAACCACTGGGGCAAACCACTGATAAACAGCTGCAACTCGCTTGCAAAGCCTTCAGGGGAATGAATGTTCAAGTAAGAAATCAACCCGAGCGTATTACCTTTTGGTGCCCACTCGGTGGTTGGGGGCGATATCGATGGTGTCTGTGGCCGAGTCATGGCGCACGGCCAAACCAAGGTCTGCGATGCAGCAGGTGCCGTTCTTCTTCACCAGAATGTTCTTGGACTTCAGATCTCTGTGAGCGATAGCTGGTTTGCCTGCAGTGAAATGTAAGGCTAGTTTCAGCACTCGTTTTATAAATGGGCAAGAAAAAGTATGTCTGCTCATTGACTTGATGAGAATGGCTTGATGAAAAAGTAATGCAGGGCTGCAGGCGAAAACAAAAAAGGGTGGCCTTGAAGCGCAGAGCACAACTGATTCGATGCTTCAGTGGTGCAATGCAGTTATCGAGCATAAAGATTTACAGCAGTCTGCAAATATGCACACACACACACATCTAACAAACAAATAAAACGACAACAAAGGCATAAAGGCATGAAGACACGCATAACACACACGCCAAACACAAAGAGGAAGATTTTTCATTAGTACCCAAAGACCTGGCACACTTGCTGCATTTTATAATGAAAATGTGGCGTATAGTGTGTACATGATGCGAGTGGGTGTGTGGGTGTGTATGAGGCATAGCTAGCAATTGCAATCAGGAACTCCACTATCAAGTAGAGTGGCATCATTACTGACACTAGTATCAATTATCACTACATACACCCTGCACTGATGAACTAGACGAACATCAATCTATGATAATGATCTTATTTCTCATTACCAATGGCAATCTTAGCAATCCTTATACTAGCAGGCTTCAAAGGGTGCTCTGGACAACTAACGCCTGGTAGTCATATACCTCCGCGAGCTACACCATCAAAACTGATGAGTTGATGCTCGAGTCAGAGTGGACATAAATGCCTAACAAACAATTCCCTCGAAGCATTTCCAAAATATCTCGTTCAAAAAATGAGGCAGCAGTGACACGTACCTATGTCCTTTAAAATTGACTCAGTTCAGCCTTGAGTCAAGGTGGCCATTTGTGCAAGGTTTGAAGGAAATCCTTCAAAGCATTCTTGAGATATAGCGTTCACAAGTACGGCCTGGACAGACAACCTGACAACTGGACAGACAATCTGATCGCCAGCACAGACGCATAAATATGAGGAGGCAGAACAGCACAGGTAACCTGATAAAACTTCACTTTAGACTTGCAGTAGCCTAGCGGTCCAATCATCACAATCCAACATACAGGGGGCAAGCTCGACGGTGTTTGCCGCCCCTATGTCTCCCTTCAGTATGTTCAAGAAAGATGTTTGAGGTCGCCCAGGACGGCAAAAGCCATACGTCAGCTCCCAGAGTACCAGGAGGCATGCGAGGAGCCTGTGATGTCGGTAACAGTGCCCTAAGGTAACAGTGCCAAGTCTTCGTCAAGCAACCTTGTATGATACTCTTGTGATCCTCTTGGGAGGTTTCCATAAAGATCTTCCCTAAAACTGATCTTGCCAGTTTATGCAATACACGGTACATATAATACAAGTGTGAGAGCCGTCCAAGAACTTCCGAAGGGGGGTGTTTAGTGCCCAGCTCTCGCTTCTGTATAGCAGTATAGATTCCACATAAAACTTCATACTGTCATTTAAACATGACGTTTAACAGACAGCAGGAAGGTGGCAGAGCTGAGCATGCAGAGTATTATTAGTGATTGTGGACATCAGAAAAGAGGACAAAGTGCCCTGAATTCTGAGCATGGAGTAGTAAAAAAAAAAATAATAATAATAAATTAACCATGTAGAGGGCACTTCAACTCTGTGAGCACTGAGCTGCAAGTCACCTACACTCGCGTTTCAAGACACATTTTACGGCATCTTGTGTTTATTCATTACCTTTTATTAAATATCCACTTTGGATAAGGGAGGAAAAACAATTCTGGACATGATCCAGATCAAATTCTGGATCAAGTAAATTTTAAAGGATTCTTTAACATTATGAGATAAAACAGATTTTTGGAAATGTCATATTACCATCCCAGCAGGGGGTGCAATGTACTTTTTCTTTTTCTTTCTTTTTTTGTGTTGAAAAAGGTAATGTATGGATTTTCATGAGATTTTGACCAGAGGTGGGACATGGCAGAGATCTGGTCTTGTATTTATTTTGTTTTAGATGACACTTGCTAATACAGCTCTGAGCGCTGTTATCAGTCTGTGTTAAAGATGGTGTTTAAACTCAGCATGAGGAGCAGTTCATTGCTGGCAGCACACAGCAGCAACAAAGTAGCTGCCTGAATGAGCCAGGACATTTTACACCGAATGTGGGACTGAGATGGATCTTTAAAAGTGAAGTGCTGACAGAGACGCCTCTGCTTTTCACCAACAATTCCACATTGCTTACAGCTTCGATCCTGTGTTTACCCACCGGTCGGCCTAACAGCACTCCTCTTTTCAGTCTAATAGCTAACGATCGGGGTGTTTTCGGCTGTCCACAAATACAGGTGCAGCGCTGCAGTTCTGCTCTAATGATAGACACAAGTCTACATCCAGGGTAAAGCAATTTCAGTACTGCTATTATTCCCAGTTTTAAAGTCTTCAACCTCACATCGCCAGAAAAAAAAGAGAGAGAACTCTTACACTTCACTGAAAAAATACATACATATACTTAAAAATTTGCTGGTCAGACAAAAGCAGTACAAATTGTACTTTTTTCCCCCGATATTGTGATTTTCTTTCTGGACACACTTTTGCTGCATATTTTTCACACTCTGCCAAACATGAACTCTGTCCTTAAAAGGCTGATTGTTCTATAATAAAGTTGCGTCATGGAGAATTAGTTTTCCTTTGCGGCATGGTAATAAGGAATGCCGGAACAAAAAAGCAAACTCTGCTACGACGGATGCACAAATAGCCCACTTTTATATCAAAAAACAGCTTTGTCCTAGCTTGCAAATCAGTCTGTCTCAGATCAGTCTTCTCACGATTTCCTTTCATGAAAACAACGCTGGAGAAGGAGGGACTAATTACTAGTAACGATTACCTTGGCTTCAAGTCACAGACAAATCGTGCTGTCTGGCTGAATATGAAGCAACAGCTCGGATAAAGAGAGCAGCTTAATTAACATCTGTTAAACACCCCAAACACACACACACACACACACCTATATAGACTGAGCATCTTACAAGGAAGGATAGTGTTAACCAAATCACCCCTTGTCTTTGGGTGCTCTGTGAAGGCTGAGGAAATCATCTGCAGCTGTC
Organism: Neosilurus hyrtlii; assembly: GCA_028564935.1. Classification (NCBI taxonomy): domain Eukaryota; kingdom Metazoa; phylum Chordata; class Actinopteri; order Siluriformes; family Plotosidae; genus Neosilurus; species Neosilurus hyrtlii. The sequence continues at coordinate 11,910,909 of JAOUQZ010000044.1, forward strand.
TCAAGATCATTAATGATATCTATATGCAGCCCTGGAATCCACTCAACTCAAGCAGCACAGCATATAAAGACTCAGATGATGGCCCAGGACTGTAGCGTGTGTCTAGCCAGAGGGCTGGATGAGTTTAAGTTGTCTAGTCTGTGATGATTAAATGATCTGCTGCAGATATCTTTACTAATGTGCTTGAATGGATTAAAGAAAAAAAGAAAGAAATGAAGCTGTACTTTAAAAAAAAAAAGTAAAGTGGAAGTAAAAATCTGGCCCCACACACACACACACACACAGACATGAACAGAGACAGACACCCTAAGGAATACTTCTCAGTTTCAGTATGTGCTAAATAAATGGTTTCATTAGTTTTGGCAGACTCGCAGACACTCCTGCTCCAACCCATAGCGTGTGTGAGTAAGACGCAGCCTACGGTCACACCAGGGAAACAGAAAACACATACACTATCTGGAACAGCAAGGTAGTTATCTTCAAACACATTTTAAGTCATATGCATATGTGCAAATGCATACACATCGTGTGTGTATATGTATGTATGTATGCATGAATGTATGTGTATATATATATATATATGTGTGTGTGTGTGTGTGTGTGTGTGTGTGTGTGTGTGTGTGTGTGTGTGTGTGTGT
>JAOUQZ010000044.1:11939823-11951495 GCA_028564935.1 Neosilurus hyrtlii
ACAGCTGGTTTTGTAGATGTACTGATCCGCTTTGCTGGTTCAGAGTTGGTTGGGAGTTTAGTGAAGTGATGGAGTGTTCGATGGTCAGGAGTTGTTCGTGCTGCTGCTCCGGTTCTTTTAGCTCCGGGTGATGGCGTAAGATGTGGGCTCGAGGATTTGAAGTGTTCCCGAAATACTTCAGACTTTTACTTTGCAGATTTTGCACACCACATACTGTATGTCATGTCAAGCTATTCTTACTCGGAAAATTGTAAAATCCAAAGTGAACCCAAACTTCTTCCTTTAGCATAGACGGTGCTGGCTGTATTTCTTTCTACTCATCTATGTCAAACCTAGGCTAAAAGCTAGATCTGAAGCCGCCACTCACTGGAACAATTCAAAATGGAGGCTGTCTGGACAAACAGTATGCGCTGCAAGTTGAAAATGTTCGAAAAAACATGTTTAACATTGATTCTTGAAAATTTGGATCAATTCAGAATGCTAATAAATAAGAATTGAGATTCAGACATGAATCGATTTTTTTCGGCACCCCTAAAGGGGACCATGAAACACACTGGTCCTGTAGTCTTCTGTTTTAACCTAACATGCGTACAGGAAACCCCAGGTAACCCCTCTCAGATCAATGCTTCTACGATGCAGCTAAGAATTGAGAGAGCTTTCTTTTCAAGCACTTAACCTGATGTACTTTAGAAAACAGAGAACACAGTGACTACATGAAACCTTAACCCGAGTTCCGCCCTGTTGAAAAGGTTTTAAGAACATCGTGAATGCATCCTGCCTTAATTAGAGTGGCCTCGTGCATACCACATCATGCTACAGTGTGATAATGTGATGCAAATTGGGTTTGAGTATTAAGCGTAAAAATAAATAAATAAATAAATAAAAAAGAAGAAGAGAAAGAAGAAGAAGAAGAATGATTCTTTGCTAGTGCTGCCTGGGAGAGTATTTAAAGCACAATAGAGTGTATCTAAGTACAGGGTGGAAAATGACAGAGGCACTCACAACACAACATCGAATCACTTGTCTATGTCATCCTTCGCAACTTGACTGAAGCATTTATTATACACCAGGAATCGATAACATGTTCAGGGCATTTCCACGGTAAAAATGAAAGACAGTCTAAATCATGCAGGATGTAAAATGTACAGGAATCCACGTATATAACGATCAACATCACAACAAAAGATTTAACACAGGCGTCAATCCCTCAAACTCATCCTGAAATTTAAAAAAAGCCAGACATCATCAGAACATGACATTTCCCTCGTCTGCCTCTGATGCAAGATGGTTTTAAAGCTATTTCTTAGGCAAAACAGACAGAGCATTCTAATCGAGTATAAAACACCCCGTTGGCGTGTGTATCGTGTACAAGTACAAAACTTTGCACGCTCCTGGGTTAAAATAAACAAAGAAATTTCATCAAGATGTTCCGTGCATCTTTCACAGATGTTCCATCATTACCACATGATCAACTAGCCTATATTATTAAATTATGTGGGGAGTTAACAACAAAGAGTGTTGATATTTCAACATAACAGGCAAACAGATGCACACCACCCTTCAGTGTTCCTTCAGAAACTCCGCACCCCTAATAAATGGATGCGCATCCCCCAGCAACAACGCTAACACCCCTCATCTCCCCTCCAGGCAAACAGCAACAGAGTCTGTTAGTGCTGTGCATGGGCACTGATTGGCTGGAATAGTGTTGTGTGGCTCACACCAAACCACTTCCTTTGTTTCTCATCAACAGAGCTGTATATGAACACCAAATTTTGTTAAATTTGAAAAGAAGTATATTAAATCAGCAACAAATTACTGCACTTTTGTCAGTCGCACATCAGAACCAAGGTGTGCATTTATATCTATTTTATGTAAATATTTTCCATAAACTTAAGCAGAGTTTGCTTAAATAAAGTGACCTAGACTTTCTTTGTATGTTTATGATTCACCAAGAGCTGAGGGTCAAAATAAAACTTTGATTTCTTGCTTTTGATTTCTTATCAAAAATGTTTCTACTATATAAGAGAGCTGAAAGATTTGGAGTTTGCTCGTTCTCCCTGTGCTTGTATGGGTTTCCTCCGAGTACTCCGGTTTCCTCCCACAGTCCAATGACATGCAGCATTAGGCTAGTCGGCTGTTCCAAATCACCCAAGATGTGAGTGTGAATGGTTCCAAGTGTGCTAGCCCTGCCATGGACTAACAAGCTGTTCAGGTTGTACCCCACCTTGGCCCAGTGCTGGCTGAGATAGGCACCGGCCTCCCCGGGACCCCAATTGCAGGATCAAAAGGCAAGATTAAGACACAGGAGTCTCAGTAGAGGACAGCTGTAATAAAGTGAACTGCAGCAGAAGCAGTTTGTTTCTGATGTAAATAAGCTTGCGTAATTGAGGTTATAATCTGTGGCCAGAAAATACTGTGACAGGCCCATTTCCATGTTTGTACAAACCATACTAATCCATTTTATGTCAAAACCACCCAAACTGGAGTATCTTCTGAACATATTCTGAGAAAATATCAGGCATGAGGGAAATCTGACTTCAGTATAAAACCTTTAACACAGTCCGTCCTACTGCTTCACTTACATTTAAATAGGGACCAGGACCGTGCACAATTATTAACATCAAATATTTATTTTTGTTAAAATATTTTAAAAAATCATAAAACCTTATATTCATCTTTCAATTTTATATGTTAAAAAAGGTTTAATGTAGTTTCAGATACACATTTTCTTGTATTTCAAGCCACTGGAACTCACTTTCCCATTCAGAGAGGTTCACGTGCCCTTGTCTTGTTTGGAAGCACTTTTTTGTTTTACTCTGCAGTCATGGTCAGATTGTTTTTTTTTAATCTCTTGAATCTCCACAAGCCATTTCAGACATGTCAGTTCAAAGATTGTAGAATCAGATGGTTTAAATCCCAGATGTCAGTATGTGAATGAACCGAATATGGACGAACAGACAAATTTACGACATTCAATTCAACGAAACCATTCATGACTTGTCCTAACCTGCTTTTCCCCAGTGCAGCTAACTGGGCTCAATAAAGTATTCTGATTCTGATAGGCCAGCCATGTGTGAGAGGCATGTAAAGAAACCATTGCTGCCGTTTGTAAAGAGTCGGCCATCGGGTTGCTGTCAGCATGTTTCTGCCCTGCGATGGCCTGGTGAGCTGCCCAGGATGTACCCCGCCGTCGCCCAGAGTCGGCTGAGATGAGCGCCATCCTCCCCGCGGCCCTAATTAGCTGTTCAGAAAGTGAATAAGCTGCTTTCACTGCATACATACCATACATCCAATCAGACGTCATCATTTTTATTGATGAAATACAGTGAAGCCATTTTTGTACTATCTGTAACATAAACCCGCTGTTTACAAGCATTTAACAACCTGTACATATTGTCAGGTTATAAACACGTCATATAGTCCTAAACATACTAATCTACTGAAACTAATCCGACATTAACAGACACTCGCCTATCAATTTTTGGCAGACGGCCAACAGAATGAGTAACTAGTTTTTTTTAATTCATCCTGCAATCTATTTAATGGCCATGGGGAAGCCTGTACGATACATAAACCAATTTATTTATGAAGTCTGCTTTCAAAATCATTTAATAGCAATTCATAAGAAAATCAGTTTGAAATTGATGATCTTGTGGTTGATATGCAGTGTGCGCACACACAGTTAGGCATCAATTGTGTTGTTCTGTACTCTTATCTATTTAATAAACACTCCCAAGAAGGAATGAGATTGAAAGCCAATGCCAAGTATACAAAAAAAGTAACCGACTTGATAGTAAAAACAATAATATTACCATCCTGCAGAAACCTCAGTGTAGTTATATAGCGCCACGTTATATAACGGTCCGCATTAAAGCCACATACTCGGACTGGCAAGTCTACATTTTAAAATGGCGTGGTAAAAATTGTCATACTGTCTGAACTCATCACGTTTCATTCACAGCTGGCATAAACACAACGTTTCAGAGTAAGTGTGCTCACTTAATCCATGACGGCAGCTAGATGGTGGTCATAAAAACGCTTCGGCTTCCTGGGACAAAATGACTGTTTCAAATGCTCGCCTCTCCGGCCCTTTCTGAGGGCCTCATCCCGAACGCTGGCTCACATCACACTCCCCAGTGTGTGTGGATATGACTGCAGCATACATCCCCAGCAGGATCCAAAGCTGTATGCCTTTAGATAATGTGTTCAGCTGTCGAAGCATTAACACACACACACACACACACTGAAAAAAAAATAATGTCTGGAGTTTAACGTAGCTTAAAACTTCTCTATCGTCTCATGCACGGGAACTTCATTTTCAGACTGGTAATAAACAACAGGTCTGCACAGGAAAGTCAAGGGTAGAGCGATGAATACACTGCTGCGGGCCAGCTAATCCTGCATTAAACATCAGCAAAAAAATAATGTCAAGTCACTGTTCAGCCACAAAAAAACAAAATACGCTCAAAGCTGATGTTAATGCTAACTCATTGTACTGCGAATAGCTAGCGTCGCTAACTGAGTACACCATTCCACTTCCGCTGGCTTTTGTACAGGACAGAACTGTTTGTAGTTTGTTGTGTTTTTTTCATTTCTGATGTAATTCACACTTTTACGGTGTATTTTTTTTTATTATGAATCATAATCTTTCAATTCTGCTTTCTAAAACTAAATGTTCAAACAAGCACAACAAAGCAGATACAACAATGTTTCAGGACTGAAATGTTTGTTCAACTGAAAATCTTACACACTGAGCCACCACTACTGTGCCGCATTGGCGCCGCGCTAGCCTGCATTGATTCTTCCACTTCTACCACTGTATTAACTCCACTCAGAGACTGCACTGCATCAGATAACAGATAGAAAGATGGTGTGGTTTGTTTCGGTGCCTTAGTGGTTAAGGTTTTCTCAAGTTGGCAGAAAATTTCTATAAAATCCACAGTAATGTTTACACCTCATCCACCGCGGAGACATTATGTGTCTTATTACAGTGAAACTAGTACAGCATATATAGACATGTACCTTTTATATATTATATGATAGTTGTGTAGTTGCATTTGCATATAAAATATCTAACCTTCTGTCATGGGGGAAACAGGACGGGTCTGTAAGTCAAATTGTACGGTGTTCATACCACACTGATATGATCGATGCAAAATCCTTGTACAATATTGCTGTGGTACTCGGTTGATTCATGAGTGATGTATGTATGTTACTTGACATGCTCAGCCTAACACTGTTCTAAAAATGGCAATTGACAATCATGGGACTACTGCAAGAACTGTCGGTTTTTGAGCACATCAGATGGACCCCCCCCCTCAAAAAAAGAAGCATATACATCTATCATATTTAAGCTGCTGGACGTCATAGGTCATCGCACAACAGACCTAGTAAATGGACGTGGCATCAGGGAATTACCTACGAGGGGAAAAAATTAGGACAAGTTCAAAACTCCATGGCAAGGGTCTATGATGGCGTTTTCCATCAAACAACACACAAGTTTACACCTGAGATACACATACAATTTGCCCAATTGTCTGTCATGGACCTGGTGTATCCATGTTGTGTGATGTGGACAGGGGATTTAAACACTAATGACTACTTCCAAATACATGCCAATATATTTCTCACAGAAAACTTCCCATATCAAGATATCAACAATTACTCATTTTATGTGGTATCTCCTGAATTCTACATAAAAAAACTAAATAAAGTCTACCCAGTACATCCCAAAAACTTTCAGCAATAATGTATCATGCTCGCTGAACCATGGTTTTCCTATTTGAGCCCCAATTTTACATCTGTGCCATCGGGGAAGAAAGAGCCTATTGATGTTATAATCTGGTCATGAAGTGCATTCATATAATCAGCTGAGCTGCCACATAATGTTGCTGAGCCTCTACCAGACCAACTGATGCAACAATTCCATGGCGATTACACACTGTAATCAAGGCTAAATGCGGTCCAACAAAAATTAGATTGCCAAAATGTCTTTCTTGGCTGGGCAGTGTAATAAACCTGTGAATTTAAGTGACAATTCTTCCTATAGCCAGAGCCATTGAAACAGCAATTTCATCAACCAACAATCAACATTAAGTACTTAATATAAAAATATTATATTACATGCCATGTCTACTACCAGTTTTAATAAGGAATCGTATTCTTTTCTAATGTAAGGCTGAAAACATTTCAAACAACTACCTGAAAGTTACATTAAGTAGATCAGTCTTGCGTGTACACAGCACCTCGGGGTTTAGGAATCATATTTTTGGAAACCGCATCCTCCCAAAAAATAAATAAATAAATAAATAGTACCCTATAGCCCAACTCACTCCTCCGGTACTTGTCAAGAGAAATTAAGTGTTATGGCTGGAACAGTGTGTTCTTTCGCCTTGTACTGGAACACCCCAATCCATGACTGAAATAATATCTCACCTTGCACAGAATAAAACAACCGCTGAACTAGCTGCGCCTAAGAAATTAGCGAGACGGTGAGCGGTCCATCTCCAGAGCTCCTGGAGGAGTGAGTTAAAGAATCACATTCTTGTTCTACATGCAAAAAAAGAAGGGCGTTGTATGAAACCACGTACTGTGTTTGTTTAATAATAACGCACCGTGTCGAGCATCATTGTGTGAAAATAGAGCGTAGAAGCTTATTTTTTACCTTAATAAAATGATTAAATCTGACATGTACCAACAGAAAAGGAACAACATTCACGGCTCCAGTGTGACTGGCCACTGATGAGTCGGGCCTTCATTACAGCACTTACGGTATATAATACAATATGAAAAAAGATGTACAAAACAAGTGTTGTTAATGAGCCTAATACATCACATTTGCACAGTGTAACTGCCCTTTATCACTTTTCTAAAGCCACTGGTTATAAATCCAATTTTCTGCACACAAAGATGGATTGTAGCAGCAAATCAACTGCTAAATTGGGTTTAAAATGCCGTACCAAGGGTCCTGTGTCCTCTGTGTGTAAGATAGGGGCACAATCGCTGCATTGGTGTGCGTGATACTCAAACAAAACATGACGTTGCAAATGAATAAAAAAAAAATAAAATACACTCAAAAAATGTATAATAAATTATTGATACGCAGAGGGGAGGATAAACCAATCACAAGCTACAGATCTGATTATGGGCACTGGCACCAAGGTCGATACCGGCATGGCTTCGTATGTTTTCTGAACGGACACTGTAGCTCAGATCTTCTTAACGGCCTTAAAGCCTGCCGGACATCACCCGCACGAATCTGGTGCGGAAAAGGAAACGTGTCAGATTGATCCTGATACCGATCCAACAATTTCAATTTCTGCCTCATGATACCAGTACTCATCACCGGATCGACCTCACAAACGCATCCATGTGCATAGTGTTTTTTTATTAAATGCTAACACTGACTCGGAGGTCTTTCTGTTGTCCCCTCGGTCCTCCTTTCTCATTCTCAGGACTTTTTTTATTATCCAGAACGTACAGATAGCACGCACGGCCATTTTATGGTGTGGCCGTGTCATGTTGACTGACAAAACAGAAGATTTCCTGTTGATCGCAGGACACGGCTCACCCTAAATACCTGCCAGGCATCACTCTGGCATCTCTGTCTGCTTCACATAAATATGAGAATATAAATATACACAGACAGACAGGTATTCAGATGTCAGATAAATCAGTACTGAAGATTCAGTAAACAAAAGACTGAGGTGCTGGATCCATCCCAGTGCTGATAAAGAACATAAACAAATCTGTATAGATGGTATTTACAGTATGCTATCCTGATTAGCTGGTTTAAAACACACTCAACTTGTTTACACAAGCAGCAAGCTAGCATTTATATCATGATGAAAAACTACATTTATCTTCAATTATACAGCCTCAGAAATACTAAAAGGTTAGGTTTAGCATTTTAACCAAATAAATAACTATTTATTTAGCCAAGAAACCATTTACACTCAGAGAAAAACACACTGTGTGTGTGATGGGGTGTCACAGAAAAACACTAACACTATGTGGATGTATAAGGTTTAGTCCACCTATGAGTCATTCACTAAATTTCTTTCTTTTTTTTTTAAATTACTGATTATTCCAGCTGGTAATTATCCAGAAAGTTAAAGGGGATGAAGTGTGAGGTGGTGTTTGCCCCGCTAAGTTTTTAGTTTTTTTAGCTAACAGGTAGCCTTGCTATGAACACAAGCCAATTAACGGTTAACTGCTCGGCTTAGCTCGCTACTAACCCGTTATTCATCTTAAACACAACTAGTTTATAACTGCTCACTTTGTGTCCAAATGTCTATCAGGATAATGAAGGGACCGACAAGAGAAATACGTTGGTGGACCGGAAAGCTAACAGGAACAAGGAATATACAAAAAAAGAGAGAAACAAACAAATAAAAACACCCAGCCGCTTTAGCCAGCTAGCTAACTGTAGTGGAGTAACGCTGTAAATAACTCAGCTGCCTGTTTAGTAGTTAAGGTTTAATAGTTGAACTCGTTTGGTACCAAGAAACAAGTTAACACTTATTTATTTCCATCAAACGAGTCGTTAAACATGTACAGACGTTTATTATAAAAGGTGTATGACTTGTACAGCTACTAAACAGTGTTGCTGGTTTGTGAATCACAACAAACGTCGCCTACTAAGTAGTGTGGTAGTAAAGAAAGGACAAAACAGGGAGGATAGGGGGTTGAACACACACGAACAACAACCAAAATACATAGTTTTGGGTGGGTTTGTTTTGCCTTGTTAACTCTGGGTGGTGTTTATTGAAGTGTCTTGTGTGGTTTATTAGCGGGATGTGTTATATTCAGCATTAAAGCGAGGATGAAAAGTCACTCCGATGATTAAACACGTCTGACTTTCTGGGCATCGCCTGTTTCTCAGTGTGTGTGTGTGTGTGTGTAACCCGATTTCTCCACACCAGCTACAGACACAGGCTACAGACACAGACACACGCACAGGCACATCTCCCCCTCCCCAAAACAATAAACATTCCTGTGGAAAGCACGGCTCTTTCTCTCTCTGACCTACGCCATCTTTGAAAAGAGTCTCCGGGTCCGCACAGCTTCGCTCCTCCAAACAAAGAGAAACACACACACACACACACACACACATATACACACACACAGCGGCTTCCGCCACACAACTTCACCGACAAACGGGGAAATAAATAACACAGCGACACCCCCCCCACACACACACACACACACACGCGCGTGCAGAACACACGCACACAGACGTCTTACCTTCAGATTGGTGAATCCAAGCGTTAAAGAACAGAAGGAGGAAAGCGAGATAACGCGGTATTGCATCCATCCTCGAGTCACACTTTACTCTACACTCGCTGCTGGATGGCTCTCTACCCTTCACATTCACACACATATATATACACACACAGATATACACACACAGACACACACACTGAACTTCTCCAGCTCTGTTATAGAGGAGTGAAGCACGTGTGATTGGCTGGGAGCGCCACTCCCCGCCCAGACACACACACACACACACACACACACACACACACTCTGCCTTCCACCCCTGCTCACGATTAATGTTGTCTAGTCAGAGTGACGAAAGTTTCCTGACTGTCTGTATGAACCAGATCTTGTTGTTGTTGTTGTTGTTGTTTATTAAAAACTCTTCCTACCTAACAATGCATGAATATTGAATAGGCCAGCTGTTCCTAAATTTTATTTATTTTTTTGCATCCTCCATAAATGTGCATTTCATCACACACAGAATCCATGTCTTTCACGGTGGCCTAGTGGTTGGCATCACAGAAAGAAGGTCCTGGGTACGAGTCCCGGGCTTTTCTGGGTAAGGTTTGCACGTTCTCCTTGCGCATGTGTGGGTTTTCTCCAGGCACTCCGTTTAAATCCGACAGTCCAAAGACATGCATGTGATTCAACCTAATTGGCTGTTCCGAATTGCTGTTCCGAACAGCCCTAGCAGGATCAAGCAGTTCGGAAAATACATGAATAGATCTCTTTCTGTGTGCGCAACATGTACAGCATCCTTCATTCATCTTCAGAAACCCTTCTGTATACAGGTCAGGGCAACGTCAGACGTGCTGGATCCAGAGCTTATACCAGGAACTGGGAACACAACTCGAATCGGATTGTGGGGCATGAGGCAGCAGCACACCCAGACATTCACACCTAAGAGTAATTCAGCGTTCTAAGTCCAGTCATAGCCAGTTTGGGGGGGGGGGGGGGGGGGGGGGGGGGGGGGGGGGGGGGCAGGAAACTGGAGAAACAGGATGAAAACTCATGTAGGCTCACAGAGAACACACACAAACTCCAGACAGACAGTAACCCGATATAACCAGCATCCTGGAGCCGGGAGAGGGTAACATCATGCCATCTACATGCAACAATATTCTGGCTGTTTATTTTGTCCATAGAGTGTTTTACTCCTGAATTTCCCACAACTACAGCACATTCCACCAAAGGCTGCTTGTGACCTCAAGAGGTTTGGATTAATAGAACTGACTCTAATTCTAGACTTCCCTGGAAAAGCAGGTTTGGGACTAAAGGGTCGCTGGTTCGATTCCCGAACCAGCAGGATAAATGTGTTGCGGCGGGGAGAAGAGCAGCACCTTCCCTTCTTCCACCTTCATGGCTGAACTGCCCTTGAGCAAGGCACCTAACCCCCGACTGCTCTTCACGCACTGCAATGTGGCAGCCCACTGCTCCGAATGTGCATGCTCACTGTTTACGTGTGTGTTCACTTTGGATGTGTTAAATGCAGAGACAAATTTCGCTTGCGGGATTAATACAGTACATCAAAAATAAAATAAAAAATCATAGTGTCAGAGATCATAACACAGATTTGATATAATATAAGATAAACCAGGAAGAATATTAACCAAATATGTGCTTCTGTGTTTATGTACTGGAGTTCCAGCTGATTACTGCAGAATTTATTGCCCAAGCCCATTTAAAGTTAAATGACCCAAGACATTGTGAAACAAAATTTAGATTAGGTTTTGAGTGAGTTTTATTTAAGAAACAGACAATATTCAACTGTCCGTGGAAAAAGATTTGTTCCAAAACAACTTGACACTGGTGGGCATGACTTGTTCTACTAGTTATTCCAGAACATCCTATTCTGGGGCAGTTTGCTGTCTGAACTCCATCTGTGTCAAGTAGAGGGTTTATGCGTGTACAGTAGCGTTCATGCGGATTAATTGATCATTTCGCAGGCTTTTACAGCAGATGGGTGGTTCACCTCCAGTGGCTTGCTTGTGTGTTACCCCTCTCGCTTTCTGGGTGTCATTGATTTGAGAGTGACCAACTAAACATGTAGGAAGGTGGGCTTGTTCGCATTACCCATATAAAAGCAGCTTTAGTCAGCAATGAAGTAACTGTTCAATTCATCTTGTAACTAGTAAGTTTGTCTAAGACTATGTAACTACATAACTAGTACTTGTATTAGTAGTAATGAAAATAGTAATATAATAATAAGTGGGAAAAGAAGAAGAAGATCACTTGGAGAACAAAAACTTCTGCCCAGCCCAGCAATCCCCCAAAATGTCAAAAATCTCACATGAAGTTAAAAAAAACTATTATAAAATTGTAATATATATATACATATATATATATATATATATATATATTGTATGTGGGAAAAAATAACAGTACTACAATTTTATCCCGACAAGCCTGTT
>JAOUQZ010000044.1:11954876-11971261 GCA_028564935.1 Neosilurus hyrtlii
TTGTGGTATAACCAACCGGACTACATGTTGGACTGTAATGAAATTTTCTTATATGGTTTGTATTTTATGGCTTCACCTAAATGAGGATGGGTTCCCTTCTGACCCTGGTTCCTTTCAAGGTTTCTTCCTCGTGTCAACTGAGGGAGTTTTTCCTTTCCACTGTCGCAGCGGGCTTGCTCATTAGGGATGTGTAGGGGGGTGTAGAGAAAAATTTTTAGATTCCCCCCTAATTTAATTTTACTATGTAAAGCTGCTTTGTTACAATGTCAATTGTAAATAAAACTGACTTGACTTGACTTCACATTAAGCTAGCAGTTCTGAATGCCTTTATGTGTGAGTGTGAGTGTGAGTGTGAATGGTTCTTTGTGTCTGTTGGCCTGCAATGGAGCGGCGAGCTGTTCACGGTGTACCCACCTTCCGCCAGAGTAGGCTGTGATAGGCTCAAGCAGGATTAAGAAGTTCAGCTAATGAATAAATTACACAGAATAGCACAAAAAGCCAACATCAAGTATTTGTGCTGAAAAATGCCTTGTTGATGAGAGAAGTCACAGGAGAATGCAAGTCTGACAGGAAGACTTCAGTACTGGAAAAAACACTCTTTACAACCACACTGAGCAAAAATCATTTCAGAAAGGTTAATAGGCAAACTATGAGGTACGTAGATAGAAATAAACATTGTATACCCCATCATGTCACCGTTCTGCAGCCAAGAACAAGAGTATGACGCTACAGCAGAAAATCTGAAAACGTTATACACATTACCAAAGATCCCATGGTTATTTCGACGGGCACTTGCAATGCTGAGCCACCTGTAGGTAAAGAATTAAGTGTGACACCGATATGATAGTTAGGTTTAGGAGCAGGAGAGTAGCAAAAGGACAGAGGAACAGACACTGATTCCTTAGTAACTGACAGTGAATTGTTAACATCTGGTTTTTGGCCGTTAACGCTAGCTGCCGATCACCCATAAGTACCCCAGATGCGGAGTCTATCTTTTCTAAGTCATTAATGTTACTCCTGAGTTTTAAGTTCACCGCCTTTCACTAGCAGAGCTACATTCTTTTGAATCACCTGTCTTGTTACTTTAATTATCCGTTTAATTCGTTCATGTTCCATGTTACTGCTTAGTTCACTAATTAGATCATCACACATCAGAATACCTTTGTTTCTCAAATCTCCATACTCCGAGCATGCACCAGTGTGAGACCCATAAGAAAAACCTTTAAAATGTATGTGTTTAATAGTTAATGTAGAAAAATATGACATCTCGAAATGACATAAAGTGTGAATATGTGCATTCAACCCAGTTCTTTGTGTCAGCTAAAGGGAACTTGGGTGGTGTCTGCCCCAATCAGTATTAAGTTATGGTTGACATGGATGGACACAGGACAGCCACTGAATTCATGCTCCATGCCTGTGAAGCTCTCCTAAGGACCTCTGCTTTAAAAAGCATGGAATTATCTCTATACTATACACTGTGTGCACAATTATTAGGCAAGTGATGATTTTCACCATATCATCATTTTATCCATAATTTCCAACTCCAAGCTGTATAAAGTTGAATGCTTATTGGATTTAATGCATATCAGGTGATGTGTATTTGTGTAACGATCGAGGGTGTGGCCTAAGGAGCTCAACACCCTATATCAAGGTGTGCCTAATTATTAGGCAGATTCTTCTCCTCAGGAAAAATGGGCCAAAAAAGGAGATTTAACTGATTCTGAAAAGTCCAAAATTGTAAAAAGTCTTTCAGAGTGATGCAGCACTATTGAAATATCTAAGATATTGGGGCGTGATCACAGAACCATCAAATGGTTTATTGCAAATAGTCAACATGGTCACAAGAAACTTTTCGAGAAGAAAAGACGCAAATTAACCCCCAAAGATTTGAGAAGAATCAAACATGAAGCTACCAGGAACCCTTTATCCTCCAGTGCTCCATATTCCACAACTGCAACCTACCTGGAGTGTCAAGAAGTACGAGGTGTTCAGTTCTCAGAGACATGGACAAGGTAAGAAAGGCTGAAACCCGACCACCTCTAAACAAGACACATAAGTTCAAACGTCAAGAATGGGCCAGATTTTTCAAAGGTTTTGTGGACTGATGAGATGAGAGTGACTCTTGATGGACCAGATGGATGGACCCATGGTTGGATCAGTAACGGACACAGAGCTCCACTTCAACTCAGACGCTAGCAAGGTGGAGGTGGGGTACTGGTATGGGCAGGTATTTTTAAAAATGAGCTAGTGGGACCTTTTCGGGTTGAAAATGGACTCAAAATCAACTCTCAGACCTACTGCCAAATTTTAGAAGACACTTTCTTCAAGCAGTGGTTCAGGAAAAAGTCTGCATCTTTCAAGAAGACTTTGATTTTTATGCAAAACACAACGATCCATCACGCATCAAAGTACTCAACTGTGTGGCTGCCAGTAAAGACCTTAAAGATGAAAAACTAATGACATGGCCCCCTTCTTCACCGTGACTTAAACCCTATTGAGAACTTCTGGGCCCTTTTTAAGCAGGAAATTTACAGTGAAGGTAAACAGTACACCAATAGTTGCCTAATAATGGTGTACATATAGATATTCTCCTAAGAAAGCCAAAACTTAAATGTTCAGGTTTGAGGGTTTGTTAACATTTTGGATTGACCAAAAGCACTGTATAGATGTACAGTAACAATGAATCCTCAAAAATACAACTTGCCTAATAATTGTGCACACAGTGAATACTGGTGTGGGGGTATGTCTGTAACAGATGGTTTTAGCCACAGAAACACAGGACTCTAACATACGCAACAGTACAGTCATATCCTGGTTCTTCTTTTTATTTTTTTTGTCAGGATAAAAGTGTTTTCTGTAGAAATAATTGTGTAGCCATTATATTTTCCATCTTAGCGGTTTAGTAATTGTGGTTTTTCTGGTTTAAACATCTAATGGACTGTAGTTTTGCTTAAGGCTCCAGTTGCTCAGAGGTTTTTTAGGGCAGTTTTTATCCTTTATTTAAAAAGCATGCGGACAAAACATCACTTGTATTATTTTTTTAAACTTCTGTATGTTCAGCAGAGTGGTACGGTGACACCGTGGTTAGCATGTCTGCCTCACTGCAAGATACTGGGTACGAGTCGCAATTTCTGTGGGGAGTTCTCCCACGTGTTCCCCTCGTGCTTGCATGGGTTCCCTCCGGGTCCTCTGGTTTCCTCCAACAGTCCAATGACATGTACATTAAGCTAATGGGCTGTTCCAAATTGCCTCTAGGTGTGTGTGTGTTAGCCCTGTGATGGACTAGTGAGGTTTTCAGGGAGTATAACAGGACTAAGTGGCTCAGTAAATGAATGACTGTATGTACAACCAATGATGATGACCATTCTCCAGTCCTGTCTTTGCATTTATTTTTTATGTACATTGCATAATTTAATTCATATACTGTGCTTCTCCCCCCCCTCACTATTATTTCTTGTTTTGTACAGTTTTTGTTGTTGCAGTATGTTCCCCCCCAAGGCAATGATTTCTCTGCACTTTTCCAACCTACCACTAAATGATCACCATAAACAAGTCACCCATTTCTTTATGACTTTTATAAAAGTAGAGCATTAACAGTGTTTGTTAAAAGCAAACAACACAATCCTTGGGTAACCACAAAGCCTGGGCTTTGGGAATAAAATGAAATGTAGGTAGTGTAACACAATTACACTTCAACGGCCTTCTGAGAATCGAGTTATTTCACTGTAGTCTACCCCAATTTTCTCAATTCATCACAAATCAAATTCATCCTTTTATTTTTCTAGGATTTCCAAACTTAAATTAAACATTTTCCTAACAATTTGCCCTCATGGGATATTAATGTGCTTATTATTACTCATTCAAGCTGTCGTAAGGTCTCATCTGAGCGTTTCATTTTTTTACACAAATACTGTAGCTCTTTTAGTTTAAAAAAAAAGAAAAAAACATATGTATATATGTATATATATATATATATATATATATATATATATATATATGCTACAGTCTTGTCCAGTGATTAAACAAAATTGAGATTTCGCCTGAGGAAAACCGATTAAGAATAATCCCATTTCTCTTACCTGAAAGCTGTACTGTAATGAATATTGATAAAAGAAACAACTCCATCATCATCATGTGAGTGTGAAAAATGTATCAAGTGAACAGCTGCGCTTCCTCCTTGCCTGTTTTTGATAATTTCCTGCCCACTCATCATGTGTGGGCGGCACAGTGAAGTAATAGTTATTATATGGCACGAGTGAATAAAGAAACTAATATTTCACAAATGTGCATTTAAATAGATAGAAAAAAAACAATTATATGTACATATTTTTAATTAATCAAAATATAATCATTGGAAAATGGTTGTGATATAAGATAATTAAAACAGTGTGCTGGTATATTATATATGCTAGACAACTAATCAAGGATAAAGTGGTGTTATCAGAGTTTATCAAAGGACTGTTACTGCTCCAAAGTTTAAACTTTTCCTATAACAACTCTCCCAATAATACTTTATTCTTTTTATATACAACAATTTGTGGATTCTTACATCCATACATCCATCCATCAGGGTCATGGCTAAGCTATAGCGAATCCCAGATGATTTCGGTTGAGAGGCGGGGTACACACTAAACAGGTCTCTAGTCTATAGCAGGGCTAACACAGACACAAATGACCATTCACACCTATGGACAGTTTAATGTAGCCATTTGCCCTAATGTCCATGTTTTAGACTGTTGAAGGTACCCAGAGAAAACCCACACAAGCACAGGGAGAACATGTAAACTCCATACAGAAAGACTCTTGTTGCCTTCGAACCCAGAATCTTCCTGTTCAGAGGTGACAGTGGAAACCATCGAGCCACCAGTGTTTATTTTTATTTATTATAGAATGACGTCATGTTTTTAAAATACATTTCTAGTTACATGTAATGCTGTGGAATGTATTTACAGTAAATATATTGCTTTCTCTGAGGACATCAGGAGTATTTTTTTTTATAAAGATCATTTTTATTGATCCCCAAAGGGGAAATTCAAATGTTGCAGCAATATGAAAGCAAAAGTAGCATGCAGAAAAAACAAGCACAAGACATATAGGAAGCTCAATGTACTTTAAAAAACCCAAATTAAATAGGATAAAATATGGGTCGATACAATTCTAAAGGAGTGATCACACTAGAGGTGCGACAGAAAAGTGCCTGACACGGATGAATTTTTTTTTGCAAATTTTGAAATTCACGTCAAGATGTTTTGCATGTGAATATGTAGTGGCTTATGTACATATATCGCGTGAAAATCTCAAGAAAGTAGCCTGACAATTTGCGACTGATTTGCAATTGGTTTGCGGATGTTTGAGAAAAAAATGTCTCCTGTCGTATACCAGTTGCGTTTTGCTGCCTTTTTGTTATCAAACCATTCGCTTTTAATTCGCTCGTTAATAGTGCAAACAAAATGTGAATAAAATACGATTTAAGACAAAATACAAAGTCTCAAACTCAAACTTGTCGCTTTTCCTTAAGAACAAAAAACAATTTTTTTTGTGAGCAAACCAACAATTTTGCGACCTTCTTATGACATGTGCGAACTGTTTGAGGACAGTTTGAGACTATCCCGTGTCAGAGCCTCATTTTGCGACATTTGCAGAAATTTCATACAATCAGAATGCGATGCCATGAATGCCGTGGGACAAATCTGAGAATATTTTGAGAATGAAAAGCAACAGGCGTAGATTGCCATTCACACCAGTTGCTTTTTTATCTAGTGAGATTACCACCTTAGAGGTTAAGGTGTCGAGCGGGATAAATATTGGATTGTCAGGTGCTGTGAGATTGTCAGTATTGCGACAGATAATAATTATATGATCTTATTATTACAATAATAATAATAATTATTATTTAGTATTATTTTTAGTATTTTTATATGAATATTTAAATATAATATAAAATGAATATTTATTCATTTTTTTTTACTAAGAAGATTAAGATTCGGTGATTCAGAAACGAGAGAGTTTGTAGGGAATGGAACTGATAACCTGATGTGTGTGTGTGGGAAAATACTACTGCCCTGTTTGATGAGTGTCAGCCTAAAGCTTTGCTCACACATCATACTGACTCAACAATAGCGCTGCCACCTCAGAGTGATGAAACAGGTTTCTAAACACAAAATGCTGATTCACAAAAAACACATGTCATATTCTAAGTACGTGCAGAGTAAAAAACCCACACATATTCAGCCTGATGCAAATTACACTTGGCAATACAAACACTTTTTATTATTATCTTATAAAAATACAAAAAAAATCAGATGAAATTGCAAACACACAAACATAGAAGAGCACAAAGCTCCACTGAGTGGAAATGCTACAAAGCTGCCCAAGCACGATAATACTGTTAAAATAGGAACTCCTTCATGTGACATAGGCAGAGACGACACGTAATCCGACACGCACAGGACAGAATGATACAAAGCTTTCTGCAAAAACACTTCATAATTGTCATCATGCAAGAATAAGGTTTCAAAATGGCACATTGTGGCTCTGACCTCCAGGTCAGAAAAGATCTTAAAATAAACATTTAGCTATTTTAACAACATACTTTTTTCTTTTTTGCAAACTTCATATAATAAATCTTTACATATATATCATTTATATAAACAAGGCATACTGTTGTGATTACCCAGTTATGGATATGATTGTCATATTCATTAAGCCTGGTTTATACTGTACGATTTTTCAGCTTTTGGTCAGGCAGGCAAACTGTGCACGCTATAACATATCGTGTCAAGAGTTTAGATCATCAGTCTGATGCTTGCCGTGTATAAAAGCAGCAGCAACGTGAGCAGCGTTATTCACATACTAACCTGTATACTTTATGTATATCTGGAAGATTAAAAGCGAGATCCACTAGATGGCACTTTTGGGCTAAAACCACCCTTTTCCAACGATCCAACTGGTTCCCAAGTCAAACTGTAAAATGTTTAGCGACTTCCAACTCAGTGTCCAAAATCACTCATTCATTCGCTACCCCCTACTCACTATATCAAGAATTAAATGCATAGATTTATGTATATATATTTATAGTGCATGGTGGTGTAGTGGTTTGCACGTCTGCCTAACAGCAAGGACCTGAGTTTGAGTCCCATGCTTGGAGAGAGAGTTTCTGTATGGAGTTTGTATGCTCTCCCATGCTTGTGTGGGTTTCCTCTGTGTACCCTGGTTTACTCCCACAGTCCTAAAACATGCACATTAGGCAGTTTGCTGGTTCCAAATTGCCCCTAGTTGTGAGTGTGAATGGGTGTGTGTGCTGGCCCTGTAATAGTCTGATGAACTGTTCAGAGCGTACCCGTCTTTGCCCTGGTATCTGCGACCCTAATAGGATTAGGCTGTTTGGCAAATGAGTGAGCGAGTGAGTGAGTGAGAGGTCTATATTGTGAGCTCAATGTTATAATGTTAAAACACTTTTGGATACTACGGCCTCAGCGGTCACACAACTGATAAAATGTGAGAGATCAACAGCCAATGAGAAAGTAGACGATCCATAAGGAACCATCGCTGCCTTTTATTAAATCAGATCCAAAGCTTTGGATTAATTTCTTTTACAACATTGTAATTCATTCATTAGGGTCGCGGGGAGGCTGGAGTCCATCTCAGCTGACTGGGTGAAGGTGGGGTACACCCTGGACAGCTTGAAAGGCCATCGCAGGGCACATTGTAACTTTAATTTTAATATATTTTTTTACTTACTCCATCATCATCATCATCATCATCATCATCATCATCATGATGATGATGATGATGATTTACTTACTCCATTTTGGTTTATTTTTATTTTCTATTATCTCCATAATAACTTGTTCTACTTGTTTTAATTGTCTGGCTGTTTATAATGTGTTATACACAGTGGCTTATATAAACATCACTTTTAACTCAAACCTTGCATGATAAGAAGGAATGCAGTCCATTCATTTTCTAAGCAGCTTAATCCTAATTAGGGTTGTGTTAAGGCTGGCGCCCATCTCAGCCGACTCTAGGTGAAGGCGGGGTACATCCTGGACAGCTCGACAGACCATATTAGGCCCAACACCCATACAACCATTCACACTCACTGTCACACCTAGGAGTAATCTAGAACCGCCAATCAGCCTACTGTGTATGTTTTTGGACTGTTGGAGGAACCGGAGTACCTGGAGGAACCCACGCAAGCCGGGGAGAACATGCAAACTCCACACAGAAACGCCTGAGCCCGGAAATCGTTCCCAGGCCTTCTTGCTGTGAGGCGAATTTGCTAACCACTGTGCTACCAGAAGGCAATGCATGATGGTATATATTGCTTAGATAGTGACCATTGCTTCTGCATGACTTTTCATGATGCACTGAGTGCACTATTTAATATATAATAATGCTCACTATACATTTATTGAGTGATTTTAGACACAGGGCAACACTCTGACGAGCTTGGTCAAAACTTTTCGGTCATCATGATTGTTTTCATGAGTTTAAAAGCAAGAATAATCCTGCGTTTGTGAATGCATAATACAACCTCCTTATTGATTACTGGTCTGAATATCGGTCTGTGTGGAGCACCGTTTTACAACTAAAGATATCAAAGCTTTTAATAGCCTCAGAAACTTGTGATGAAAATCTCAGCGTGTGCTCGCTCCCAGCAAGATAGCACAAAGCTCACTGGAAAGCTAAGAATTTGGTAATGGCAAAAAACGAACAAGAAAAAAAAAGAAGTAAACAAACGGTGCTGATGTACGGATAAATCACCGCAAGTTCCCCATCAAACACATCTGCTTCTATTGACCCCCCCGCCCTTTTTTGCACGAGGCCAGATTCCACTACAGAGTAAGCAGAACAGAGGAATTTTCTTTACTTACAGTTGTAAATGATCTTTCTTTAAGAATCCTACTGTTGCGGTCATAAGATTACACACATGGACAAGAATGTGATGGTGATTTTGGACTTCACTCTTTTCTTTGAATCATAAGGATGGAAAGATTGTACAACATACGTATTTAAAAAAATACAAGAATTTGGTGTAGATTTTCATTTTATTTATGATTTTTGGAGTTATACGTGTATATGTATATACTGTATATCCAGTGGGTTGCAAAAGTATTTTAAAATCAAAACAATTCAGTGGACTTGATTTGTAACTTTTTCCTGGCTTTTGCTTCCTAGAAACTCTCATGCAGAACCTCAAGCACATCTCAGACATGTTCTTCTGCACTTGTTGCTCAGAAAATCCCTGCAGGACACCTGATATGTCTGCGTCATGTGTACATATATGTATCTATTATTTATACTAAACCTACTGTAGGTTTTTCTAGCCAAGTTAAACATGAAAAACCCAAGCTTGTAGCAATTTAAAGTAACAAACCAGCATGTTCGAATGATGTTGGATCATTCAGATCAAGATGTAAACAACTTCTGCATTTAACTCATCCAAAGAGAGCACACACACACACACACATACAAACACACACACACACACACACTCGGAGCAATGGGCTGCCACATATTGCAGCACCAGGAGAGCAGTTGGGAGTTAGGTGCCTTGCTCAAGGGCGCTTTAGCCATGAAGGTGGAGGAAGGGAGGGTGCTGCTCACTCCCCCGGTTGCCACAAATTTTTCCTGCCGGTTCGGAAATCCAACCAGTGACCTTTTAGTCTCAAACTTGCTTCTCTGACCATTAGGCCACGGCTGCCCATGCATTAAACTAGAAATAGTTTTCTCTGTGTAGTGAATACTTTTGCAACCCACTGGATATTCACACCAATCAACCATAACATTAAAACATTATGACCACTGCCAGATTCACATTGATTATCTTGATAGTGTGATACCTGCCATGGACTATGACGCACTAGGCTGACAGTTAGTTCTCAAAGTTGATGTGTTGAAAGCAGGAAAAATGAGCAAAGCGTATGAATTTGAGTGACTTTGAAAATCGCCAAACGGCCAGGTCTATTCATTTACAAAACGTCAGGTCTGGCAGGTGTTCCTGGAATGTAGTGATAAGAACCTAAAAAAATGAGGTCCAAGAAAGGACAACTACTGAACTGGTAGGAGTATCACGGCTGCCTAAGACTCGCTGATGCATGTAGACTTACGACTGTGGTTCTGATCCCACAGAAGAGCTACTGTAGCACAGTAAACTGCTGAAACTGTTAATGCTGGCTATGATAGAAAGAAATCAGATCACACTGAATAGCAGCTTAGTGTGGGTGAGGCTGCCCAGCTGCAGACCAGCAGGGCTGGAATTTAGCAAAACTAAACAGGACTAGTGAAATTATGAAGCTACTAGTCCTCCTTCATATTTACTGGTCAGGAACACTATATCTTTTTGCCTACTGGATTTGTCAGGTCGCCAGCAGGATGACTTGCTAGCTAATTTCACTCACCCTATAGATTTTCTGACTCGCCTAGGGACTAGCAGACTAGTGTTAAAATCCAACCCTGGACCAGCCATGTGGTGTTAATGTTATGGTGGATCGGTGTGCATATAATGTGTACGTGTATACAAACCTCGGACCATGACTGTGTATGGTACGCTAATAAGCCTGCTGAAATCGTACAGGGTAAAACCAGCTTAGGATGGCTATAATTTCTCCTTTTAGGACTATTAAATTATATACAGAGAGTACTGAAGAAAGATCCCTTTCAATTTGGGGTAGAAAACCTTCTCCACCGAACATTTTCTTCAGTTCTTATCTATAAAATTAAGTGTGTGAGACGTGTATTGTTTAAAGTATCCGCTCCAGTGAACCAGCAGTGAAAGGCAGCAGAGAGGAGCACCAGGGGCAGAAATCTCTCTCTATCCACCTCCATGCTTTATTCCTTACGATTTCGGAGGCTCTCTGCTCTGTGACACTTCAGCTTACCCTCGACAGGAACTCAACTCACCAGTCCGTTATCGATTCCTTATCTTCACCGTCCTGTCATATTTCATGTGATTCTTCTCATCAGCTTGGCGTTTCTGTGATTGTCAAGGCTATGCAGACTGGGGCTTCGAGGAATAAGGCAAAGAAAGTCAAAGGTCAGCCCTAAGCTGTTGTTGCTCAGCAACGACCGTTCTGGATGTCTAGATAAGACAGGAGGAATGTGAGAAGGAGACAGAGAGAGAGACAGGTAGAAACATGGAGGGGAGAGGTGCCAGGGGGAGCAGCAGAGCTAACAGTGGACAGTTTGATCTCGGAGGTCAGGAAGGCGGACAGCGGAACGTGGGACACCAGCGTGGGACTGCCCGAGTTGATGAGAGAGTCGATCTTCTCTGCTTCTTTGCTGCAGGCTTCGATCTGAGGATGCACGTCGGACACACTGTGTTTAGCAACACTTTTCTATCATTTTAACACAAGCACGGCGACTAGATGATCAAATCTGAGGTAATGTTTGCAGGTACGTTCAAGCAACAGATGAAAAATGATGCAAGAAAGAGAAACTGTTCACCAGAGACATATTAACATGAACAGCAGCAGGGCGGTGTGTATACTTCATTTCACTTTACAGCCAAAGTTAACTTCAGGGTTAAGGTCATTAGTGCTTACTGGTGAAAAAGGAAGCTTAATTAACGCCTACTTTAATTAAAACTAACTTTCATGAAATGAAAAGTCAGTCGAAGGTATTTCAGCATAGATATTAAAATAATAATAATATTAGTACAAAAATCCTAATTAAAAATTCCTCTGGATGTAGGGAGGTAGAGGATAAATTGAGAGATAGCCATGATTTGTGACCCGAGGGCATAAAGTTACATTTCGTATGCCTTCCTGTTCAGTCTCGGTTGTTTACTGAATGACTGAAAAATAAAAGTAACAAGAATTTTCTTGTATCGGAGTACATTTACATTTACAGCATTTGGCAGATGCTCGTATCAAGAACGAATTATAATTATAACTATTTATAGAACTGAGCAATTGAGGGTTAAGGGCCTTGCTCAAGGGCCCAACAGTGGTGATAATGGGGATTGAACCGCTGGCCTTCGGATCAGTAACCCATCACCTTAACCACTAAGCCACCACAGAGTATCATTCATAATAAACTTCTTGTTAGCGTCTAAAACTGGAGGGCTATCATGTACCGGGGTCGGGCAGCACATAAAACGTTTTTCAATTATTAGTTCTGCTCTAGGGGAGTCCTAGGCTTGGGTGTTTGTGTGTGGAGTTTGCATGTTCTGTCCATGCATGTGTGGGTTTCCTCCAGGTACACCGGTTTCCTCCCACAATCCAAAGACATGCACTTTAGGCTAATTGGCTGTTCCAAATTGCCCCTAGGTGTGAGTGTAAATGTGCTTCTGCTCTGGCAGGTTCTTCAGGGTGTCCCAAACAAAGGTTTAATATAAAATACTGAATATTACAGTCCCAAATGAATAAGCAAACATTAACAAAATGTACAAATGTTCTACCAGCAGAAGAGCAGAAATATTGTGATGCTAATTACTAATTATTTACCCAACCGTTTAGCTTTAGGGCACACGCTGTACTCTTAATATCTTACTAAACAAATAGCAGTTGCTTTGGTTCGGGATTTAGAACTGCAGTAAATCAGTTCAGTAATTCACTGTCATTCGCAAACATCTGCTTAGAAAACTATGCTGCAGTCATAAGAGTTTAACCTACATACTGTTCCTAAAAAAAAAACCCTGACAAACAAAAAAAGAAAATCCTGGTTTATCAAAAACCTCTAATTAGCAACAAGGTTTATTTGATTGACAAGCAGTCAAAAAGGGATCATCATCATGACTGACAGCACAGTAGGCTTTCTCTCTGAATTTACTGTGAATGCTGACAAAAGAGCTCATGGCTTAAGTAACTGTGTGAATACACAGACCAAAACACACACCAACACATACACACAGACACACCTGCAGTGGCGTGGGCTGCTGGTCCACAGGTACAATGAGAACCACAATCTCAGAGTCGATGCTCAGGTAGCCGAAGATGTCACACTGAGGAACAGAGATGTGCAGACGCAGGACTCGCAGGATGTCATGCACCGTGACCGGCTGATTCCGGTTCAGCTGGAAATATCACACACACACACACGCACACGCACACACACACGCACACACACGCACACACACACGCACACACACAGGAACAAGCTTAATAAACAGTGACAGGAAAACATTTTGCTGCTGGTTAATATTGTGATTTACATTATTAAGTTTACATATGTTTAAGAAAACTGTAAGGACTATGTTATATTCACCATACAATTCTTTGTAAAAAATACTTTGCTCACACTGAACTGGACAAAATGATTTTTTTCTTATCCGTATTGAATACTAGAATACTAGTTTCATAAGTGATGAATAATACATGTTAGGCACGCTTGGGCAACATAATCAACAATACCGCGCTGGGACATGGAACAACGCTCACACACACACACACACACACACACACACACACACACACACACACACACACACTTACCATCCCTAAAATTGTTTATTTTCAACCCCTGAAATATTTTAATATTGTTTTACAATATCAATTTGTGTACATGTGGCTATAGGGTAAATATTCAGTAGAACACTTCAATTATTATTAATTTTTTACAATTAATATTTATAACTTAATAGGAAATCTCAACTAATTGGTAGAGGTGTGTATAAAAAAAATATGGGGTTGTTTGAACAAAAAACAGAAACATTATTGTTATTTTTGCAAAAACTGATAAAAAATGCCATTTTTTGGTGTGGTCTTTAAAGGGGTAACACACATTCATTTTTATTTTTTTAAGCTCTATGAACATTTAACAAGCTGGCTGCTGCTATTTTTTAATTTTCAAATTTTAATTTTTTTTACATTTTAACAGCTATAAACCTTCAATGCAGCATTTTAACCATAACCTAATGCATCCTGCTATTTGTACACCATTATAAAGCCTGCACCTATCCATGTTAAATCATCTTCTTCTTGCGGAGTGCACCCTGGAGAGTTCGCCAGTCCATTGGCCAAAACACACAATCATTCACACTCACAACTAGGCGCATCCAGTCTAATGTGTGTTTTTGGAGAGTGGGAGGAAACCAAAGTACCTTAGAAAACCCACACAAGCACAAGGAGAACACACAGAAACATCCGAGCCTGGGCCTTGCACCCAGGACCTTCTTGCTGTGAGGTGGACGTGCTAGCCACTTTAACTTGTCTATCAATAATCATAAATGGATCGTCTGTCCCGGTGAATCAGGCGTTACTATGGAAACGATCACATTTTAGAACAGGTGCATTCATATAATGATGTGACTCATCTTGTAGTCTTGCGTTCACCAGTGCTGTTGTATATAACTGTATGTATATTACATTATGTACAACTGTACTGTTGAATATAATGCTCATACCTCTTCAGCACCTGATTCAGAAAGTAATGAGTCAGAAAATCAGACTCACGTTTAGCCACGTGTAAACTGCCCACGTGAAAAACACACAAAACTGACTTTAGGAGTAAACTGAATTTCCTCAGAAAGCTTTTGTGAACAAATCCCAACAAAACCCAGATAATGTTTTTTGGACGTATCTTCTTTCAATTTTGCCTGATTTTAAAATTACTTCAGTCATTTTTAAAGCTCAGAATCAGAACCCATAAGCACAATCGCATAACTTAAAAGCATTACAACGAAATTTAAGTACGTAAAACATAAATCAATCTAATAAATGTCAATCAATCTAAAAAATACCCAAAACAACAACACTCATATGCAGCTGATGATAAATATGATGTGATGTAATTCATTCATTCATTCATTTTCTGAACTGCTTAATCCTAATTAGGGTCACGGTGAGACTGGTGGGGACAGCTCACCAGGCCATCGCAGGATATGATGTAATAAATATAGTAAATATGCAAGAAATAAAACAACAAATTAGTTGGTATTGATAATAGGGGGAGACAGAGTCCTCTATTCATATGTGCATCACTCAGAAAGTCAGTTTGGTGCATTATGGTTCTGTGGTGACGGATCACATATGCGTCGATAGCCAAATAATAATCTTTTTACACCTTGTAGGTATTTATTTGGTAGTTTAGTTTGGAGCTGATTCATGGCTATTGTAGTGTTGAATTCAGGTCATAGGGTTTTCTAATTTTCTAGAAGTGCTGAAAAGCTCAATAATGAGAAATATGAGAAATAATGAAAAAAATCCACCACAACTAAATTGCTTTCAAAGTCCAGTTCCAGACACTTTAACATGCTGTTTAAACGACCTGAGTAATATACAGCGGCTGAAATCATTATTGGATACGCTCTGGAGCTTTAGTAGGTGAAATGTGATCCATGCTGCCATCTACTGTTCGCCTTGTGGTATTATAATAAAAGTGCAAGGAGAACAGAAGACACCTAACTGAAAAGATACTCAATAATAATTATGGATCAAGGACAGAAAACAAGCACAAAGAAGATAATTACCTTGGCAAAGACATTCATCTGCTGTTTGTTCCAGAGGATCTGCAACATCCCAGCACACACAGGGCAACACGCACCTACGTGCACACACACAGATAAAGAGAGAGAGAGAGAGAGAGAGAGAGAGAGAGACAGAGAGACAGAGAGAGAGAAAGATAGAGAGGGGTCTAAGCTTGTGTAAGTTGTGCAAAGATGAGAAAAACAGAATGAAACTTACCGGGTGGAGTGATGGGGTTACAACCTGCAGCAGAGAGAGGAGGACAAGGCACGCCGTTACAGCCTGAATCAGACGGGAAACCTGACACAGAGCCCAAAGCATGGCAGCGGCCCTGGTAATCCACAGCCACGCGGTCTGAAAACGCCTCGCACACTGTGTTATACGTCTCTCCATTGTGCCCACACACTTCCCGAGTCACCCTACAGGCATCCTGTATGAATAACAGAGAATATACACATTACTCTTTAGCATGATGGGAAGAAGTGTCTGAATAATCATCTTTTTTTATCAACTATATTCATAATAAACTATTCTGTAGCTGAGCAGCGTGTCCTGATAACAATAAGATCTGGTTGCTTGAGTGTGGATAGAGAGATTAGAAATAGTCACTGCTGAAGTTTTACCTCCAGTCATTCAACTTACAACTAGATTGTGCTCAAAGATCGAAATCCCCATACGCTGTTAGTTTGTACACAATGCCAATGTATGCATTATTAAGATGGTAATACAATAATTTTATTAAAGTTACTCCTTTAAGTTTGGCTGTAGATGCCAGTGATGTTTCTTGCAGGGGCTGCGCTGTTACAGTCAGATGACAATGGCATTGAACATCCAGTCTGTTATTTTTACAAGAAATTCGAATGCCCACCAAACAATCTTTTAATTAACAATTCTTTAATCCTATGTATATATATATATATATATATATGTGTGTGTGTGTGTGTGTGTGTGTGTGTGTGTGTGTGTGTGTGTGTGTGT
>JAOUQZ010000044.1:11995091-12014096 GCA_028564935.1 Neosilurus hyrtlii
ATTCCTCCTTAAATTAATTTACTATGTAAAGCTGCTTTGTGACAATGTCCATTGTAAAAAGCGCTATACAAATAAAAAAATAAAAACTGACTTCTAAACTGCCCCTAGGTGTGAGTGTGCATGGTTTTGTGGTTGTTGCCTGCAATCGACTGGCAAGCCGTTCAGAGTCTATCCTGTCTTTGCCCAAAGTCAGCTGCGTTCCTTGTAATATTAATCAGTTTGGCAAAAGAATGAATAAATAATATGGGCGCCAGCCTCCCTGCGACCCTAAATAGGATTAAGCGGTTAAGAAAAAGAATGAATGAATGAATGAATGAATGTTGCTATGCAGGGTGTAGAAGGTGTACTCACTGTCGATGGGACTCCTGGTCGGATATGATTTGGTGTAGTTGGCCACGCAGCTGATGAGCTGCGGACTAATGCTCTGGCAGTACTCCTTGACAGTGTTGATTTGAGACACAGTTGGTGAGGAGTCTGTGCGGAAGATGGCCTGGCAGTATTCCCGGCAGGTAGTGTGTCTCCCGGCATAGCTGCAGCAGACTGAGCCCACTGAAAAGGCACAAGAGAAGGACACACCAATAAAAAAAATGGGAATTCATGGGATGCTTAAAGAGATAAACACTAGTCCACGAAATTGAAAGACGAATTTAAAAAAAACAATCAATCATAAAATAAAATAAACGGTTATAAACACACAGTAGGACCCAAAAGCCTGAGACCAAATTTTAAATGGTAAGCAATAACAACATACTGACAGTTCTAAAACAAAAATCTCTACAACCTGACCAGTCAATATTCGAAATTCATGATATAGACAACATTAGATCTTTTATATTAGTGGGATATGCATCTCAGTGCAGTTCCAGTGATCCGGAACATACAAAATTAGACATGATTCACCCCATCATAAAGTGGTACGATCTGATTCAACTCAACTCAATGCACTTCAATACAATGTAAAACAACACGATTCCGTTTCATTTAATACGGTGCATTTAGTTCAGTTTCTTTTCTTTGGTTCTTCTTAACATTTAACAATTAAGTGATGTAAGGATATCTTTTACAGTTTTAGCAGGTAGGCAACTTGCTGTGAACACCCCAAATTCCACCCCGGATGCACTCTTTTTTTAAGAAGACTGCATACAGTATCACATTTGTCATGGAAAACTTTCTGTTACTACTTTCTGTAAAATAGAAATCCATAATGGGTAAAAAAAAAATAAAATAAAATAAAAAAAAAAAAGAAAGAATGTCATTATGCCAAAGATCCCTTAGGTCACTTAAACCAAAGGTTATGCCCCATAATGCAAAGGGCCACATGTTAGGAGGACCGAAGTCTGGACAGGAAACTCATAATGTCTGTGACTGATGGCGTCTGCAGGGCAGAACTCACACATATGAACACAGATAAGCATTTCATTCACTGGTGAGCTCAACAGCAGGGTAAACTTCAGCAAGATGGGAGGTCATGCTCTGCCTTGCAGGCAAAGAAACAGGATTTCCCAAGTAGAATGGTGTCTTATTTCCTGTTTGCACAAGCTAACATACATACAACTCACACAGCAAGGTGGCTCTATTGTACAATATTTCCTAAATGCATTGGAGTTGATATCTTTTCAATACACTTTTCAGTTCATTTTGAGCACTCACTTTCATTTTTGGTGATACAGCTGTAGAGCGGTTTCTGCAGGAGAAAAAAGAAAAGTCAGTCACGGTAGGACACTAAGCAAAAACATCCTTGATAGAGAAGGCAAATGTGTTACTTGTAGGTTTTGGCATTGCTTTGTTTAACATGTTTCCCACATGCATATCAGCATAAAAAAAGCAGATAAAATATATGGAAAGTCTTCAAATGGCCTTGTTTCTTCTTTGACCTCCCATCTCATATTTTTGTATGTATATACATTTATACAGTACTGAGATACCATTCAAACAGTGATCTTTCTCCATACTCTGTCTTTTAAAGACAATTTCAGCCTTTCCTTTCATGAGAATATCAATTAAAAGGCAGCGTGTTAGTAGAGTTTCATTGCACTGATCATTAACACTTTACTTTTGACTTGCATGCCAGGTCTTAGGACTTTCATAAGTGCTGCATGAAGTTTAGCCTGTTGCATGTTTTGGCTCGGGATAAGAATGCTCGTAAATTGAGGACGTGAGATGAAAGCGGCTTGGGGTTTAACGCAGAAGTGTGTCTGCTCCAAACCAAACATTATGCCCAGTGCTTTCTTTGTTTGTTTGTCTAGACAAAGGAGGTGATCCAGATTAAAAGAGGAATTTATTTATGGGAGGGAAAACGTAGGCATGCCAAGGTATGTACAGAAACTTGCTTTTATTATTTATTATTTCCTGTCTTTGCACTTTTAGTTGCACATTTTTTTTGAAAACCCTCACATCTCCATTCCAGCTGTGTGTACATCATATTCATGAAGAACAAGGAAATTCGACAGGAAACCACTTAGTGAGAAGGGTAAGACTGATGCATGGGAAATAGCTATTATTTGTACAGAACTAAAGACAAATAAAGTTTCAGTCCTAGTTCTGACAAGAGAGCAACTCGCAAAAAAACCTCCAGGTCATGTGATATAAACAGGAGAAATGACAAGCAGGCATTGAGAAAGTTAATGAGTGCTGTCGGGTTACAGAGGCAGGTCATGATCCACATGCTCCAAACAGTGCATAAGCACTCCATAGCTAACAGTATTTTAGTATATATTACGTAGAAACACAAGAAAAACTAATTAAAAGGAGATTCTTTTTGGTTTATTTTTGTTTTAAATTGGTTTTATTGGTAATGATAACGAGCTTGAAGTTTATGTGTCAAACTGTAAGTGTCCGTTGTTTTAATTCAAGCATTTACCACCTGGAATGTTTTCCCCAGATAGCAATCCCCAGATAGCGGCCCAATCAGACCGCACTGTCCCTGTGTAGCATTTATTTTCTTAGATAACGGCACTAAGATTCCTGTTTGTCCCTTTTCATTGCTCTGGTTAGTGTAAAGACAAAAAATGATACTCTTGATATCATTATAAAGAGGGAAGGAGATAATTATTGTTATACCTTTATAAGAGATAATCTACTTCAGTGTAGAGGCATATAAATTGCTGTTATTGCTATAGGTATTGTTGTTACCACCCTGTACATGATTCTTTTCCTAACAACACATCCTAAGGTGTTTAAATTCTCTTATATAACAGCAACCTGTCAACTGCAATTTAATAATTAAAGATGCCCTATGTTCATTTGTAGCAGAGCTCCTGAGCAGAGCCCCATGAAACCTGACTTGGATGGTTGTTCTGTGTCCGTGTCTGAATTGATGCTGATGATGTTAATGATGCCAATCAGCAGCAATAAAAAAAAGATTTACTCATAATGAAATTGAAGCCCAAAAAAGTACAGGCTCATATACCACTGCTTAGATTCCCACAGAGAAAAAAACACACAGTGTGACTCGAGTAGGCAGACAAACGTTCGCAAAACACCGAACACGGAACATGAACCTGTTTAATGGATAATGAATGCGGAAATCAGCTAGTGAAAGGTGGTGCTTTCAGTCCAGACTGCAGTCGGGAAATGCAGGGAAGACTGGTGTATTTATGAAGGTCAGTCAGATCTTATACACCAGCTTTGGACACCTAGATAATGCCTAAATCATTTATGTGTAAAACATCTGTGAAAAGTTAGATCACATGTTATGGCTTTATATCACTTTCTTAGTGTGCAGTGTGCTATTGCTTATACCACAGTGATTTGCTGATGATTACAATGGCTAATTATTTATTGAACAACATAACATGTTTTTTAATGGTTTACAGAAAGATTTAATGTTGTGGAACATCCAAAAGACAAGTTAGTTCCTGCTCTTGCCTAGATTACAGCAGTGCTATAGAGTCACTATCCTCTCTCTCTCACACTTCACACACACACACACACACACAAACACACACACACACACACCCACACACACAAACACACATACTATAGAAACAGTAATGCTTTAAAACAATTGTTTTACTACTGATTTAACTACACTGTGGTATTATAATTAATTAATTAAACATATTTGTGCCAATCTTTGTGACAACTCTTGTACTAAAGGAATCATTTATAACCTAGACTAACTGCGTTTAAACCATCCTAAGTGAGCACACAGACACACGTAAACAGTGAGGACGCACACACTCTGAGCAGTGGGCTGCCACACACTGGAGTGCCTGGAGAGCAGTTGGGGGTAAGATGCCTTGCTCAAGGGCACTTCAAAGGTGGAGAACTAATGAAGGTGCAACTCACTCCCCCACCAGCACGCATTTTTTATCATGTCCTGAACAGAACATTCGCTCTATGTGCAAATAAACATGTACTTCATTTCCCCTTGAAAAGTGTGTTGCTGTTTAACTGGAAAGAGGGAGCAATGCAAACCTTTTGTCTTTTAGTTGTCATTACATATAATTGTACAGTAGACCAAAATATCACCGGCCAAAACATATAGTGGGAAATATGCCAAAAAAAAATATATATATATTTTTTTAGCATATAATACAGTAGTAAAAAAGTAATAAAGCAGACTAATAATGTGTAACCTAAAAATATGCTGCCAAGACAACTTAAATACAATTTTGTCTTCTAAGAGATGATGAGTGAGAGCTTCACTGAGTTTTTGGTCAGCATTAAGCCAGATGAAAAGCTCTGGCTGGACTCTCTGTGTATTAGCAGAATTCTGAAAAATCAAAGAAAACATCCCTCGACAAGTTGCAAAAAAAAGTCATTGGAAGATGTGACTGCTGAAAAGATGTTGGTGAGTAACTTTAAATAGCAATAGCAATGCCATGTTTTATTCTCTTGTTGTCACCTGTGTGTTCAGTTCAAAAGGTTTGCAACGAGTGGAAAGTGTTCATTCATGTAGACTCCGTTTAATGAGATACATGCATTTATAGCATTTTTTCTTTGGTGTTTAAATGTAAGCTATTACACGGCTGTTCAGTATTATATGTACAGTATCCCTGTGCTTGCACAGGTTTCCTCCAAGTACTTTTATTTCCTCCCACAGTCCAAAGACATCCACATTAGGCTAATTGGCTGTTCCAAATTGCCCCTGGGTGTGAGTGTGAGAGTGAATGATTGTATATGTGCTGCCCTGCGATGGTCTGGTGAGCTGTTCAGGGTTATTGCACCTTCGACACAGAGATCGGCTCCAAGCTTCAGGATATGCGAATTGCACACTGTCATGTGATTCTGTCGGTGTGTGACTGAGTATGTACTTCTGCAGTATATGTGAGTTGTGTTAGTGGTCCTTTAATGTGACCAAACCACATTCACATATACACCTTTCACATAAAAGACTTCTGTACAGTCACATTAAACCTTTTCTTTCTATATGTAACTACTCTAAACTATGTAACTCACCTCTGTGTCTTTTCTGCATACTTTTATGATATCATTCTTAGATGATGCCTGGAAAAAAGAAAGAAAAAAAGGAAGTAAAAAAGAAAGACTGAAAGGCAGACACCTGAGTTTGAGACAGAGTCAGACCTGACATGAAGAATTATATTTCACAATTAGCAAACACACCGAACAATAAAGACACAAATTTAATTGACCAATTATCTCATAACATGAACTGCAGAAACATCTTAGCAAGATAAAATGTCTAGTTATGGGCAGATGTATTTATTTCTTTTCAGAACATGATTATAAATCAAATCGGAGATTCTTAAACCTGTAGATAGTACAGATTGTATAGATTCAGACTATTAAACAATGAAACATTTAAATGAATTAAAATGAATAATAATTATGAGAATATTAATAAGAATAATAAGCAAAATATTGATATTATTATGACTTATAGTTATAATAATAAAAATATAAATAAGATACTAACAAACAAATAAATGAATGAATTGACTATATTAAAAATATTTCTGTAGTGTGTCTGTACAGTAGAACTTCCCCAGGACATTTCCCCTTTTCTGCGGCTGAGCTCATCTGAGTGTTTACCTGTCTGCATTCCCTGCGGCACTCTACCGAGATGGCCAGTTCACAGCAGCCAAGGCCGACCCATCCCTCCGATTTCCTTGATGCTCCTAAAAAAGACGGCAAACAAACCGGTGAAAGGGCACAGAACAGAGAAAATCTCTCTTTCTCTCCATCCATGTTTCACTGGAATAGTACGTTCATGATACGTATGAACTTCAGCAACATGATCATCAGTACAAACAAAAATATACAATCCTGGATAGTATCAGGACTTCGACGATTATTTTAACAGACATTTCCAGGAAGTCTGATGGATAGAAGCTGTGACACTTTTGCTACTGTGCATAAGATCTTCTTTTAAGACTATAGTCACTGGTTATAAAAAAAAATAATGCTTGGATGAAACCATGTGCACATCCCTGTGATGCATCTCTGGCTTCAGGGCTTACCAGGTAATGTAGAGTTAATGCAGATCCAAAGCTCATTCTGCACAAACAAACAAAAAGACACATGATGATAAGATCTCAAAGATACAGTACATGTTTGTATCTGAATTAAAGGTGCTTTAGTTCAGCTGTGCATTTAACTCGTGCAAACAAATAACTCCCCAAGCATGATTATGCTTATTTAATTTCCTTTTAAAGTTATGATCTATACTAACATGGTGAAGATATGTAATGTGAATTATTAGCTTTTGTATGAGCTACGCGGAAGGTATTGTGACGTACCGATTTTTCATTCCACAGGAAATTGTGTGTGTGTTTTTGCCTGTCCATGGGTTACCAGTGTACGCTCAGTCCTAATAGGTTAATACCTTTCGTGTGAGCTATATACTGTTCATGTTATTATTACTAGATGTTTGAGAGCTTACAGAAATTGTACTGAAGTAAAGTAATACTATGATAGACATTAGATTTACATAGACAGGAACTTCCCAATAGGTCTAATGCCGGAATCTGATTATATAATTAAAAGTACAACTTCGTCTTCAAGTTAAACTGAGCATGTGTGTGTCCGAAGATGCGAAAGAGGTAAGTTTTTAAATTTGAAACTCTCCACTAATGACAAAGTAACTACAGTAGTAATGTTTTTATTAGTATTAGCGTAAAGACGTCATTGAGGTAACGTAACATAACTTAAATGTTAGGTTGATGCCACACAAAAGGTCAGTGAATGCGTGTGATCGGTCCACTATTGATTTGTAATCTATTAGTGAAGGAAAAACATTACCTCAAAGTGAATTTCATTATTAGATAAATAAACACCAATTCAAAATACATTTTAATTTAAAGAATGCAACCCTTTTTTAAATATGTTTCTGAACCACCAGCGGATTTTTTATATTGTTCGACAAGCTGATTTCTCCATCATTCACAAAGAATAAGTTAAATGATTATTGCACGATTGACACATGCCAATGTTCCTCCTCATAGATATCATATGAAATAAATAAGCAATGCCCCATTACGGACAGCTCTACCTGTCCACCATCTTGGTAAGGTAGTTAGAACAATTTACAGAGAAGCACCGTGACCCTGAGCTGTCAAAGCTTCATTTCAAACTCCTTATGCTGTTGTAAGCCATATGAGAATGCGGTGCAACGACTAAGACGGCAGCTCAAATTTATGCCACCTCACTGCGCTGTCAGTAGGTTGTCACCTATCTATCTTATTTACTACCCCTTAAGAGTAGAGGCGTGCTGCTCGCAACCAACTAATAAAGTTGTGTTTGGTGGGAAAAAGTCAAATTCCTAAAAAAAAAAATACATCATTTACATCAAATACGTGAATCCCATATTTTGTTCCATGTTTTCATGGAATTTGTCGAGAATTAATTGGAGACAGAGTTAGTGGGGAATAGCATACATCACTTCTGGCTGTCTCATGCCGCGCCTTTATGCTTTACTCCTGACGTAAAAATATTTTGAATGAATAATAAAATAATTCTGGAATTCAGCTTTTGTATGATATGGGAAATTATTCAGATCTTGGGGTCTTTATACTTACCTACAGCTTACTATGCAGGTATTTCTAATAGTTCCTTTAAGTATGTATATAATATTTCATAAAACTATATTTGAATGTTTAGATCTTATCTGATAAAGTCTGCAGCGCCAGCAACAGTAACATTTAACTACTTTAACTGTCATTAGTCCTCATATTTAGATTCGTGCATTTATTTGCATATATCTGTGCTCCATTTCTAGGCTCGTCATTTCACACTGATTGACAGCAATTTTCATACAATTTGAATATAAACGCCTGTCACACTCAGCCCTGTTTCACCTATGTCCTTAAAAAATTGTTTGGACGCAGCACAAACCTGCACAATGTAGTAGGAATGCATTAGAAATTGATAGGATATAACTGTGACAAAGCTTGCTAAATGTAAAAAACATGCAGAACGAATGGAAACAGTGTGTGGCACAGTATTTATAAAGATCAAATGGATGCACTGACAATGTGGTAAGTGCATGGTGCAATCTGATTGGTCGTAGTAAGAAAAGCATAAGAACACATTGGGTGTGATGCGCAGGGAATTACGCGCATGGTAAGAAATTAGTGGAAACCTGGTATGGACGTCGTAAGAATATAGTATGAATTTAAAATTTTTTCCATTTTGACTGCGTCCCTTGAGTGGTGTCTTCATGGACTTTGTCTGTGTGTGATGGGGGCTGAAGTCGAATTCACACAGGAATCGACGAGGGACCAGCAGCCATGGAAAGTCAATGATTGCTAGCTAAATTAGTGATGAGAGGTTGCTGTTCACTTCCACAGATATGAAATATAGGGAACCAAACTTAGACAAAAACAAGGAATGAAATCCGGCTACTTTCATTATGAAATTGGAAAGGCATGGATCAGAGAAACGTATCGTGACTAGTTTTCAGAAAAGCCGATGGTGGGACGGAGTTGTAGCAGCAGTTACAGTCTCTCATAATCTTATGATGGTCAGTTGAGACAGAAAGATTGCTGAAC
Source organism: Neosilurus hyrtlii (assembly GCA_028564935.1). Lineage (NCBI taxonomy): Eukaryota > Metazoa > Chordata > Actinopteri > Siluriformes > Plotosidae > Neosilurus > Neosilurus hyrtlii. The sequence goes on from JAOUQZ010000044.1 coordinate 12,004,046, forward strand.
TACTCAAGGATTTGTTTCTGGCTTTCACAAGATAGTCATCTAAAATAAACAGGATATTTTCGGAGGTTATTGCTGTTCGTCATTGTAAATATTCCTTCATGCTTTCTGGCTGCGGAAAAAAAGCAGCTCCTGTCAAAGACCATCACTGTTATTTGTGAAAAGCAGAAAAATGAGCACAAGGAATACATTCACACAGAATAAAATGTGGAAATTTTTTTTGATGCCTTCCAAACACATCTTCTCACCACTTTAAATCACACATCAGTTCGAGGAAATCACTAAGCGATTCGAAACTCTCCATGTGTACGATGGTACAAACCACTTCCAAAATCCATTTGGATAAATTAGAGAAGGACATGTGTCCAATTCAAATAAAGTGTTCCACTTGCTGCCTAATTAGAGGCTGACTGTAATTGCATGCTGCTCTCGCCAACATTCCAGGTTTGTAATTAGGGATGAGGGTGGAGTATATGAAACTGTTTGTCAGCCTTTATCTTTTGTACTTTTTTTTTTTTTACCCTGCTTAGGTAAGAGCAAAACAGAGGGATGTACATAAAGCAAAAAACACATAAAACATGCAGTTTGGATTTTAGAGCTCAGTGGATGGACAGGTGATTCATCTTACCATGGACTCGGGACAGTAACTTGGTAAACGCTGGAGAAGGTGCTTTAGGCGAGATTCACTTCTAATAGTTGCAAGCTGTGAAAAAAAAAAACACAAACTAAACAAAACAATCCATCATTCAGCTGACAGAAGCAACATCAATATAATTTTAATGTCAAACCCAACACCAATTTAAATGTTCATACACTGTAGATTGTTTTGTTGCAGAACTAATAAGGAAGAATTGTTTGGTTTATACCACATCACTACTGAATACTTGATTCTGATTGGTCAGAAGATCTTATTACAGATCTATATTAATGTCATCATCTAAGTTTTAATTTCTTTATTAACAACAAACAGAACACAGAAAGGTATACAGTGGATGTTCCTTATAATCTAATCCAAGGCTGATACTAATTAGCAAATCCTACATGGGAACAGTGCAATCTAATTGGCCCGCACTCTCCAGATTAAAAAATATTATTCCTACTGGATAATGCTTGAATCAAAACAGCTGACCCACTGTTCGTCACAGTGACTTAAAGAAAATGTTGTCATCATTTTCACACTTTAAAAACAGAAAAAATATAGTGCTCAGAACAGCCGAGAGACATAGTCCCATAGACCTCAGGGTCTCTTCCCGGCTGGACATGCCCGAAACAAACCAGGGAGGCGTTCGAGAGGCATACCAGTCAAATGCCTGAGCCACCTCAACTGATCCTCTCAATGCGGAGGAGCAGCGGTTCTACTCCGAGCTCCTCCCGGATGACCAAGCTTCTTGCCCTATCAATGAGTGAGAAAGATAAAACCCATTCGGAATCATTCAAGAGCCACTTGGCGTCTGGATCTCAATCACTCCATTGGGGTTTACTTCATCATAATGACTGGCTTGCTCCACATTATCCCTTAATTATAAGGAACCATGCTTGTAAGAGTTCTCACAACACTGTCTTTTTTAAATACACTTCTGCGACTGTGGTTATAGACCAGTCTGACATGAAGCCCTGTCACTCTTAGCCTTTTTAGCTATTCGTATTTATGAGTTTCCTTCCTGCTACAGTGACTAACCTTACCTGGACATCCTGGAAACACTTCTCATGAACAGCGACTCTGATTCTTGACGCAGCCCAAAAAACGAGGGGTTATTTTTTTAGGCTGCTTCTGAAGGACAGCACGGTGGCATAGTGATTACATAGTGGTTGGCACGACCTGTCCTGGGCTTGGCAAGAGCCTTTTTGTGTGCCGTTTGCATGTTCTTCTGGTGCTTGTGTGGGTTTCCTATGGGTACTTCGGTTTCCTTCTACAGTCCTAAAACATGAACATTAGGCTAATTGGCTGTTACCCTTAGGTGTGTGAATGTTTGTGTGTGTGTTGGCCCTGTGATGGTGTGGTGAGCTGTTCAGGGTGTACCCCACCTTCACCCAGTGTTGGCTGAGGTAGGCTCCAGCCTCTCCTTGACCCTAGTAGGATTAAGCAGTTCAGCAAATGGGTGAGTGAGTGAGTCTGGTACTGACTTTTTCGATCTCAGATACCCATATTCGCTCTATGCAGCTTTATAACAAAGGTCTATTTATCTGGGTGGCATCGCATTGCTCACACTACACTTTGAGCACAGACCAGCATTGCACATTACATAACTTTGTATGAACACATATAAAGAAATCCTGAACTCCAAATTCCATTGCCTCATATGCTTATTTTGTGAGTCAGTATAATTTGCTGTAATTGTTTTTTTTTCTTTTTCACTTAATATCAACCTGGACTTCATTCTCTTTCCACAGCTCTAAATCTCACTGTAATTTCCCTGATCCACATTGAACATATTCTCCATGGTGCTTGCTCTAGTTATTGTTCCATCCTGTCCAGTAAAAGTTTCCTCTTACAGTCTTACTGGTTGTTGCTCTTTGTAGCGTGCAATGAGAAAGAGAAGGATAAAACCGCGTGAACATGGTGCGTGCTTTATAAGGACAATCCGCAAACAGTATCGCAGCATGCCTAAAATTCTAAACTGAAAAGGACGCAGAAACAATCTTGCAAAACAAGGCAAGGACTAGACTAAAAAAACATGTTACAACTTGAGGACAACAAAGTAACCTCCGCGTATACAATCACAAACTAATCAAGGAGTAACACAGAACAGTTGTACATAATCAGAGAGCAAAGCAATGACAGGATGGGGCAGTGACAGACTACAACAGGAACCAAAACATAAGCACATGCTGCCTGTCATCATGGGAACCAAATTGTAACACTGAGTATGGCTGATAATTTCCAATTAATACTGGTTTGTCAGGAATTACTCAAATTGTTCAAGTTGGACATTGTTTTATTTTATTAACCCATTCCACTATGTATCCTATGCATGCACAAGAAAATGGAAAATGGAATATCCACAAAGAGACCCCTTGCCAACCACCGGGCTCAATCCCATGTGAGGAGAAAGTGCTAATTACTGTGCATGTGTATTTTAGGTGATTAATGGCTGATCTGCTACAGCAAATATCAGTTCTTATGATCTATGGTGGTTGGCACAGTGGTGTAGTGGTTCGTATGTGTGCCTCATAACAAGCAGGTCCTGGGATTGGGTGTTTCTGTTGTAGTTTGCATGCCCTCCCAGTGTTACTGTGGGTTTTCTCTGGGTACTCCAATTTCCTCCCAAAGTCCAAAAATATGCACTGTACTAAGTAACTGTTCCAAATTGCCCCTATGTGTGAGTGTGAATGTGAATTTGTTGTTTAGGGTGATCCCTGCCTTCACCCAGAGTCAGCTCAGATAAGCTTCAAACCCTAATAGGACCCTAATAGGACTAATGGTTCGGCAAATGATTGATGATGAGATGATGATATACGTTTTTTTTATGAAAAACAAGGCCTCCACAGGGTTGGCTTGAATTTCCTTAGCCAGCTTTTGCTGGTGGGGATTACTCTGAAAGAGCATTTAGTGCAAGAGGTTCATTAGCATTCAAGCCTCTAGGATAGTGTGTTATTTTTCCTAAATGCTGCAGGCAGGACGGAAAAGTATGTGTCAATGCTGACTACAAATCCACAAAAATCTGCTATAATTATCATTGTTTAACAAATTAAAATATATTTGTGCAAAGCTGGTTTGGAGTTGGAGGGGGAAATTGAGTACAGATGTTAAGATATAAAAAGGAATTATATAATAAACTTTTTCACGAGAAACGATTAAATACTCATTAAATTCTCTATCAGATCATTTTAAAATTTGACTTAATGCAGAGTGAAGTTACTGTAGTTGGAGGCAGACATTATGCCTGATGCTCCGCCTTCTACCTTATTAAAAGTAGTCGGTAATATTAACCTTGCACAAGGGTTGAACACATAAAACAAAGCCTTGGTCGACCATAGCATGTACTCACAAGAGCAAAGTACGTACGCGGGCTGCCCTTGGTCCTGCAGAAATCCTGCATTGCACATGCATGGTGCCCCGTCTAACACAAACCACCCACCCAAGGTCAAGCCCCCTTCCACATATGGTAAAGGACTCTGCCACTTGTCTTTTGATTTTTGATTTTAGTCACCCAAGTCCTAGAAAAACACTTCAGGTATCCTTTCTATTCAATAGATTGACAGTATTCGTTAAATTTCACGACCAATTGACTTTAACTTCCCAGAATTCTCGTCTCTCTTTCTCTGCAAGTGATGAATTCCACACTGAGTAGCTCACCGTCTCGTCCTTACTATTCAACATCTACATGAAAGTCTTTATCAGGCGGCCCTACTGACTTTGCCCTGAACAGCTAACCAGTCCCTGGCAAAGCCAACACACACATAGACATGCATATTCACACACACAATTTGGAACAGCCAGTTAACCTTTAGACTGTGGGAGGAGACCAGAATACCCAGAGGAAACTAATGCAAGCATGGGGAGAACATGCAAACTCCTCACAGAAATGCCCTTGCCAGGCCCGGGAATAGCACCCAGGACCTTCTTGCTGCGAGGGGGGCTTGCTAACCACTACACCACAGCTTCATTTCATGTTGTTTACTGGAGGGTGTGGTCAGATACATCTGAGTCTATTTGTAACTTGAGAGCGATGTTGTGGTTGTTGTAAAAGAAACAAAAAAGGTGCAGAGTATCCACTTTTGGGGGCATGCCTATTACAGCCACACCTAAACCAACATTTTCTTTACACTGCATTGTTCACCAAGAGCTTTACTATCAATGAACCTTAAACCTTAGTTTTACTGCCTTGTGGATGTGGACAAAACAGAAAAGCTGTGAACACCATGGACGTGCAGTATTTCTTATACTACTTTCTATTCTTTGTTCCATACATGCACAGTAAATTTGTGGAGACATTTCCTTTAACAAATCATGTGGGGTGATGTAGTGATTAGGGTGCTGGGAACATGAGTGAGAGGTCATGAGCTCGAATCCCCGTTAGATCCCCACCGTGCTAAGACCACTGGGCAAGGTATTAACCACAAGTGTCCCTCTGTTCACCCAGCAGTATAATGGGTACCAGTAAAATACTGGAAAGGTAACAAGCCATGAACTAGCATCCCATCCAGGAGAAGCTGAACTCCCCAACGTGATGAGCCAGTTGGCTCGGGTTACCTTACCTTACCTATGACTTATATTTTATATTGTTTTAGGAATAAAAAAATACACATGTGAGCAAGGGGCAGTGGTGGCCTGGTGGTAAGGTGCTGGATTACGGATCCCAAGGTCGGGGGTTCAAGCCCCACTATCAACGGGCTCTCACTGCTGTCCCCCCAGTGCAGCTAACTGGGTTATCAAAGGCCGGCCATGTCTCTCACTGTCTATGGTGAGAGGCATGTAAAAGAACACATCTACTGATGCGAGCTGTCCAGGGTGTACTCTGCCCTCGCCCAGATTCGGCTGAGATGGGCGCCAGCCTCCCCGTGACCCTAATTAGGATTAAGCGGTTCAGAAAAAAATGGGAATCCCAATGATTCTCAGCAGTTAAGATCCTGCATTTTTAATGGTCGTCAATTAATACCATTGATTAGTCCCAGTAGTAATATTTTAGTCTACAAGTATTTCTACATTTCTTCATCACGTTTTCTCACGTCAGTGCTCTGGACACTGTATCCCAGACCTCTACAGGCTTGTTTATGTCTTTTATGGTGGTCTGTATCTTGTGGTGAGCTCTCTGAAGTGATGCTGGTCTGTTCTTCTCTTCTCTTCATGCTTATCATGTCTACATCCTGGAGATTTTTGATCTCTCCAACATCTGAACAAAGGTTGTTTTTTAATCTATTTTAGTGACTGTTAGTGGTATTTGTTTGTTTTGCTATGCTCATCATGTCTTGACCAAGTTCTTTTTAACATGCATAATGATTTGTCATGTCTCAGATTGACTTCCTTTATCTTTCTGACTCATGAAGGCCTTCTTTAATTATGTTTAAAGTTCAGTTGCATTTTGACAGACACCAGACATGACTGCCAAATTTGAAGTCTATATTGTGGTTAGCACTTCCGCCTTACAGCAAGAAGGTCCTGGGCTTGAGTCCCGGGCTCGGCGAAGGCATTTCCGTGTGGAGTTTGCATGTTCTTCCTGCGCTTGTGTGGGTTTCCTCTGGGTACTCCGGTTTCCTCCCACAGTCCAAAGACATGCACATTAGACGAACCTAATGTTTCAGACTGTGCCTAGGTGTGTGCATGTGAATGATTGAGTGTATGTGTTGGCCTGCAATGGATGGGCAAACTGTTCATGGTGCACCCCGCTATAACCCAGAGTTGGCTGGGATGGGCTCCAGCATCTCCATGACCCTAATAAAGGATAAAGAGGTTCGGAAAATTAAATGATAAAACTCTTCAGCTCTCTTGTATAGAAACTAATGATACATGACAAAAAGAAAAAAAATTGTTTATGGTATCTTTAACTAAGGACTGTGATTTCTATGTGCATGTAAACACCCCGGCATCATGCACTGTATTTCTGGTTGTTTGCCCTTACACTTTAATTAATGCCATACACGGTGAACCAATTTAAAATCTATAATTATAAACAATTCCCGGATGTCCTTACATTACCCAGTTTCACACATTTTGCTGATAAGCTCGAATTATTTATGGTGTGTGTTTCAGAATGTGGTATAATAATCTCATAAAGTCTGCAAAAACCCTCTTTGTATCCTAAAAGAAGAGCAGCTGATGGCCAGTGATTTCTTGGCGGCTCTTCAAAGTGAATCTGCTGCACATTCGAACAGAAAAGGACCAGAGCCTCTGTGAGTGAATGACCTATACAGTCCATTTAGAAAAGTTTTTCTCTCATTTCTTTTCGAAGGCTAAATCAATGGCGGGTGCCAGGCAGAACATCTAAAGAAGGCTGTCTTGCTTCTATCAAGGGGCTCAAGGCCTTGTCTCATCAAAGCTCCAAGCTTCCATTAAGGTGAAATTGCTGGGTGATTACAGTCACACAGCCTGGAAGCCTCCTCTCTCTCTCTCTCTCTCTCTCTCTCTCTCACACACTCTCTCTCTCTCAGAATCACTCCTACAGTCCAGCACTAACAAGGTGTCATTATTGTCCTTTGCTCTAAGCTTGTCAGCTAGGTCTTTCAAGTGGTCGATATTTCTCTAAAGGTCGAGATCTTTCTTTCTCTTTCCCCAGGCTCCAGTCTTCCTGCCCATTTTGAGACCATGTATAATTTTCTTTCATTCATGTGTGCATTCATTAGCCAGCATTTAATTTTTTCCCCTCAACACTCATTTATCAAAAAAGTGTAAATTGTGTGTTGTAGGCCGTGTTATCCCTCCCTTTCTTTGGCAGGTGCAATTACTGGCATAAGAAGGCTTCCCGTAACTTGGCGTGTTGTCTGGACAGCCACTGTAATCTGAATGAGACCCCCCCGCCCCCCCCTCAAGAAAAGGGGGTTGGGGGGTGCTGCTGCCAGAGGGCTCAAGGTTATAGTAATGCCACTGGCTCAGCTGTTTCTGATTGCCCCCCCACCCCACCCCCATCCAAAAAATAAAAAAAAGGTCTTTCAGACATCCCTTTCATGTCTTTGGAGTTTAGAAGACAGACGGGAATCTATGAAAGCCTTCTTGGCCTCATCACATAGTCTCCCCGCTGTAAATAAAAGCAAGTGAAAAAGCCTTCACCTGCTCCTCAGTAAGATGGGGAGGAGTGAGGGAAACTTTTATTCATGCACACTCTTTCTCATCACCAAACTTCAAAGAGGGGAAAAAAACAGTTCTCCTCATCCAAACAGTCTATATATTTTTAGTAGTGCTGACACAGAATACGTTGTTCGAGAAAGTAAGGTTGTGCATTCTCAGCTTTCGCAAAAGCTCCTTTCAGGGTTCAAAACAAGTACTGGATTAGCTCTACATACCCACATAGCAAAAAACAAAAAACAACCATTTATTTCTCCACTTTTGCCCAACCAAGAACTAAAGATCTATAAAGCTTTAAAGATCAGCCAAGAGCCTGAACTTCAGAAATGGCATTAAGGACAATTTTTAACAAAATTAAAGGGTACCTGTGGTGAATTTGTATTACGTATTACTAGCTCTTTAAAACGATCACATATGACATCAGCCGTCAGGCAACGTCAGCCCTTCCCTCTTGTCAAGTATGCACAAGTGCTGCCACACTACTATTAATACTAGTCATCCACAGCGACATGTTGCCTTCTTCATTGGCTGTTCCAGCCCTGGCAGTAATTCAAACTCGTTGGTTTATCCTATTGGCTAAGCTGAGTACAGCAGCCACCAGTCTAAGATAATATATTATCAGCCAGTGCTGAGCTGTGTCGCCAGGAAAATGGCGGAAGGCAAAGCAAACAACACGCACAGAAATCACGGAAAACATAACATTGGCACAGACCGTACTCTGAAAAGGTTTCCTTACGGACGCAATTCATTAGTCTGTGAAGACCACTTCAACCCGACCTGCTATTGGTTTGACCTTCAGGCAGAACTTTACATCTAAAACCAGACGCAGTTCCCATGGTATTCCTTCATAAAAAGTCATAAGGATGACTAAGGACGGGAACAGCGCCTTGCCAAAACAAACAAGTAAACGGTAAGAGCCTTTAGAATGTGGGAAGTTTTACCACGCAAAATGTTGCTTGCAGCTTGTTTACTTGCCCTGGACAACCCGGCCCATGAGATCACGTCACTTCCAGGAAAAAAATGGTTGTTCCACATTGGTTCAGCCTTCGCTAGTAATCAACGGGATAAAATTGCCCAGTGTAGTTCTTTTTATGGTAATTTATGTTAAAATAAGCTCTGTATCACTTAAACATATTCCATTATTAATTATGTCTCTAATTCATGTCTAATATCCTCACTCACTCATTTGCCGAACCGCTTAAACCTACTAGGGTCATGGGGAGGCTAGTGCCCGTCCCAGCACTCTCTGGGCGAAGCCGGGATGCACCTTGAACAGCTCGCCAGACCATCGCATTGCAACATACAAACAGCAATTCACTCTCACACCCACACATAGGGTCAATTTGAAAAAGCCAGTTAATCAGTGCATGCATTTGGACTGTGGGAGGAAACCGGAGTACCAGGAGGAAACCCACACAAGCATGGGGAGAACTTGCAAACTCCTCAGAAAAACACCTTTTAAAGCCAGTGTCATGTCGTAACTTTTTTTTTAATTTAGTTTGGATAAGACTAAAAGGATAAACACTGTGTCAACATTCTTACTATATCCAGATGGAACTGCTTTGAAAGATAAAGGAATGAAAATCTTTTCTAAGTGTCAAACATCAATCCTACATTACATATTCCACAAAATGCTGATTATATGTATTAACCCCTAAAACCCTTAAAGACCTGTACTAGCACTCCGCTCCAGACTTATGTCCCTTGTAATCGCATGCTTATGCTATTAATTTCACTCGAGTTACAAATCACTTCACAGCGCAGCTCTCAGCCTGTACTCTTACTATGATGTATTCTGCCACTTCTTTGCATTCACCTATTCTATAGGTCAGTTTCCAGTGTATACCCTCTCACAAGCTTTATGCATATTTCCGAAGCTTGTTCCTTTTTTTTTTTTTTTTTTAAACTCGTACTCACATCCACATATAAGGGCAATTTGGAACAGCCAGTTAGCCTAGTCGTGCATGTCTTTGGAATGTCGGAGGAAACCGGAGCACCCTGAGATAACCCATGCAAGTACGGGGAGAACATGCAAACTCCACGCAGAATCACTCTTGCCAAGCCCAGGACCTTCTTGCCATGAAGCGGATGTGCTACCCATTATGGCACCATGCCTCCCTTCATAATTATTACATTCTAATTCGTGAAGAGCAATGTGTCTGACATGTGAGTCATTTCTTACCTGATCGCACGCATCTTTACATTGGGCGAGCTCTGCGGCATGATGGCAGCAGGAGGGATCTATAAAAGCAAAGTGCACGCACACACACACACACACACACACACACACACACACACACACACACACAGAGAGAGAGAGAGAGAGAGAGAGAG
>JAOUQZ010000044.1:12029605-12039777 GCA_028564935.1 Neosilurus hyrtlii
CTCTTTTAAATGGTATGGCTAACTCAATTTTGAATTTTTGGTCACTGTGACTCATTTTGCCAGACTGGGTCACAATTCGGCTCTCGACCAATCAGCGCCATCTTCGGATCGTCTTCCTAGCAACAGATAACTTCTAATTAGACCGAGTCATGTCTGTTTTCAGGCCTCTCATTGGTGTACTATAATATGCATCGGGGAATCCTTCTGGTAATTTGTAAGTATGGAGAGTATTCTGGCACCGAATATGGATAATAAGGAAATACCCTGAGCCATCACAAAAGCGGACTGAAAATCAGCAAAATAAGTGGATAGTTCTATTGTTTAACAACAAATTGGACATGGAACCAAATATCGAATTTTCATCCAGGTACGCCATTTTCAACTTACTTTGGCTCTTACTCAAAACACTACCTTGCGACTCAATCCGTATTATGCTGGAACGCGTCACAGATATTGAATGATCTACTATGACCCTTTTATGACCCTGATGTGTATCAGCAATCTCTGGGAAAGGCAGTAAATTAGACCATTTGTGCTTGATACGTCTGCCTGAGAGGTTTTGTTTTTGTTAGGATTGGTTTGTTTGCTAGGAACTTTACACAAAAAGGTATAAAAGGATTTTGATCATTTTTTAGAGGGGTGGAGTATAGCCCAAGTTACACTTTATTAGATTTTGGAGATTATCGAGATCAAATTCTGGATTGTGGAATTTTTGAAAAGATTCTTTAACAGATGGGACACTTTTTGGAACTGTGGTAACTCAGCAGGCCCAGCAGGAGGTGCTGTATATATATTAAGGTTTTTTTCAGCTTGCCAATGCTTTGCACTCTACAAGTGCTTCTAGATTTTACATTTATGGCATTTGGCAGACGCCCTTGTGCTTGTTACATTTGTTTAAGTCAGTCATGCATGTGAGCAGTTAAGGATGAAAGACCTGCTCAAGGGTCCAAGAGTGGTCACCTGTAGGTACAAAATATGGTTAAACAAGAGTACAGGTCTGGATACTTTTTATCCAATGTACTATTATAGAATGTACTATGTAAAGCTGCTTTGTGACAATGTCAATTGTAAAAAGCGCTATACAAATAAAAGTGACTTGACTTGACTTGAATGTGCCAAGAAAGACAAAATAATTAAAAATCTATTCATTTTTTTTCCTTATTGTTTTTTTGTGTCCCATTATTATTATCAGACTATGTTGATTTTTTTTTTTTATTTCAAAATTTTACATTTCTTCATGCGCAGTTAGTGAATGATCGCTGTGTCATCCTTAACCCAAGTGTTTTGGGAAATGTACAGGGATTTTCTTCTGGCCTCTATCTATAGCAATCAACACCAGACCACATGATCCCTCGTTCACTTTCCATTATTTTCACAAATAATTATAAAGGAGTTTTTCCCTTGTGGACAGCACTTATGTGGCTGAGTTTCAGTGTGTAACCACATTGTTTGAATTTCTGGGTTGGATTTCTGGGTAGTGCGCTGAAGAAGGGTGGGTCCACTAGATTCTCTCGTGGCTGACTCAGAACCTCTTTCCCAATCTGAAGTCGGATTTAAATGCTGAGTCTCCTGTTGAGTTCGAGTCATATCTAAAAGTGTGCCATGTCGACTCCAGGCATGGTAATCTGAACAGTCGCTGCTGCATTATTATAAAATTCTGCGGCTGAAGTTCAAGTGCTCGATGGCCCGAAGAAATGGTACTGAACACAAGCCCTGTTCGCATATCTGAAGCCAAAGTGTCAGTGTTGTGCAGGTCTGACTGGAATATCTGTTGGGTTTAATAAGAGGGTGTGACTACCAGGACTGTTTCTCCTTCTGAATCATGGTTTATTCAAGGCCTACTGAGCTTCAGCATGTTCTTCCTACTCTCAATCCTAAAAAACAAAGGGCTCACGTAGACAAGCAGGGAAGAAAAAGGATATTTACTTGATCTGAAACAGAAAATCTCTGCACACGCGTTCTCTGATGAAGAGTGGAATTGTGAGACTCACAACATGGTTTGAATTTCCTGCTAGGGCACTTCCTGTTTGCATAGTTTTTTTTCCTCCCCTTTCCCTCGGATTTTCGGCTGTATGACAGCTTTTTTTCCGCAGCTGGAGTGAAAGCACACTGCTTCCTGACTTTGTACAGAAAGAATGGACAACAACTGCTACAAGCCAAGAACTCAGTCGCCTTTTAGCTGCTCACTGTTGGCTGAAATGCCCATTACTACACTGTTCCCTCCCATCTTTAGCAGCTGAAGAGTCATAAAGATGTACTATATAGAATGGTCCTTTCTTGCCTTTTTTTCTCCTGCATTCCTGCTTGGCAGCTCAGCCTTCTGGAGGAAGAACGAATAATGGGTCCGGGTCAAAGTTGACTTCCTGCGCATCAACTAATCACCTTTTGACATGGCTGAAAACTCTGTTATGCTGAGCTAATGCTCTTGCTGGAAAGACTGGAGGGAAATAGGACAATAACATAAAACTTTTCAATCTTCAATTAAAAACAGGACCTCAGTCAGGACACAAAGCTAAGATTTTAGTGCTTTTAGTAAGTAGCCTACCTTTAACAAATGGTATTAAGCGTTCAGCTAATAATCTTTTTTTTTTTTCATTTTGACTGTATCAACAGATCCAACAGATTTTCCATCTCAAGCTAGTGTATAAACATCTCTGATATTTAGGTAGTGTCTTTTTTGTGATGCAGGTTTCCTTTATTTGTATTTTTAAAGTTCAAAACACCCTGAATAACTGGCCAGAGACACACGTACAAACATGCACACTCACACCAAGAGTCAATTAGCCCAATGTGCACATCTTTAGACTGAGTGAGGAAACCAGAGTACCAGGAAGAAACCCATGCAAGCACAGGGAGAACATACAAACTCCAATAAAACCCTTTTCCTGAGCCCGGGACCTGAGCCCAGGACCTTCTAGCTGTAAGGCGAACATGCTAACCACTAAGCCACCTAGCCGTCGCTCATTTCTTAGCCGAGCAACTGAATTCCAAATTGCTCTCAATAGCTACGTTTACACACAAACACATTTTTAACTTTCGGAAAAAGGTCATACTGATCCAACATTCTAAACATATTGTTTACATGAAAGAGATCGTATAGTTGTGTGTTTACATTTCCCAAGCCTACAATCTTGGGATAGAATTTCCGACATGCTCATAAATCCTCATAGCTTACTTACTCTGATCCTCAAAAAAAAAAAAGAGTTTCAAGAATTTCAGCCATTGTGGTTCTTTTATTCATTTTATTTAAACAACAATAGGAAAATACGTAACTAGTAACAAATTTATTTACATAGCTCGTTTCTACGCAGCCTGCATGGGGACATCAAAGAAAAAAACGAACGTATCAGAAACTTTCGCGTACCAATTCGAAACTGAAACTTTCTCATGCAGAGGGAAAAGTTTGTCGTGCGCATGAGTAAGCCAAAGGTCCCAGTACATTCTCCATAACTTTCACAGATTAAAGTAACACAGTGCTTTACAACAGCCAGTGTACAGCATAACCCTGGAATGAGCAAACAAAGTGAAAAAGGAAAACAACAAGAACAAAATGGCCACGAAGAAAAATCTTCTCATAGAAGTGCTGAACAGAAGGCAAGTACATGATCATGTGCTTCAGAAAGCCATCCTGCCTATCCCATTCTACTACCTATTAATAATTAATATTAACATGTAACATAACTACATACTGAGACCTCTGGAAACAGTGTGTGATGAATACACTGTTACGCTGAGACTTAAAAACAGAGCATCTGGATGTCATCTGTACTTAAGGCGTACTGAACATGCACAGGTTACAGGTGCAGAAGGCTGACACGGCTAATATTTCAGAGATCAGTGATTTACACAGGGTGGCGTAGTGATCAGCACATCCACTTCCCATTAAGAAGGTCCTGGGGTCGAGTCCTGGGCTTGGGTGCTTCTGTGTGGAGTGCTGTCCCCATTCTTGTGTGGGTTTCCTCCGGGTACTCCGGTTTCCTCTCACAGTCTGTTCCTGATCCTTTTGTGTGTGTGTTGGCCCTGTGATGATCTGGCGAGCTGTTCAGTGTACCCTGCCTTTGCTCAGCGTCGGCTGAGATAGGCTCTAGCCTGCCTGCGACCTTACAAGATTAAACAGTTTGGCAAATGTGAGATTTACACCACTACGGCTAACCTCCGATCAGAATGAGCTGTTACCGTGAAGAAATTGAGCTCAAATCTGATTATTAATGGATTATAAACACAGAAATTATTCGCATGGACACTGACATTAGAAGGCTATCTGGCAAATAGCTTGCCCAAGGTCAGGTCATTAAAGATCTAAAGAGCTGAAATTCCAAGCATGGCAAACACATGCCAGTCATGTGCACAAGACTCCGTTTTAAACTGCACCAGGAACCCCTTCCTCCGTTTAGACCCTAATGTGGACTGAAGTGATGGAGATGCTACAGTGATGAATATCTCTGAATAGTTCTTCAAAGGAAATGAAATATTAATAAAATACATCGCTGCTGTAAATACATCTTGAAATCTTTTATACGTTGAGGATAATATTTACATGTTAAAGTGATGCCATGCTTATGGTTCATGCACCGTGTAGGTGAAGATGGCGAAAAGATGTGGGTCACAACATGAGTCTGACTGTGGCGTTCCCCACATGTGTACTCCAGGTGTTTACGATGTATATGGTGTGTGTTATCCGTGCTTTGAAGCGCTCGCGCTCTTATTCGGCAGATGTCGAGAAGCGGCCAGTTCTCGTATTAAGCAGAAGAACACCACTGTTTCAGATTCAATAACAAAAATTATGAAAGACACATTATAGACATGTCACACTCAACCCTTCCACACTAGAGACAGAGAAAGGACCCAATGAATGGAATGGCTTGCATGTGTTTGGATAAAGAGCGTGACTGGTGAACTTGCTCAACAGATCGCCTGGCAGAGGATCAAACGAGAGACGTGTCCTACCCCGTTACGTAAGAGCGCCTCCTAATCCTGACAAGCTGACGGACCATGTCCAAACATCCACCCCGTTATAACAAATACAACTGTGACAGGAAGAGTATGAGCGCAATTCCACAGACAAATGCAGAAACCCAATATTATAACACTCCAGGGAATCTTTTCCCGGTATCATTCCAAACAAAGTGAACACTTTGTCAGCTTTCGCATTATTATTGTGACTTGCTACACCAGGCTACATTTCCACTGTATGAAGACATGCAGAGCAACATAATGAAAAACCCCCAAAAAAGACTTCATCAGGAGCCACAGCGTGAAAAGCAACAACTCGTGTAACAAAAACACACGTAACAAAAACACAGTGAGAAATATTTCATATGCATTTTCTCTTAAAATGTGCGTGCAGAAATAACTAACTAACCAAATAAATCAAAGTATATGAAGTGTATTTCTTTTACAAATATGAAGTGCATGAGTAACAAAGACAAACAGTCCACACGAGGGCCAGGGTTATATTTGATCCTAACTATGCAGGCACAGACATATGATGGCAGCAGTACATGCGCCACATTCATTAAACATAACTACTGTGAGCATGCAATTTTTTTCTTATTTCATTTTCAGAAACACTTTATCCTTTATTAGCGTGAAGGAGGCTGAAGCCCATCCCAGCCTTCTGCAGGCAAAGACAGGGCCAACACAAGACCATCGCATGGGCCTACATACACACACATAACTATTCATACCTGGAGCAATTAAGAATGTCCAATAAGTTAAGGTGAGGCTGGAGCCTATCTCAGCCGACACCAGGCGAAGGCAGGGTACCCCCTGAAATAGCTCGCTTTTAAATTCGATTTTCTCCACTAATGACATAGTAACTAATATGGTGACAGTAGTAATGTTAATAGTAGTATTACTGTAAACACGTCATTCAGGTAACATAACGTACTTGACATTATGTCCTATTATACAACAATAAGGATCGCAGCTTTGGACTTCTGTGGATAAGGTAGATTCCATTAGATTTTGGGTCTCATCCAGGTCAAATTTTAAATCCAGGAATATTTTAAAGGATTCTTCAACATTGTGAGATAAGATGATTTTTTTTTGTGTGGTATTACAACAGGCCCAGCAGAAGGTGCTTTGAACTTAATTTTTCTTTAGCTTGGTGGAGGTTTGTGCTCTCCACGTGTTTTTAGTTTTCACTGATTACATTGCTGTTAGATGGATAAAATGCTAATGTGTATGTGTGTATATATGTATGTCAATGTGTTATTTGTGCATACTGGTCTGTGAATTTTTAGGCGCTGTGAAACAGAAACGTGAAATGTACAGCGTCTTAGTGATGCTGAGTGTGTGCAGGCAGTGATATACTTCACAGGTCAATACGAGTTCAGATTTCACATCCATAATGCTGGAATTAAGCTTATCAAATATTTAATAAGAGGGTATTGAAACCTTAAAAACACTTAATGTCTAGCAATAATCAATACATAGTGTACTGAGGCAGATAGAAAGCAAGAGAGAGAAAAGGAGTGAGAGAAAGACAGAGAGAAAGAGGAAGAGGAAGAGAGAGAGAGAGAGACAGAGAGGAAGAGGAAGAGAGAGGGAGAGAGTGACAGATAGAGAAAGTGAAAGAGAGAGAGAGACAGAGAGAGGATGAGGGAGAGAGAGAGAGAGAGATGGAGTGGGGGGGGCAGAGAGAGGAAGAGGAAGAGAGAGGGAGAAAGAGTGACAGAGAGAGAGAGACAGAGGAAGAGAGGAAGAGAGAGAGAGATGGAGTGGGGGGGGGGGACAGAGAGGGACAGAGAGAGAGAGGGAGAGAGACAGAGAGAGAGAGAGAGAAAGAAAGGGAGAGAAAGAGAGTGAGAGAGAGAGAGAGAGAGAGAGAGAGAGAGAGGAAACATAATTAGAAGCAAAGATATCACTCACTCTCACATTTGCCAAAACGCTGAATCCTTCTAGGGTCACCGGGATTTTGGAGCCTATTTTAGCCAACATTGGACGATAGCGAGGTACACCCTAAGCAGTTCATCAGTCCTTCACAGGGTCAACACCCACACAAGACCATTCACATTTACCCTTAGTGGTAATTTGGAACAGCCAATTAGCCTAATGTGCATGTCTTAGGTCTGTGGGAGGAAACCCAGAGGAAACCCCTGCAAAGTCCACACAGAACCGCCCTCATTGAGGGACTCGCACCCAGAACCCTCTTGCTGTGAGGCGGACGTGCTAACCACTAGGCACACAAACCTCTAAATTTAAGTCTAAGGACTATCCTGCCTGGAGTTTTACTGTGGACAGCTGAAGAAGTGAACTTTCACATATCCTCAGCTTTGGAATGCGTCTTTAAACACAGAGTGCCTTAAAATCTCATCTATATCACATACCCTGAGATACTGCAAATGTCCATCATTTTTGCAGCAGTACTTAAACCATGAGCTAAATGACGAACTAAAGTTTTTTAGTGGACGGCGCCTCTCTGTGCCACCTCTCCCCACCCCCACCGTGTCCTGAATCTTACTTGAAGGGAACTTAAATCAGTTACAGATGTTCGCTCTGAAAAAAAGGAGAGACAATTTCAAATAGGTACAGCATGAGAAGCTACTTGTCCAGACAGCTGTGGGGGAAACCTCTGGACAGCTTAGTGTACAACAGCTTAAAGAAATAATAATAATAATAATAATAATAATAATAATAAAATCCTTGCTTTACCCTGTCCATGTTATAGGTTAAGAAGGATTACTGCTAAAGGATTTTGAGCATGTAAACATCGCAGTACTGACGATATGGGATAAATGTGTTTGAATACTCGGAGGCACGGTGGTGTAGTGGTTAGCACCTCACAGCAAGAAGGTCCTGGGTTAAGGTTCCAAGCTCGGTGAGGGCGTTTCTGTGTGTTCTCCCCGTGCATGTGTGGGTTTCCTCCAGGTACTCAGGTTTCGTCCGACGGTCCAAAGATATGCTAATAACTAGCAGTTCCAAATTGCCCCTATAAATGGATGCGAGAGTGAATGTCTGCATGTGTGTCAGCCCTGTGATGATCTGGCGGGCAGCTCAGGGTGTGCCTCACCTTCGTCTCGTGTCTGCTGACACAGGGACCAGCCTACCCACGGCCCTAGCAGGATTGAGCGGTTCAGCAAATGGGTGAGAAACCCCATCATGTGACTTTATTAAGTTTGATATCACACCTGGTGGTAAATTCCATTGGCACAGGTGGCATTTTTAACAGTCAGTTCTTTCTTCAGCCCACTGGATGAAAAAAAAAAACTGAATAGGGAAATGTGTAAGAAATCTCTTCCAGGCAGGGATTTGAGTTAGCACTTAGCCAAACTGCCATTTGCTTCACAACAGCATGCAAATCAAACACAAACAAGGAGACCAAAAGTCAAGTGAGGCCAGCATCAAACTGATCACTTAGAATAAACTATATATATATATATATATATATATACACTCAGAAACTTTAATTACCCAAGAAATATACGTTTTATTACCTTTGGGTGGTACAATGCACCCTGTGAAGTTTAAAAACACAACAAAACAACACTAAACATCCCAATTAAACAGCGTCCACTACTTGACACAAACTCAAAAATCATAATCAACACAGTGATCCAGTGCTGCCTTCAAGTGCTTCATGTACACTACGGTTTCGCACTTGTAATTCTTGTAAGTCCTATTAGTAATTAACCAGTTTAGAGAAATCTGAGTATCTTTCTAACATAGCCTAATACACTAAATAATAATAATAATAATAATAATAATAATAACAATGATAAAATGCTGAATGAAACCATGGGTGCAGATGTAAACCACTATGGAATCAGATTAATGTCAATAATAATAATAATAATAATAATAATAATAATAATAATAATAATACAATCACACACCTCCGTCATGATAAAATGTTAGGGGTGACCAGACCGAAACGATTCCTGACGATCACAAAACACTGTAACATCATTTGAAAATGCAGCTTTTCGTGCTCGGAAACTTAGGATCACACTAATTCCGGCAGCACGGGAAGGCAGCATTGCCGGTTTATTATTAGTAGTTTTGGACTCGCAGCGTGATTTCTGGGGCGGATAAGAAGACGGTTTGAGTGTTTTCCGCGGTGTTGTGTTGGTTTAAAGCTGTGCAGTTGGGGGTCGGGTTGTAGTGTGTGATGTTGGGGACTTTTCTTTGACAGTGTGAAAGTGCTCGGAGGAAAATGACGACGGGATAACGGACACACAGAAACTCCGCCTTCACACACGGGAATAAAGACACGTTTCATATAATAAGAGTTTTTATTCATGCATCATATTTACTTCTGTCCGGATGTGACCCAAAAAAATCACTGCCCGGTACACAGTGCGTGGAACAAACCGCTAGGTTTTAACTGAAAAGTAGCTGAGACTCCGACAGGATTCCCCTAAAAACGCTACGATTTTGTGTATCACGGCTACAGGGTTATTCTTTAACACTTTTCCTCCATATAAACTGGTCCGACACAACTTTCCCCGGTTTTTAGACCTAAAGCACACTTACCCTGAGTGTAAACGAGGGCGCAGAAGTTGCAGGCGAGAAGCAAAATGATTATCTGGCAACACACACGCATCTTATTGAAGTCCTGAAGTGCATGGTGGAGTCAAACGCAAACGAGACGCAGCCGGTGTGACCAGCTCCATGAGATCCTCTGCCCTGGTCGGATCACTCTACATCAGCGTGTTTGCGGCTTTTTCTTCCGTCACACACACTCAGAGGGCTGGACCGAAGGCGCATGCGTACTCAATCCTGTCATTATAGCTCTCAACAGCAGGCGACATCAAACCCCCCCCCAGCAATAATAAACACAGGAGTACTAGTCCACCATGCTGATCAGTACTGGAGTATTCTGTCTAGCCTACATCCAGTTGCTTGCTCAGGTGTAATAAGATGTCAGGACGCTTAGACTAATAGCTTTACTACTGATCACTTCCCAGCTTCCACCCAGATCTCGCCCTGAGCTGCTTCTGCGGGTAAATCGAGCTATTTCACAGTTTCGTGATTGCTTGCGGTGGGACGGTGGCATCGTGGTCACAGCAAGAAGGTCCTGAGTTCAAGTTCCAGGCTTGGTTGACGCCTGTAGTGGAGGAACTCGGGGGGTATAACGATGATTCATTTTCTTTCATTCATTTTCTGAACCGCTTATTCCTAATTAGGGTCGCGGGGAGGCTGGTGCCCATCTCAGCCGACTCTGGGCG
>JAOUQZ010000044.1:12054693-12070406 GCA_028564935.1 Neosilurus hyrtlii
ACACACACACACACACACACACACACACACACACACACACACACACACACACACACACACACACACACACACTTAGTGGCAATAGAGAACATCCAATTAGCCTAATGTCCATGTCTTTGGACTATGGGAAGAAACTAGAGCACCCAGAGGAAATCCACGCAAACACCGGGAGAACATACAAACTCCACACAGAAATGCCCTTGTAGGACACACGACTCAAACACAGAACCTTCTGGTTGTGAGGCAGAAGTACTAACCACTATACCACCATACGACCCAAATTAAAATTAAAATGCTACCATATTACACCGCAGAACTGATTACAATGAAATGAAATCCTATCTGTAGCAAAACTACAGATGTCCAGTGAATGACTGAGAAATGGCTCACAAATGTTACACTTCTGGTGTAAATTAACCTAAAAATGACAACAATACTAACAAACTGAAACACAAACAGGTCTCTCCAGTGCTTAAAACACAACAAGATGCTATATGTCATAATCTTTTCATCTGTTTTTTACTTTGGAGCATCCATCTTTCAAATAGACCCATCATGGAGCTAACCACTAAAATAAACCTAGACTGGCTGGGATGCCCTACAACAGCAGTGGACAGACAGCACCATAATTCATAGTCTAAAACAGGATACTTGGAAACCACAGAAATACAAGCTACAATTAAACCAATGATTTGTTTTTCCAGTTAGAATCATCATAAAAAAAACCCTAACAATATCTTATATTTTTAGAGCTGAGAGAAAAGAATAGTTAAAGAAAGACAGTCATTCTTACCGCACTTCCTGTGTGAATTTTCGGAATATTGCTGACTCGAGGAGTCAATATTAAAGGTAGAGCCTAAAGAGGATTAGAGATGAATTTTTTTGAATTTGAAAAACTCATGGGCAGTATAAACACTTTGACTGATATACAGTACTGTCTCTAGACAGAACATTCTGCTCATAAAAACTGTTTCATGTATATGCCAGGAAAGAATCTCTCCAAAGATATTCTGAAGTCTGTTTCAAGGGGGAAAATTCTGAACAAATTGCTCTGAAAAAAAGCTGTGATTATCCAAATTAGTTAGTCGAAAAGACATTAGCATAAAAAAGTTTTATTCATCATTATTCTTAATATAAATTAAACACTAAATTAACCCTTTCCTTTTATCCGATAATTTAGTTTCTATGCATTGTCTTTATTTGTTTGAACTGGAATGTAATGTTTTGGGAAGCCTTCTACAAAATGATCCCGAAACCCTGACTGGAACTTAGACCAGGTTTTCCAGTTTTGTTCAAAAATGTACCTGGGATTCAACCAAGGGATTTGTCAGCGTGACCCAAAAACTTTCACTTTACTGTCATTAACTCATTTCATAATCCTGGGTTTACACTGAGGGCATGATGTCCATGATTTCCATGATTGGGGAGAATGGGGGGGTCATGGGATTGAATCATGATGATCTTAAGGGGAACTTGGAGGATTCGTGATGATCGCGCTGATTATTACGATTACGATTATGATTATTACAACGTATTATGATTTGACACCAATCGTGATAGAACGTGATAACCACAATAGAGCGCAGTAGAGCTTAACAGACCTTAACAGAGTGTAACAGATCGTAGGGGATCTTGATGAACTTGGCAACACAATTATTTAAAGTTTCATTTCTTGGATGCAAGCTGTCTCCTTTCTATACCCCAATCATGCTCATAAATTGTAGCGCGCCACACTTTTTTTGACATCGTGCCCTAGTGTAAATCCACTGATACAGCTTAGAGTTAGAGATATTGTTTAAAAATTTTCCCAAGGAGAAACTGGGTTATGGAGGACCATTTTTGATGCTTTTAAAGCACATCACTCAAATTATTTTGTCAATAGAAAAGTGTTGTTTATAGGGAAAAATTAATGATGGAACTTACATCATCTTGAGAGAGGGCGGTAGGAGAATTAACCTCAATCAACCCTCCAAGCTGTGATATGAAACAAAAGAAAACATAATGTATTTTTGCACCTCCAGATTGACTAGTTTTTAAAAGCTGCATACGTTCTTTATCTATGAATTGTTTCAGAAGAACTCACAATAATTAATTTTAAGTACGAACAATGATATTATGACTCGATGGATTAGGAAACACTATATCAAAAACATGCTTGTACAAGCTATTGCAACTGATTCAGAATATACAGATAATAATAATAAAAAAGGAAAGTAAAATATTACCAGAATCTCTCTCCAGCCGCCCTTAACCTTGAGGTAGAGTTTACTTATATCTGTAACCATGGCCAATGTTCCATCTTCAACTGTATACAACTCTTGCTTCATGGCATGAAGACTTGGGTATTTCTTTATCTGTAACAACATGCATTTATTATAGGCACTTCACACAGGTGCAACATTTTGTACACTATAATAGGTATGATGACTACGTAGCTCTGATATGTATTACTGTAAAGTAAAACTTAAATAATAAAATTGTGCACACTTAAAAGGGAAAAAAAACACATGGTTTAGCACACACTGGAGGAAAGATCAATATCGTAGCTTCGCAAAGCTAAAATCTGCATTTTTTCCTAGTTGTGAGACATAGAACATCAAAATGACTTGGTTTCAGATAGATACCATGGCACCCACCACTAAGCAACCACACTATAATTTCTGGCAATTAAACCACCGGAAGAAATACTGCATAGGACTGGCTTGACTTCGACTGGGCCCGCCAATACTAGCGGCTCTATTGTGAACATATGTGAAATGTGCCATTCATGTCCTTTCTACATAATGAGTGCATGACGTTTGTGGAATTTGCATGTTTTACCATTGCTTTTATTTCCCCTAGGTGTGAATGTGAGTGTGAATGCTTGTGTGTGTGTGTGTGTGTGTGTGTGTGTGTGTGTGTGTGTGTTGGCCCTGCGATGGTCTGGTGAGTGGTTCAGGATGTACCCCGTCTTGGCACAGTGTTGGCTGAAATGGGCTCCAGCCTCTCTGCAACTGTAGTGATTAAGCGGTTTGTCAAATAAGTGTGAGAAGATGTACATGACTTTTATGCACAAAATTGTTTTCATGTTGCCAGAATGTTGCACATGTTGGGCCCCCAGTACAGAGCCATCTATAGTGGGACAAGGACTGTGCACTTCTGTTATTGTGTGTCCTTTTCAGTGAATGTGCAGGTACTAAAAGGAAACCACTGTACACATCCTCCCAGGGCTTTTAAATTAAAATGATGTTAAAATCTTCCGACAATGTTTTGAGGACATATTGAAAATGTTACCTGTTACATTTTAACAATGTTTTGGGAGTCTATAAATATCTTAATTTTGTGCATTGTTATTAGCAAGATTATTAAAACAAACTGTTAATTGGGTGGCTGTTCAAACAAGATAGACATCCGGACCAACTAAATATATTGTTCTTGACAGACCGGCAACCAAAAGATGGTACAACTTGTGGGGGCTATGCTCAGGTTCTCAGGTAAGACAGACAGCCAGACAGACAGCCAGACAGACAGCCAGCCAGACAGACAGATAGATAGATAGATAGATAGATAGATGACTATATTATTACCCTGAGGAAAATTTGGTTGTCATGGCAGCAAGGCATACAGCATACATATAAAGTGCAATCCGAAAGGCGTTATTATATATACATCTGTGGCTGAATGCACTTTTGTGATGGCTTAAAATACTATACAGAGGGTGTAAGGCAAGATACTAATGGGGTTACTGCAAGTTATGTGCTGAGCATGCTGAAGATGTCTTGAAAGAGTTAATTGAAATATTACCCATAAGCTGAATTAAATCATAGGTATACTTTGGCCAAAAACACTTTACATGGCGGCCTTGTGAGGTATCCAAAACATCACGACACAATTGATAGCTTAGTGGGTTTAAAAAGATTAGAAAAATGTGCAGTTTTCTGGTTTGGGGAGCTGAAATAGTGAGTTTTGTTCCAGTGTGTGCTAAACCATGCATTTTCTTTTCCTTTAAGTTAATTGGGTGGCTCATTTAGATGAAACCGTTTTACTGGAGTGTCATTATGAACAAGCACTTGCCTTTAAGCAGCAGGACAAAAAGATTATGTGTTAGAAAATGCATGATTTGCCCAACTCTGTTCATTATGTACAAATTCTCTGCAATAGTCTTATGCTTGAGGTCTGAATTTAAACTGGTGCAATTTCACTATTAACTCATCAACAGTGAGCAACACATCAATGAACATGTAACTCATCTCTGAATACGGCCCTTATTTGTGTTGTATGTTAATGGTGCATAATGAGGAGTGTCACCCACTGAGCCAGAGCCACCAGCAGTTGGTCCTGGAGGACCAGGAGGACCTGGAGGCCCAGGTGGGCCAGGAATAGCAGCAGCTGAAATCATAAGAATACTTTACTATCAGTCTGTTTATTATTAAGATACAGAGATTTAGGATAATTCCAGTAAGAGGCCAACTTGCACCTCATACATGGCATGCATCATCATCATCATCATCACCGCTGCTGTCATTGTAATCATCATTGAAGCTTAAGCTTTGTAACTCATACTTTTTAATTGCTATTAATGTGGCAACAGGTTCTGGGAGTTTAATTGGTTAATAGTGTCATTGTGTAACATAATTTTTTTTAAAATCCTGTTGGCTGGCATGAGCCCTGATTTGGTGCTTCGTCTAAAACAATTATTACCACTGGGTCTAAAACAAACCTCAATGCTTTACAGCTCAGATGGCATACAGATGGACAAATAAAATTTCTGTTTTAATACAAAGCCTAGAAAATACCTAACTTAACATTTTATTAAGTTTTAACTTCTTACCAGAGCTATAGCCAGAAGGTCCAGGTGGTCCAGGGGGGCCTCGGAGTCCAATAGTACCAGGTCTCCCAATACCAGGAGAACCAGGTGGTCCCCGAAGTCCAGGATGACCAGGAGGCCCAATGACAGAGTCTCCTTTAGGTCCCTTTAGAGAGTAACATGAACATCAGAAAATTGCCATTGATTATTTACTGTGGCAATAAATAAATAATTAATGAATTAATTATCAAGTTTCAAGTGTATTTGTCATATACAGGTAATAAAGAAACATCACTACCAGAAATGAAATTCTAGGACTTAGAACCCCCTCAAAATTGGACTTAAGAAACAAATATTGCACATAAATCATAAATTTAGCATTGAGATAAAATACAAGTAAGAATAAAACTATACAAGTGAAAGGTGTCAATATATATTTATATATATATATATATATATATATATCTCAATATGTACATAGTGGGATAGAATACACAATACTAGTGGGGAGAAAAAAAAACAGAGAACACTAAGGAAAACACTAAAGAAAAACACTAAAGTGGTTGTAGTGCGGAAGTAGTGTGTGCGCATGTACAGTGTGTACAATGAATGTGCAAAAAGTGTGCAGACTGTCTTTCAGGTTTCACCATTTCAATTTAAATTCAGTAATAAAAAGGGACTCACTCAACATTCTGAAATTATTTTTATAGTGTGAATATTTGAAGTGAATTATTTATTTATTTATTTATTTATTTATTTATAATTGCTTTTAAATGGATTCTTCTTTTTAATCTCTGAAAAACTTCCACTTTAACCCATACATCTATTTACAATCGTAGCACTTAAAAAGAATTTAAGGCAGCTTGTCATCAGGGCAATTATTTTTTACAAAGACAAATCGAACATAAATTCCTGTAGTCATAAAAAAAGATCAGACAAACATTACAGTGGAGAAATACTGGGTGAGTTTGATGAGGAAAAACAGAGATATGAAGAAAAATGATTGAAAGTGGGAGGCAGAGACAAAGGAGAAAAATGTAGAACAAACAGGAGAGCAAAACAGAAACAGTGAGATGGGAGAGATCAGAAAGATATGAAAGGGAGATATAGAGAAAGACAAGAGGATAAAAGAACATGCAATCAATCTATCCTGAAAAGGTCAGTATTTTCAACATGGAATTACAGTGTCTATATGGTTACAAGGCACTATTTACAAGACAAATGTAATGTGTGTGTGCGTGCGTGCGTGTGTGCGTGCGTGCGTGCGTGCGTATGGGTGGCTGTGTTTACTGACCACCAATCCTGATGTTCCAGGCAGTCCTGGCATCCCAGCCTCGCCTTTCTCTCCCTTTACACCCCAGAAGCCTTTGTCACCTTTCTGTCCCTGACACACACACAAAGAATGTAAACATATTCTCGTACAAAATATACAGATAATAACCCCAATGTTATGCAGTGTTTGTTGAGCAAATGCAGACAAAACACAGGTTGTTATACAGGTTAAAACTTCAAGCAGATATTCAGTCTGTCATGGTCTGATGACAGTGAGATCATCAGATGTCTACAACTTACCCTGGTGCCTGCATCCAGCATAGTAACTGTGATAAGGACGAGAAGTCAAAAAGGTTAGTTAAATAATTGGTATGTTACAAACAAACATACACACATACAGTGTGTGTGTGTGTGTGTGTGTGTGTGTGTGTGTGTGTGTGTGTGTGTGTGTGTGTGTGTGTATTAGAAAAAAATACACTCAACATCGCATTTAACCCACCTTCAGTCCATAAAGTCAAATGGGACAGAATAATATTGATTAGAACTTTCTGCAGGTGGAACCTGTCTTATTTAAACCCTACTTAAACCTGACTCACTAGGGTCCTATGTTCGCTTTACTATTAAAATGTCAACAAGCCTCATGAGTCTGTCAAGGGATTTAAAAAATTTCCTGAATACTTTTTAAAAAATTATTTCACTTTAATGGGCAGTGATTTCAAATGATTCCAAAATTTGTCCAGAAATGACCAACATAATAAATTCAGCCAACTGTTAGAAATGATAATAAGTCCCAAGAACCCAAAATGTAATAACAGCACATATAGGTAACTCTTGCAACTGTTGGTGTGAAAGTGCATACATCTACAATCAGAAAGAGATAGAACAAATATGACCTGCGTGGGAGACATGCCAGGAAAACCTTTGCTGTCCAAAAAGAACATTAAAGCAACACTAGACTACAGTCTGTCACTGAACATGTAGGCAAAGAGCAGGAATTTTAGAATAATCTGAAGAGATGAATCAAATATCATGCAGTACAGATAAATTTGCCACAGATAAAGGGGGGGTGGAGTCAGCATTTTTTTTTCTGGAAGTGACGTCAACCAGTTGGGTGGGGTTGACATCTCTTGTGGAGAAAGTTAAACATACATTTTAGTGACTTTGAGGACAAAAATGCTGCCTGAGATGTACTTAACGGCAAATCAAAAATGGCCTATGTGGCTAAAGCTTTGCCAATTTGGCTTTCCTGTAGTCAGTTGGTTTAGAAACAAAAAGAAATGTTTACTGTGATTTCTGCACTTATTGTTTGTATAGCTCAGCACTGGCTGATATGTGTTATGCTAGAGGGGTCATCGATGCATCCCATCCTATCCAACGAATTCGCATCGCTACCAGGCTGGAACAGCCAATCTGATGGAACCGCTGACGTTATACGTGATATACATTTTAAATAGCTAGTAACACTAATTCACCTCAGGTACCTTTTAAGCCACTGAAACACAGGAAATGATGAGTGACAAGTGACCATGCAAAGTCAGTGATCGCCAGAGAAATAAGTGATGAGATTAGACACAAAGTGGGTGGGCTGGGACTTCAACTAAGCTAAACCTTCATGCAATAAGAGCTTAAAGATACCGTTGATTGACAGATTCTGCCAAACATTGAGTTCCCGAAAACTTTTCCTTATTACTTCCACACATGTAAAATAGATGATTTTGTGAACAGTTCACTGGCAAAGCAACTGGCTTATCGATTGCCGCTTCCTGTGTGAATGCAACCAAGACCAAATACAGTTTTTAAGGAGATGATCCTCACACCAACTGAGAAACAAGGTGGTGGAAATGTTATGGTTAGGGGTTGCTTTACTGCCTCAGGGACTGGACAGTTTGCAGTTATTGAATCTTATATAATAATTTCAAAGCATGTTTGAAGATAAAGTGAGGACATGAGACTGAAAGGTGAACTGGATGTGTATTATGATTCTAAGCACACTTAGGAATTTAAGGAAACTTATCCAAGGAATAGAAAAAAGAAACCGATGGTTATGGATTAGTCAAGTGAAAGCTCAGCTTTTACCCCTTTGTATTATTGTGGGGGGGTTTACAAAGGGCTGCACATGCAAGAAAACCCTCAAATATCTTTTCAGGAAGCCATCGTATGCAACTGATAAACAATTATGCAAAACGACTCTAAAAAGTGGCTGCATGGTGGTATAGTGGTTAGCACCGCCGCCTCACAGCAAGAGGGCCTGAGTTCAATTCCCAGCTCAGGCGTTTCTGTGTGGAGTTTGCATGTTCTCCCTGTGCTTGCATGGGTTTCCTCCGGGAACTCTGGTTTCATCCCACAGTCCAAAAACATGCACAGTAGGCTAATTGGCTGTTCCAAATCACCCCTAGGTGTGAGTGTGATTGGTTGTGTGAGTGTTGGCCCTACAATGGCCTGGCGAGCTGTCCAGGGTGGGCGCAAGCCTCCCCATGACCCTAATTAAGATTAAGTGGTTCAGAAAATTAATGAATGCATGACTGTATATCTGCTATGGGGGTAATACTAACTTCTGAGACAAAGGTGAACCTAGTTTCTCCACAAAAAATATTACACATATTGATATTTTTGTCAAATAAATGACAGGAAAACCTAGTACATTATTTATTTGTAGGTACTGTGTTTGTGTTAAAGAGAGTGAAATGTTTGCTTGTTCACATATATTGGAATAAAAAAAAACTTTTATAAGATGTAATTATATTTTTTGCATGTCATGGATAGAGTGTCGTACTGTGGCATAGAGAGTGACATACTTGTAGGACCTGGAGGGCCAGGAAGACCCCTTTCACCCTTTTCCCCTTTGGCTCCAGATGTTGAACAGCTGGCTCCCTCTTTAGGAGACAAATGGGGAAAGCAACAAATGAAATTAAGAGTACTGAGCAAAACTATAAAATTTGTGAAATATTATTTTTAAGCTTTTAAAGGGAAAGTTATTGTTTTAATTAAACACAAAATAGAATGTGCTAATAAAGATTTTTCGTTTTTGTTTTTCATAAAAAAAGAATGCTGCACTGCTTTCGTCATGTGGTGTCAGGTTCGTCA
Source organism: Neosilurus hyrtlii (assembly GCA_028564935.1). Taxonomy (NCBI): domain Eukaryota; kingdom Metazoa; phylum Chordata; class Actinopteri; order Siluriformes; family Plotosidae; genus Neosilurus; species Neosilurus hyrtlii. The sequence continues at coordinate 12,063,836 of JAOUQZ010000044.1, forward strand.
TGTTAAACAATTAAATTAAACAGTTTTGTAATCAAAGGAACAATAAATCAGAAGGATTTTAAAACTAACCTGAGGTAGAGTTGCCCTTGATCTGTGCAAACCAAAAAAAGGGGGAAAAAAACCACGGAGAATCAGAGGTCATGACAAAGGGCAGAACTTGAACGGTAGTAAACAAAGTAGTGTTAATCCAAACAGAATGACTTTAGAGTGAAACCATCTGGGATAGAAATCATGCACTGGACAAAACAGGACATTTAGTCCATGGAGCAGGAAAAAAGGGAATGCCAAAACATAAAACATTTGTGCTATGTGCACGCATGTTTTTCATCTGTTGTGTTGTTGTTTCTACAGTAGTAGCAACCCGTTTGGTTTAGTAAACAAGTATCTATCTATCTATGTACCTATCTAACTGTACAGTCTTTGTACATTAACACACCATGAAATTTCATGTGTTTCTTTGCTTTAAGCCTGAACTTTGAGTTTTAAGCCTTTCATATATGTACTATGTATACTCATGTTAAGTGATGACTATCTATTCTGAATTGATTGTTAAACTAGTTTTATGTCAGTGTTAATACACTGGGGCGGCATGATGGCGCAGTGGTTAGCACATCTGTCTCACAGTAAGAAGGTCTGGGTTTGATTCCCAGCCTCGGGGATTTCTGTGTGGAGTTTGCATGTTCTCCCTGTGCATGTGTGGATTTCATCCAGGTTACTCTACCCCCCCCTCCCCTCCCCCCGTTAAAAAATGCACAGTAGGCTAATTGGCTGTTCCAAATCGTCCTTAGGTGTGACTGGTAAATGGTTGTGTGTTTGTGTGCTGGATGCAGCAGCTTCAAAGTAATTCATGAATGAATGTTAATACACTGTATATGTCTTCTCATTCAATTATTTTTTATGAAGGATGGTGGCATAGCACATCCACCTCACGGCAAGAAGGTCCTGGGTTCGAGTCCCAGGCTCAACCCTTACTGTGTGAAGTTTAAATGTTCCCCCGTGTTTGCGTGGGTTTCCTCTGAGTATTCTGGTTTCCTCCCACAGTGAAAGACATGCACATTAGGCTAATTGGCTGTTCCAAATTGCCCCAAGGTGTGAATGTGAATGGTTGAGTGTATGTTGGTTCTGCAACGAACTTGCCAGCTGTTCGGGTGTACCCCACTTTTGCACAGTGTCGGCTGAGAGGGCTCCAGCCTCCCTGTGACCCTAATAAGATTAAACGGTTCGGCAAACGAGTGAGTGAGTGAGCCAGTTATCGAGGTAGTACTTTTGCTGTACTGAAGCACAGGAAATACAGAGCACAGTCGATTAGAAGTCCTAATCAACACAAGCATTTGAAATTTCATCTTCTTCCACTTTCACTTCCTGTCTGTGGCACAAGACCAACACAATATCAGTTTAGTTTAGTTGATAGAATATTAGTGTTTTTAAATTGATCACACTGAGTTAGTTCATCACAAAAAAGATCAGCATACTCATACCATGTTTATCTATCATGCAGCATGCTCACTAAGGCTGTTCAGGATTTTATAGGGTTTTAATTTCTGTGCAAGTTCATGAATTGAATGAGCTTGGGCATAAATGTTCATTTCAGATGACTTGGAGAAAGACTCCAAGACTAAGAAAGCCTCATAATTACAGTAATTAATGTTTTTCCTGCTGTACCATACCACGTTTCAAATGGATAAAGCAAGGAAAAGCCCAAAAGCCTTCGATCATGAGTAATGAGGAACAGTCCAAATTTTATTTCATGTGAATTAAAACATTCACTCAAGGATTTTACGAAGATCTCAGACTCTGCCTATAAATCTTGTTTTTAAGAGTCAAACTGAACTTTTGAACTCACACAGACAAACAGACTTCAGATGTTCTACAATGACAAAGGAGTCCAATTTTAATCCAAATGGCCAGCGTAAGGTAGGTTTTCTTTCCAATCAAGCAAGAGCAGGACCTGATTCACTTCATTTAGTGTTTTAAATCGAATTCATTAAATGCATTTATATAAGATATATTCGATAAGCTTCAGCTTGGATAAAATGAAAACCTTGAAAAACACTGGCTTTCTGTGGATAAGACTCCTCCGATTTACTGCTACTTCAAAATGTAGAGCTTCATGCGATTGTATTAATCATCTTAGATAAAGAACAAACAATATGGTGCTTTGTCAAAATGGACAAGTTAAGGCCTTGATTTAGAACCATTGTGCCTCATTAGATGTGCTGTGGAAAATAGGCCATCTACTTAATTGGTCCACAAAAATGAATCGTACATTGCACCAAATAATTGTGCTATCAGTTGCAACCAAACTCAAGGTTTTATTACATACTACTCTAGTGGTGAGTGGTGGAACGTAGCGTGATTTGTAATGACCTTGTACATTTCAGACAACAGAATTAGAGAAGCATGTAGATCGTTATGACAACACTAACAAAAGACAGATGAAGATGAATAAATAATTGAAGACTGTTGTTTTAAACTGAGCTTTGCTGATCTAACTTTGGGTAGTTTTCATCTGACTGCTGCCACGGAGTTTCCAATCGTAGCAAACACAGCTATTTCAATATTGCTACATAACATATCTATGTAAATTTGGCTTTTCAATCATAACTATTTTAAAAACTAAACACAGGACAACTGAGAGCAGTTAAGGAAGAGCTTGATGTTGCCCATTCGTCAATTTCCGTCAGGATATCCAGGATATATTCCTGCCAGGTTTTTCACTGAGTGAGGTGAAGTCCTTATAATATTACACACTTTACTTCATTTTCATTTTGTAGCATTTGGGATTGTGGTATGCTGTGGGACTTTACAATGGCAAAAATGTACCAGGTGGCACGGTGGTATAGTGGTTAGCACTTCTGCCTCACAGTGAATAGGGCTTTAATTTGAGCAGTGTGACTGTTGAGGGCGTTTCTGTGTAGAGTTTGCATGTTCTCTCTATGCTTGTGTGAAATTCCTCTAGGTACTCCAGTTCCCTCCCACAGTCAAAAAACATGCACATTAGACTAATTGGCTGCTCCAAATTGCCCTTAGATGTAAATGTGAGTGTGAATGGTTGTGCGTGGGTGTTGGCCCTATGATCATCTGGCGAGCTGTTCAGGGTGTACCCTGACTTCCTCTGGAGTTGGCAGGGATGGGATTCAACCTTACTGTGACACTAATAAAAGAAGCGGTTCATAAAATTAAATAAAAATAAAAAATGTGCCATTGCACAAAATAAGTTACAAAACAGAATATACAGGAATTCTACAAGTTTTTTTTCAAGCGCAGTCCCTCTATAACATGTTGAAATGATTGTTTGCAGTAGACTGTTCTGCAGAACAAGCTAATAGAAATTAGCATTAAAGCACAAGATTATTATTTTAATTTAAATAAATTTAAATGTATTTTATTCACTAAACACTTGACTATATTTTGACAAAAGCACCATATATCATGCCTGAGACACACAAGAAGTGTGAAACCGACTCTGAGGATGAGTCTGAATACCAGCGCACAACCCATGTCACTTACAGATGTTTTACAGTGTGGCCTGGGAGGAATCGGGAACACTGTCTATAAACATGTGAAGGTAAAGCAGACACCATGAGTCAATGAGTTACATATTAATATGTGCAAGAAATAAGTGAGGAACATGAAGTAGGAACATAGTACACTTACTCCTTTGGGACAGTTGAATATTCCAGGACGTCCAGGTGGGCCAGGGGGACCAGGTGGGCCCTTGTGGATGAAAAAAAAAGAGGTGTGAATGAGGGATGGACAAAAAAGGCAGATAAAGATCTCATAGCCTAAACAAGCTATAAATTATAAGATTTTACTCAGTTACAGCATGTAATCTCCATGGTATTGTTGCTTCAGTTGGTCAGGTCAAGGCTCAGCAACATTATGTGGTAATAAAATAGTCAGTTGATGACCTGAATGTACTGAATAAGCAGGTTATCACATCAATGGACTTTTTCTTTACAAATGGTACGGCTCAGATAATGAGCATTTTCACATATGTTTTGGCACCTCAGTGTCGTGACCTTAACGCAATTGAAAGTCTTTGGGATGTGCTGGAGAAGACTTTATAGAGTGGTTCAATTTTCCCTTATCACTTCAAGATGTCAGAGAAAAACAAACCCAACTCTGGCAGGAAATAAATGTTGCATGCATATGCCATGGCGATTACATGCTGTAATAAAGGCTGAAGGCAATCCAACAAAATATTAGAGTGCAAGACTTTTTGTTTTGGCTGGGCAGGGTATAATGCAGTCACTAAAGAGAAAAAAAGCAAGAATAAATTTTTATTTAAGACATTTTAGTAATTCAAAATAAAGGATTAACCATTTGATAGATTAAAATCTCATAAGCACTGGATTTATAGAAGCAGAATTATATATACACATATAATGTTGCGTAGTGGTTAGCACGTTCGCCTCACAAGAAGGTCCTGGGCTCAAGTCCCGGGCTTGAGTGTTTCTATGTGGAGTTTCTATGTTCTCCACATGCTTGCAAGGATTTTCTTCTGGGTACTACGGTTTCCTCCCAAAGTCCAAAAACATGCACATTGGGCTAACTGTCTGTTCCAAATTGCTCCCAGGTGTGAGTGTGAATGGTTGTGTGTGTGATGGCCCTGCAGTGGACTAGCGAACTGTTCAGAGTGTGCCCAGCCTTTGCCTAGAGTCGGTTGAGATAGGTTCCAGCCTCCTCACCACCCTAGTAAGAATAAGCAGTTTGGCAATTCAATAATTGAATGAACTACAAATGAACCTCAAATAGATAATGATTCCTTTAATATTAAGTGCTACTACAAACAAACAAGTCCACTAACAACATGAAGATGTTCCACGGCAACATCGTACATCGTAAACAGTCATGTTTCCGGTCTGCTTTCCATCTCCATGTGATGACGTGCTGTTGTTGTGAAGTTGTTTTTCATGCTGTTAGAGTGCAAGAATTCATTTAAGAGCAGATAATTGTGGTAAGTGGTGTAATTACAACTCAGTATGAAAACCCTAAGAAACCTCAAATGTTGCTTCAATTTCCTAGCATGCAGCAGTCATTACATTTCTCTGACAGGGTCATTGCTGCAACTTTATGCGGAAAATGATGGGATGGGGTATGAAATCCAGACGTAGTTGTTCTTGAATCCGAAAATGCTGTCAACACTCAGATAAGTTTTCAGGACTAAAAGTAAATTTTTGTTATGTGTGTGTGTGTGTGTGTGTGTGTGTGTGTGTGTGTTTGTGTGTGTGTGCGTGTTTTGCGACCACAGAACTAATGACAACCTTCATGAAAATGAGCAAAAATAAATGGATAAAGTGAAAAACACATGCACTGATTGGCAGAGCTTAAACATATGATGAAGCTTTATTATAATGCGATACTGTTTACTATAGCAAATATTCCTGAGTAGTGTATGTGTTCTCCAGAACACTAGTTTCACCATGTCAATAATGAATATTTGTTTAAAACTCCTGGACAAAAAAAACCTTATACAAATCTTCATGGGTAATGTTATGGTTTTTTTTTTTTATTTTGTTTTTTGTTTTTACAGCATCGTTCACAAACCATTCCAAATCATAAAGCCTTACACAGGCAGGTACACATTACCATCTCAGCAGTACCACTAAAAAAATAAAAAAATAATAAAAAACTACCACCCTGCACATTCACACTTAAAGGCACTTTTGAACAGCCAATTAGCCTAATGTGCATGTCTTTGAATTGTGAAAGGAAACTGAAGTACCTGGAGGAAACCCATGCAAGTGAGGGAAGAACATGCAAACTCTACACAGAAACATCCCAGCCAGGGACTTGAACCCAGAACCTTCTTGTTGTGAAGTAAACACGCTCACTACTATGCCACTACTGTACATTGATCATCTGAGCAAATATCTTATTGTCTACAGTGCTTTAGTATTCCCCATGGTGAGGGATGACAGTGTGATTTAACATTTGCTAGAGGGGTGCCAACAATTCTGTGGTTGTCCGTATGTGAGTAATACATACCGGTAGTCCATGTGAGTCTCCTTTATCTCCCTTACGTCCATTCAGACCAGGACGACCCTACAGCAAAACACAGAAGAGGTCTAAATATTAATGTGCAAAACCATATTAAGCCCAGGCACAATATTTAACTGCATTTGGATGCATAACATCTGCATTAAACACAGACAGCCCTAGAAAATATGCATGGCAGAAAGTTAACTCATTAACTTACTGGGCGGCCAGGAAATCCAAATTCCCCTTTGGGTCCACTTGGTCCAACAGGGCCCTGTTTGATAAAGCCAAATACGGAAAAATTATGACCTTAAGGCACAACTGTGTTTCAATCAATACTGCAGCCTTTATAACAGGTGCATAGACAAATTAGGCCAAGCTGCAAGAAAGAAAACTTGCCAGAAAAAATAAAAAAACTGTTCCACTTGGTCTACACAAGTACAGGCCTGATAACATTTTCCAAAACACTTTGAACAGAAGCAGCTGTAGCCATACAACAAAGGCATGGCAAAGAGAAGGCTTTAAACTAGGGTGTGATAAAAAAAAATAACAGCTAATGTAACCAAAAAACACACACAATATATATATA
>JAOUQZ010000044.1:12070506-12081633 GCA_028564935.1 Neosilurus hyrtlii
ACACACACACACACACACACACACACACACACACACACACACACACACACACACACACACACACACACACAAAATAAATGATATAAGATCATGGCACTTTAAGAGTGTCCAGTAACATATAGTAAGATAACATTAAAAAAAAACAAGATTCACTAATAAAGCATTATTTTTTTCTTTTCACCTAAACATGTAATTTAATAAGAACCATGAAGGTGAGATAAATATAGCTTCAATGCTGAAAGCATTTTATAATCCTTCTTGATCCAAATTTTTAAAATGACATTTATTGCTAAGTTTTCCAGATTGCAAACAGACTGATGCGGGTTTTCTTTTTGACCAAATCTTTTATCAGCAAGACGATTTAAATGCTTCCATACTATGTACTTATATATGTACTTAGGGTGGGGCCGGGGGTGTAGTGGATAGGGTGCGGGCTCATTATCAAAAGGTTGTGGGTTTTGAATCCCTGTTAGACACCCACAGTGCTAAGATTCCTGACCAAGGTTCTAACCACAAGTGTGCCTCTGTTCACCTAGCAGTATAAATGAGAACCAGTAAAAATACTGGGAATATAACCTGCGATGGACTAACATCCCATCCAGGAGGAGTTGAACTCCTAGTCACTTCATGATATGAAAACCGGAGATAAGCTCCAGCCTGATGAGCCAGTAGGCATGGGTGTAAAAAGCCCAGCAGACTTAAATTACTTATTATACACTGTATATTATACTACTATACTATAACTCAAACAATTATCATCCTGAAGCTTATAAACTGCTATTACAGCCACCCAGAGGTCTACGAACTACTACCACAAAGAGAAGCTTCATGTTTCTTCTCCAGTATTACAAGGGTTTGTACCTGTCGAGCTAGCTACAAACTCCTGCCATTCTGAGACGTACAACTGGACGCATGGGTCCATAGGACTGCAAGTAAGCCCCTTTCACAAACAACCCATAATTTTTTTTCGTATGAATTTAAAAGAGTTATGACAGAATAGCCTGAGATTTGGGTGAGGTGGTTTTGAAAGTTGCCTTCACCTAAAACATGTGTTGAATGTTTGTCGTGGGGAAAATAGCTCTGTAAGTCAAATTGTATGATTTTCATAAGAGAGTCATGTGATTTTTCAAGAAAAAAATCCTCATACAATAGTCCTATGATACTTGGTTGATGTATGACCACTGTATTTATATTACATGACATACATAGGCTCAACCTATCACTGTCGTAAAACTATTGTGGCTCTAATACAGGGAACTCATAAGGACTACCGTAGGAAATTTGTCCGATTCTGAACAGCGAATGAAATTTACAGGTCTATAAACTGATCCACAACTGCAGCAAAAATCCACAACTGCAGGATGTCATAAAGCATCACACAATGGACCTAGAAAAAAAGAACCCAACATCGAGAATCACCTACAAAAAATATTCAAAACTCCACGACGAGGGTCTAAGACTACATTTTCCGTGCAACAGCATGTGACATGTGCGGGCCGTGTGATACACCCAGAACCCATTCATTCATTCATTTTCTGAACCGCTTAATCCTAATTAGGGTCGCAGAGAGGCTGGTGCTTAGCCGACTCCAGTCGAGGGCAGAGTACACCCTGGACAGCTCGCCAGGCCATCGCAGGGCAGAAACACACTGACGGCTATGATTCTTTTACATGCCTCCCACCATAGACAGCAAGAGACATGGCCGGCATTTGATAACCCACTTAGCTGCACTGTGGGGACAGCAGTGACAACCCGCTGATAGTGGGGCTTGAACCCCCGACCTTTGGATCAGTAATCCAGCACCCTACCACCAGGCCACCATTGCCCACACACCCAGAACTACCCTAGAATTTTCTGTCATGGACCTGTTGTATACTGTACCTGTAGTGTGATGTACGTGACAGGGGCTTTACTGCTTGTGCCAATTTCTGCTCCTGTCTAGAAAACTACAGGTTGCTGCTACTCATCAGACTGCAAGTGCCTGATTGTGTCCAAGGCTACAAGGTTGTTCTGTCCAGAAGACTGCAGGTTCCTGCTTCTATCTAAAGGACTGCAAGTTCCTGAGAATGTGTTCCATTTTCTGATTGTATTTCTTATATTCATGAAATAAACTTCTTCCCTAATCGTCTAGAAATCTTAGAGGCATGTCCAGGACAATCAGGTTCCTGTTCTAAGCTTCACCCCGGTAACACCACCCTGCACCCTAAAATGACCCACTAAAGTGATGATTAGTTCCTGCTATGGTTTCTTGTTTGTAACTAATCCATATTCTTGCTATATACAGAAGAAAAAATCATGCACCCCCCCCACACACACACATACATATGCTTGCATTTACCCAATCATACACACACACTCACACGCTTTAATTATGTAAGATTACATAAGCAGCAAAAGAAGGCAAATGCAGCAGGCCAGAGGCCAGAGGCTAAATTATTGCAAGGTTCATGCAAATGGAACATGTTGAGGGGAATTCCTGCCTTTTGTGGCCCTCGGCTTTAATCTGCCAGCTGGGACCAGACGCTATACCTCAACTAAGTCCAGGTCTGAGCCAAGTTCTAATGCAGACCCAGCATCAATCCCAGACTCAACATCAAATCCAGAACCAGCATCAAATCCAGAACCAGCACCAATTCCCGAACCAGCATCAAATCCAGAGCCAGCATTAAATCCAGAACCTGCATCAAATCCAGACCCACTAAACCAGTCCTCAATTACCTGAAACACAGCATGGTCAGCTTTATTTAACCATCCTGTAATATAATGTGTGAAGTGGTAAGACATTCTAGTGCTTTAGCAAGGAGTTTCAAGTTTCAGGTTCTCTACAGTATTAAATATTAGCATTTGTTCTGCTTTTACTGTTTGGAGAGATGAACAGCATTTAGTTGGTTTTTTGAGAATGATAATTTATATGATCAGGAAAACATTCAGTGAGACCTTGTGCCCTATCAATGGGGGTATTATTTTCATTTCTGAACCATTTTTCCTTCATCAGGGTCACAGGGAAGCTGAAGCCCATCCCAACTGACTCCAGGTGAAGCCTTACCATCACTGCAGACCATCACAGGACCAACACACACACACACACACACACACACACACACACACACACACACACACAAGGGTCCTTCGAGAATTCTAATTTGCATGTCTTTGGACTGTGGGAGGAAACCAGAGCATCCGGAGAAAACCCACACCATCACTAGGAGAACATGCAAGCTCCGCACAGAAAAGCAATGGCTGCTTATGGGGCTTGAACACAGAACATTCCTGCTGTAAGGCGGAAGAGCTAACCACTACACTTCTGTGCTGCCCTGGGGTATTCCACTAAAAAAGTCTTACATATAGAATAAAGATGATCACTCAGGTAATCAACTTGAATTGACATTTAGTGAACCTTCCCTTTAAGAGGACGAGTAGAACCTAGCCATGAAAGCACAGTGCAGTAAAAAGGAGCCACTGGGTTTTTTCTCCTTTAAATTGTCACCTGTCTGTACATAGGATACAATTGAACGCAGCACACTACTTACCGGAATTCCAGGATTACCCATCTCCCCATCCTTCCCATCTTTTCCTGGAGCCCCCGGAGGTCCCATTGGACCAGGAGAGAGACCCACAGGGGGCCCAGGAAGACCGGGCTGTCCTGGAGGTCCTGGAGGCCCAGGTGGACCCTAACAGAGACATATTACTTCAAATCAATTCCAGTATATTGGTAAATTTAATATGTACATACATTTAGGTACTACAATCAGGACTAATAAACCACACGTCAACCACATCATGTTATGCAAATAAATACTGAGAAAGAATAAAACCCACTCTGATAACCTCGGTGTCACTGTCAAAGTCCTCAAATCCTGAACCATCAATGGCATCCTGCATATTCAGAGAGAACATGGGAAAGAGCTTATAATAGGAAATAAAACACTGTGGTCATGAAATCAGGCAGCAAGTTAGTCCAATTTTTTAAAACATGACAATAATATTTAATTCTTGTTATAATGAAATGTCTCCTCCTAGTGGGCGTCCAATAATATATTTTTTTCCCAATTTAAAAGAATAGGAATTTTTCAGGATTTCTGGATTTTTTCTCCCCCAACATGAGCACATGCACGAATCAGTTCCAAAATTTGATGGTTGTTATTTACACCACAACCTACTCAATTTTCATAAAAATCCATGCATATATTTTCAAGAAAGCAATCAATCAATCAATCAATCAAATAAACAAACAGACAAGACATAAATAAAAAACTAACCACCACAGATGAAAACATTACCCCCTAACTGGTAACTAGCTAACTCACTATTTCGCGCACAATTGATCAAGCAATCAACTAAACAAACAAACAGACAAACAAATGAACAAATTAAATAATAAACAAACCAGCACAGGTGAAAACATAACCTCCGGTTGGTGGTAATAATTGTATTCCTTTAAATTTTGCCATGTCAACAGCTGGATAGCAGGTGTTTCACTTTGGGAACACTGAAGGTATGCCCTTATGTTTCGACCCTCCTTTATTTCAGAAATGGTTGATATCTGTGCTGGGTTCATGGTGTGCACATACCACATATCGAGGTGCTGCTGATCGTCCTGGTGGTCCCGGAGGCCCAGGAATTCCGGGGAGTCCAACTCCAGGATCCCCCTGAAAAACATTTTGGATTTTCATAAGCTATGGTGGTAAAAACTCACACCAACAAATCTGACACAACAATCAATAGCAATGATCACGTCTACACTATGTATAGAGTACCTTTTCTCCCTTGATTCCTGGATCACCAGGTATACCTGGGAAGCCTGGCGCTCCAGTTCCTCCCTGCAGAGACAACCAAAGAGAAACATCCTTATAGGATCCATGTAACATTACAGAGTTTAAACACACACATATAGACCTCTTATTCAGAAATCAGGAAAACAAGTTCGAGGTCTGGATTTGGTCTAATCAGGGACACAGGTATGGAGGAAGGTGCAGCTAGTGTTCTTTAATCGAACATGGAGAAAGATCAAAGGCTCAGGGTCCTAATGAAATCCTGGTCTTACGTCTCTGCTTCAGTCTGGCGCTGGATCATTCTACTCCTTAATCAATGGGCCATGTCAAAATATTAATGGTCCTGCAATTTCTAGTGAGTTTTGCTTAGCTCTGGTGGACATATGTGAGACACTGTGAGGTCGGAGTTTGTTTGAGTAGTTTGTGGTATTTCCAGGCTATGAGAATACTCAGTTCCAAAATATTAATTTTTTTAATGATCTCAAAACTAGAAACAAGAACTTGAGTTCAAGAATAGAAGGAACTGATTCTTTGTTGTAGTGGCTCATTTGCATACTCATTTGCATACTATTGGAGATGACCTGGAAGTAGCCTGATCAGTGCATCTGATCACAGTGGACCTGGAACCCAAATGGAAATTATCCCACATGACCAAAAGTGAGAATACCTTTCTGAATGGGATGCCAGTTCATCACTGTGCACCAATCCATATAGTGACATTTCTTTGGGAGGAAGGAGGAAACCTGAGATCCTGGAAGGGGAATCCCCATGGACAGTGCAAAACTCATATCGTAACAGTAAACTGAACCAGGCACCTAAAGCTGGGAGGCAGCAACACTACCTGCTGCACTACCATGTCACAAGTCTATGAAAATATGTATCTAATAAGTTTCAAGTGTCACGTGTAAAGGTCCAACTTATACTCACTGGTTCACCGTCTTCTCCGCGACTTCCCTAAGAAAGAAAAGACACCTTTAAATTAAAATTTTAAATTTAGCAGATGAACAAATTCATATCGCCACCAAAAATATCACCTTTTAGGCCATGGGAAAATGAGAACTAGAACACATATGGGGTGGAACCGTGGTGTAGTGGTTAGCATATCCGCCTCACAACAAGAAAGTCCTGGGTTCGAGTCGAGGTGTGGATTTTTATTGTTTTTTTCTGTGTTTGGATGGGTTCCCTCCAGTTATTCTGGTGTCCTCTAACAGTCCAAAGACATGCACACTGGGCTAATTGGCCGTTCCAAATTGCCCGTAGGGTAACGCTTGTGTGTGTTGCCCTGTAATGGACTGGTGAGCTGTTTAGGGTGTACCCCACCTTTGCTCAGCATTGAATGAGACAGACTCCAGCCTTCCCGTGACGTATTAGTATTAGGATTAAGCGATGTAGCAGATGAGTGAGAGACCGAGAGAATACATATGGCTATTTATCAGACATCAGTTTTGAAAGAGTCATATACATTTTAGAGATCTAGCATTGAACATACTATAATTAGGTGCCATATGACATATGACTGCATATTATATACTCATTCAAACTATTAACTACTCCTAAGAAATTCATGGAACTCATGCATGACCCTAATACACTTATTTCATTTGGCTTTCAATCCCACAGTAACAATGAGTAACATTTTCACTGAGTGAGCTTTCAGATTGGCCAAATTTGTCTAACAAAAAACCAAAGGCCAAATTTGGCCCGTCTCCTCATTTTATATGGTCTGCAAGAGCTTTCAAAGAATATGGTTATCGTATATATCAAACTCTTCACAGAAAAACTAAACTAAACTAAACTAAGCTCCTTTGCTGGGTACAGGGCTCGATCCCAGGTACTTCTTGCTATGAGGCGGATATGCTAACCTCTACACCTCACCTGCCTGAAGTCACATTTACTGTCTGTTCTTTCCAAAAAAGAGAGGTTCCTGGTAACAGGCAAAATAATTATGTTTCATTTATTAATTGTGCTCAGAAAAACCATGTAGAATGAAAACACATGGATGTACTTACAGGAAGGCCATCCTTTCCTGGTGCCCCTGTTGGTCCTGGAGGTCCCTGAGCCCCAGGCTCGCCTACCCAAGATGAGACATCTCCTTTAGGGCCTGATGAGTTTGCTGTGCCCGGGAGACCTGGAGGGCCAGGAGGGCCAGGAGGTCCGGGGTCACCTTTCTCCCCTTTATGCACTGGCATCATCAGTGGATAATCCTGAGCAAGAACAAATGACAAGATGAACTTCAGATTTTAGCTTCTTTTATTTGTCTAAATGGTATGACACTGTAGGATAAATATATTATTATATAAAGTATTATGTGTGCATACTGAAGGAATGATGAAAACTCTGGAATATGGTCTTATTTTATAGTAATGGAACATTTTTCTTACATTTCCTTTCTGATATACAGCTTTTTCTGTCCTGCTTGGCTCTGTGCACACAAGTCGAAAAACAAATAATAATATCATTATTTATTACAGGTGAAGGGAAATCAGTGCAACCACAAATGTATGGATTGTTGCTCTGTCTGTATGCCAGACATCTTAGCATTAATATTTGCATCTGGGGGAAGGAAATGTTGCCATAAAACTAGAACCAGATGGCGCACATTAGGGAAAAACTACAACTAAAATTTCTATAAACAATTGGATTCAATTAAATTAGTAAAGGAAAACAACCAGTTATAGGCTGCTATACACAGGTCACTCCGAGGATCCGTCAGTGCAATCACTCACCTATGTCAGGAAGCACCTCGCCCTGACCTGAGGCCGAGGACTCTTCCTCAATGTCCTCGTCGTCAAACGGCACTTCAGAAGAACCTTCAGTAGGGGGTGCTCTAATGGGAAGTGTTTGGTCTTCATCAGGCTGTAAGCAAAGAACAGTAGCATGAGAACAGTTTTCATACAAATGTAAAGAACAAACATAGATTATAATAAAATTTATAAATATATAAATAATATCTGAAATATACCATGGAATATATTTCACTGCTGAAGAGATATGAATAGGACCAGGGTATTTTTTATTGTTTTTATTAACCAAGTGTTGAACTGACCAATTATTGTGTTTATGTGATCCTCTGATCCTGTGTGTGTGTGTGTGTGTGTGAGAGAGAGAGAGAGAGAGAGAGAGAGAGAGAGAGAGAGAAAGAGAGAGAGAGAGGAAGAGAGAGAGCGTGTGTGTGAAACAGATGGACAGAGAGCATATGAGAGAGAGAGAGAGAATGTGTGTGTGTGTGTGTGAGAGAGAAAGAATATGTGTGTGTGAGAGAGTGAGAGAGAATGAGAGAGAGAGAATGTGTGTGTGTGTGTGAAAGAGAGAGAAAGAGAGAAAGAGAATGTGTGTGTGTGTGTGAGAGAGAGAGAGAGAGAGAAGAGAGAGAATGTGTGTGTGTGTGAGAAAGAGAGAGAGAGAGAGAATGTGTGTGTGTGTGTGAGAGAGCGAGAGAGAATGAGAGAGAGAGAGAATGTGTGTGTGTGTGAGAGAGAGAGAAAGAGAGAAAGAGAATGTGTGTGTGTGTGTGAGAGAGAGAGAGAGAATGTGTGTGTGTGTGTGTGAGAGAGAGAGAGAATATGTGTGTGAGAGAGAGAATAAGAGAGAGAGAAAGCATGTGTGTGAAACAGACGAACAGAGAGCGTACAAGAGAGAGAGAGAGAGAGAGAAAATGTAAGTGTGTGTGTGTGTGTGTGAGAGAGAGAGAGAGAGAGAGAGAGAGAGAGAGAGAGCATCTCTGCTGTAGGTCAAGTTGTTATGTCTCTAATAGAGAGGTATCTGTTCCAGTTAAATTTAATTTCTAACAAATTGTCCAGGTTTCCATGATTCCTTCAAAGCTCCTCACATTGCAATCTTTTAAGAACGCAGGGCACTGCAGGCTGCTGATAGTGAGTTAACTCCACACTCATCTTAAAAGCAGACCGCCCAAGCTAATCAAGAATGAAAATGTTTTAAAGTCTTGGCCGTTTAATTTATAAGGTGTTGTTTCTTCATGAAGCTTTACTGAGAGCTGGAACACTAATAAGTATTAAAGCACATTACAGCTGCAAGCTAACCCTGAATTTAGTCTAACTAACTAACATGTCAAAATTCTATTCTTTATTAAAGCCATTATATATATATATATATATATATATATATATATATATATATATATATATATATATATATATATGTGTGTGTGTGTGTGTGTTCAAATGTAAATAGAGCAAATGGCAATGAAACCCATGGACTTAAAGCTGAAAGAAAGGCTTTTCTAAGCCAATTAATCCTAATTAGAACTGCGGGGAGGTTGCCGCACATCTCAGCTGACTCTGGCCAAAGGCGGGGTACACCCTGAACAGCTCGCCAGAAGATTGCAGGGCCAAGAGATATGAGTGCATCACCATAAAAATAATAATAATTCATCCATCACCTCATAAAAGTTTGACTTATCACTAAAATTTATTTCTGTTATTTATTGATGATGTATAGTGGATTCTCTGTACATGTCCAGGTGCACAATCCACCGTTTTAAATGTAGGGATAGAACACCACTGGTAAATGAAAGATTATAATCCTTTTAGTTCCTCAGACAGAATAAATGAATCTTATTTGTGAGTCTGAATGCGTGTGTGAGTGTGTGTAGACGCTTACTACAGGGTATTCTCTCTCCTCGTGTACTTTCTTCACTTCGTCTGGGGTCTCTGTGTCATCATATTCATCATAACCACTGCCATACCCAGATGCCTGCAACAGTACACACACACACACACACACACACACACACACACACACACACACACACACACACACACACTGTATATATATTTTGTTTTTTCTTTCCTCTTCAGTGAAGTCAAGTCTTATCAGAAAGACAATTTGTCTGTACTAGCTCAGTGCACTAGTCATTGCACAGTGATATTAGTAATATTAGACTGCCATCTTATTTTATTTCTCTTGAAATCGTATGCCTTCTGGTTTCTTAACATTCAATATCAGAATTTTCCACTTTCTATAAATCAGTGTTGCACTGCCAAGTTATCACACATGCGCAGAATCGTCTCTGCAGTCA
This sequence comes from Neosilurus hyrtlii, assembly GCA_028564935.1. Lineage (NCBI taxonomy): Eukaryota > Metazoa > Chordata > Actinopteri > Siluriformes > Plotosidae > Neosilurus > Neosilurus hyrtlii. The sequence goes on from JAOUQZ010000044.1 coordinate 12,080,317, forward strand.
CATGGTCTTGTTAGTGCTATTGTAAACAGACACAGAACCAAAACAAGATGTGGAGAAGGGAGAGTAATAGATACTAAGCCCATGAGCTGGGGTGGTTTCACCAGGGAACTTTTGAATTCAGCCAGAATGAACTGATAATAAAAGGTAACACACTATTCATTAGTGAATGGGCACCTTTAAGGGCTCAGTCTGACCCTCTGGAGAAAATATTAGAATTTCTATATAAAGATCCCACCAACAAATAGTTAATCATAAAGGGTTGCAATCCCAAACATTCCAGAAAGCTAATAATATTAATATTAATATTAATATTAATATTAATATTAATATTAATATTTATATTAATAATAAAAATTACATGTAACTGTCTTATACATGTTTGTGTGTTACTTATTGCCTACAGTATTTATTGTTTAATAACTTGCTGGACTAGGCAAGTATGTTGTAATCAAATATACCTATGGTTTACCACACGAGGGCGCAATGAGTCAATCTTGGACTGGTGAGGCAGCCTGTTAAGTGTTCATTGATCTTAACCCTCGAGGAACACATCAGTTCACACACTAACTTTTAACACTGGATCCACCCATAAGCAAATCATTCGTCATACGGGAGACTGCAAATCATGATAAAGATAAGAAAAGTAATATAAATAGAATTTCAGTTTTAACAATGTTCATGCACGATTCACTGGTATGAATCATTTACTGGCTTAAACTCTAAATGTCTTCTGATCCCCATCATCCCCATGCATGAACACTTCTTGGAAAACAATATCAACTAATAATATAATGTCTCCTTCCCCCATCTGGCTTTTGTCAACTTTTGCAAATGCAGCTACCATCAAGTTCAGAAATGAAAAAAGAAAAGAATAGGGAAAAGGGACACCAAGCTGTTTTACTGTGATTTTCATCTCCTAAGTTTGGTTTAGTGACTCTGTAAGGAAAGATTTTATGTCATCATCACAATGAGAGCAGGTCAAAGTTCCTGGACATACCAAAAAGAGTGCACATGAGAGAAGAACACAAACACAAGTTCCAATCATCACTCACATAGGGGTCATCCTCCTCACACTGCTCATCTGGTGCCCTGGGATCCGGGGTCAACAACAGCTGCTGGATGGATCCCTGCAGAGAAAAGGAAGGGGTTCAAAATCTGAGTATTTACATACATACATACATACATACATACATACATACATACGTACATACGTACATACATACGTACATACGTACATACGTACATACATACATACATACATACATACGTACATACATACATACATACATACATACATACATACATACATACATACAT
>JAOUQZ010000044.1:12092761-12107262 GCA_028564935.1 Neosilurus hyrtlii
GATCGGGGGGTGGGGGGGGGTGTTGGGGGGCGGGGTTGTACTTTCAAGGGAGAGTCTTGTAGGTGAAACATTGCAGTTCCTCCACAGAGACCTTGTTGGAGACCTTGGTGGAGACCTTGGTGGAGGATATACATATACTTGGTAAATGACAATACTGTATGTTGGTAAAATCTAAATGACACCCTTAAAAAAAAAGTTCTGTGTTTTGGTCTGGTGGTGGGCTTTGGGCCAGAGATATGTTGAATCTTTTATTGATGTTGTGGTCCACAACAGACAGTGGTAACACCAAAAAAACATGCAAGATATTCATATATTTGCCAAAACCACTTAAAACATTAGGAAACCCACCCAGTCACAGCAAGAACATGCATAGAAACACACATTTAGAAAGTAACCTGAGCTCAGGATCAAACCTATGAAACAAAACTCCTACCCGCTGCACCACTATACCACCAACAAACACTAAATGAGCCAAAACATGAAAATGATAAGTTGCAGGTTAAAGAGCAGGCTTGCAATAAATGTGCATTCTGGACTGAAACCAATGAGGAATTTCCCATTCTGACTTCTCCCATTCTGCTGCCAGATCAGATGCTTTTAACGTTTCCAAGCAACATTTTTTGGTCCAAAATCATTACACATGCTTGCGTGATGTGCTGTGTTTAATCACACTCTTTATGTCCAAACATATTCCCATTTATGCGGTGATTAATGATTTACATAGCACTTAATATAAATGTACACAACTGCAGAGCTGAGATAGATTACGTTACAGGGAGTGGTAGTGAGATCATAAAGCACATGATGGAATCTTATGCATAAGCCAGTATACTGTCTAGCTTTATATTCATCAAGATGCAAACATGATGGCCAATAGCTAAATTCCAATTACTAAGCATATTGTAGAGCAACTCTATTAAGTAAACTAGCTCTCATACTGAAGACCAACTATTATGTAAGCCAAGGCAGATGTGTGCAGTGTTATGACTTCTTGGCAGGTCAGTGAGCCACCATGGAGTTGAACAGACCTTAATTAGACCTTGATTCCTGTGAGTAAAATTTGAAAGTTACTTTCTCATGCAGCTGTAAAAAAGTGAATAATAACTGCATGCCAAAGGAGGTTTTTGTAGGAAGGATATCAAATGTTTTCTGGACAGCAGCTTTTTCTCCCATGCCAAGATCTCTGATACAGCCATGACCTACACAGCTGTACAAAACTGAACTCAACTTGGCTACAAAATATCATCCTGCTGGGATGATTAAGAAGAAAAGTTCAGCCACGCTTATGAAAAATTATACAATTTGCATTAGAGTTCCAGTTGAGTGCAAAAGTTAGCACCCCTTATTATAGTCCTAGGCAATACAAAAAGGGGGTGGGGGGTGGAGACAACAATGCCTTAGTTTAATGTGGAGGTAGTTCACTTGAAAAATTCAAAATAGTTTGATAGTAAGTTTTGCCACAACCATCGACAATCAACAGGAGTTTAATTCTATGGCTGGTTTAATGGAATGCAAACCTCTGCAGATTCTTTAAGAGTTAACAGTGAAGTCCAATGATGCTGATATCCTTGTAATTCAGACAAAACTTAATTTTGTAACAAGAGTGACTAAACTATTACTATTCTAACATGTATATGTATAATCTACTGTGTTTACATGGTATAGTAATTGGTTGTACGTTGTCTGAGGCTCCCAGTGATGGTACAAACCACACACCATGTGGTGCAGTGGCGGCTCAGTGGTTAAGGCAGTATGGATTCCTGATCTGAAGGTCAGGGGTCCAATCCCCCGTACCACCGTGCTGTCACTGTTTAGCAAGACCCTTAACCCTAAATTGGTTTGTTATATAAAAAGAATTATAAATGTAAGTCGCTCTGGAGAGTATCTGCCAAATTTTGTAAATTTGGCAGATTTTGTACAAACTAAAATTTCTTCCTGAATTCTTTCTTACAGCCCTTACAATAGCTACCCTACAAAACCTTAAACTATCAAAAGATCCAACTGAGGCTTTATACACACATACATATACATACATTTCTGATAATTATGGTACTGCTGAGCTATTCTTAAAAAATTCTAATTTGAAGACTAATTAGAGAGATGTTTGGGAGCAATCATTCCTCAGAAGCACGTTTACCCACAATGGAAGAAAAAAAGTCTTTGCTGATCCAGCTGTTTCATATTACCTTCATAAGCCAGTGCAGTGGAATGGACAATTACACTCCAAATGAGTGGTTTGAATTCACACTTAGCTGGAGGAGAATGGATTATGTAAATATTCGCCACTGGTAAGAGTTGCCAGAACATGCAAGTGATAAAGGAAAAACGGGCAAATGCCTAAACGAATTATTTTGCCATGCAGATTTCATTGTTGCCCTTTTAGGATAGGTGTTTAGTAATTATTCGGCCCTTGATCTCCTTTAAATTTAGTGATGTGGCCCTCTGTGAAAATGAGTTTGACACCCCTGGTTTATAAGTTTAACAGTCAGAAATAGGGCTGTATTGATATAATTCAGTTTTGCTGTTGAAAAGAATTTGGCAACAGAATTGTAAATTAGGAGCAAAATTATAATATACTTTACCATCATATTACATCAGAAATATAATTGAGTGTTAGGAACTGGATTCCATGTGTTCTCAGCATGGTCTTTATTTGGATTACCATGTTTTGTACTGCAGGCCATTGAGAATACACTTTCCAAACATCCAGAGACTGACATAATCAGCAAACATCTTATAACCAGATGCAACTCAAAGAGCCATCAGGGTGTTTGAGTCTGGGTGGATGACACATTTATCGGCCAAATTATGCTATTATCTGTACAGCCACAGCAGGATCGTATTTTCAACCATTACACCACATTCGTTTTTTTTTTTTTTTAACTTTCAGTTTGGGGATTCCTTTGTGCTCATTCAGCACAGCCAAATGTTCTGCAAATAAGACAGCTAAAAACTGTTGTCATGCAGGGCTGGGTGATACGAACCTAAAATATTTCTGTGATATTATCTGACATTTTCACAAAAATTAAATTGATCATGTCTCGCCGGGCAATGGGGCTCGAACCCAGAGCCTTCTTACTGTGAGACAGAAGTGCTACCACCGCTTTTTAAACCTCAAAATGTGCTTCTACAAACAGGAGACAAAAAGAGACAGTTAAAATGTAATTATTAAATGTTACAGATTCTTTAAGAATTTACAGCTGAGCATGATTCTGAAAATACAGCCTATAGTTTCAGCCAATCAAAATGCAGATAGAGAGTACACGTACAACACATTAGATTATGGGCTTCTGTACCGAACTTTAAATGGACATGTTAGAGCTGGGGAAACACTGTATAGTTATCTGTGTATTAGAAGCACTGTAGCATCCCTGCTCTTCTAATAATTAACTGATTAATTAGCAATAGGAATAACTGACATGATTGACATTTATAAATAACCACCCTAAAGTTTAATTCATTCATTCATTTTCTAAGCCGATTAATCCTATTTATGGTCACAAGGAGGCTGGCACCCATCTCAGCCGACTCTGGGGTTCACCCGGAACAGCTCGCCAGGCCATTGCGGGGCCAAAACAATCAGGGCCATACAACCACTCACACTAACACTCACACCTAGGGATGATTTGGAACAGCCAGTTAGCCTACTGTGCATGTTTTTTTTTACTGTGGGAGTTAAAACGGAGTACACGGACGAAACCACACAAGCAAAGGGAGAACATGCAAACTTCAAACAGAAACGCCCGAGCCAGGGAATTGAACCCAGGACCATCTTGCTGTGAGGTGGATGTGCTAACCACTGCACCACTGTAGACTTCAGAAATATTATAAATTGTGTCGGTTCTTCCCATGTATGTATTACTTTCCCCTAGCTTCTTTGAATTCCTCCCACATCCCAAAAATTACAAGTAGTTAGATCATCTACTTCAAATTGCCCATATGTGTGTGAATGAGTGTGTAAATGCACAACATCCTGTGAAAGCACACTTCCCATCTACAGTATATCTCAGTCACTGAAGATAAATGGATCAACATCTTTGGATAATTAGAATCTACAAACCAATAGTAGTATGTAACTTATGTAGTATGGCTTCAGATTTCCTGTCGAATAAGAGGTCTTTTGGTTTAGCTCATGAGGAACACAAGACACTGTGTGGAAAGGAAGAAACCAAGCACATGCAGCCACAGGAAGTGTGTGACCAGAGTACATGCCTCAAATATGGAAAACCACAATTTATTTTATTTTTTTAAAAAACAGACCCCAAATAAAGTTATAAAGAGAATTTAAAAGTACATTTTAAAAGAATTGTTATAAAGGATAATTTATAAATTTATTAAAGGATAATTCGTTTAAAAGAATGTCAAGGAGGAAATGGAGGCACGGTGGCATTGTGGCAAGCACATTTGTGCTATAACACATGGCATACCAATTTACCAAAATCCTTTTTACAGGACTGTGAAAGCTTTTAACCTTTAAATATTTAAATGTACTCTTTATATGTGACCCTCCAAATCAGTCACATGGGTCATTTTTTCAATAATGAGCATAAGCTTTCAAAAGATGCATATCGTACATTGTAAGGACAACATCTGACTGAGATGTAAACAAATGAACTTTGAACTACAAGGGTACATACAAATATAAATATAAAATATAAAATATATTTTACATTTATGTTTAAAAAATATATAATATAAAATGCATGATTATATCATACAAATTTACAGAGTTACATCACTGTATGTCGCTAATCGGGAAATGCTACTTTTGAGAAAATAGCAATTAAGGTTACATAACCAGTTTCTGAATGTCACCATTGGAAGTTACTAGCCTCCATAAACTAAATGAATCCATCTTTCGACCAATCACGCGATCTTCCAAGTGTCTTCATAGCTACAAATGAGTTAAATTTACACCACATTATGTCTGTTTTGAGGCCTCTCACTGGTTTACTGGTATATGATTCAGGGAATCTTTCTGGGATTCTGTATGTAAGGATTGTTCTGGTACCCATTATGAACAATAGGGAAGTTCCATGAAAAAAAAGCTATTTGAAAATCAACAAAATAAGTGGATTTATCCATTGATTTACATCAACTTGGACGTGGAACCCTTTCTTAAATGAGCATTTTAACATAGATAGATTGTGTTTATAAACATTTGAACTTGGTTCATGTTCATGTTCATGTTGAAGTTTATGCTTTGAGGGATGTATTTTTGGCGATATCGCATTATTGACCAAGCAAACCATTTTCACCTTATTTTGGCTCTTAGTCAAAACTCTACCATGCGACTCAATCCGTATTAAGCTGGATGGTCACAAATGTTGAAAAATGCATTTAAAGTTTTTAAAATTAACTTCTTAACAGCAAATATTTCAGATTCATCCGGTTTCATCTTCCAAACTAGACTCCCAAATGTCAGACTCAGAACATCTTCATCTTCATCACCTTCATCACAGACCAAGTAAATCAGATGAATTTGATGAACCTGTGGCTTTTAAATTAAGCAATCTCACAATGTGTCCTCATGTAAAAAGAAGTTTCTGTGAGCGCATGCTACGAAGGGAGAGGGTTTGTTTGACCCACTGATGCATTAATCAACTGTATCTCAAAATACTGTCTTAAGACTTATGACTGGTTTGGTGCTGGAGGGTCACATTTAGTTCGGCAAGAATTACTGAAACAGGGCATCATCTGCATCTGAAATTTATTTCACATGATCCAAGGTTACAGAAAATAACATTTATTAACATTGATCTATTTTGACAGTTATTATGGATAATATGTATGCACAAATACAAAACTTACCAAATGTTAATAATGAACGCCTTGAATGGCTCTCTGCTGACTTTTCTTAAACTAAAAGCATATGCTTCTGGCAGACCTCTATTTGCGAATAGAAATATTTTTCCACTATGAATGACATATTATCATAGTAAAAGAGTTGATTAATACATAGAATTTTGTGGTTTTATTGGCAATAAATTTCACTCATCGCCATATTCAAGATGGCTACAACAAAAGTTCTCTATATCAGTCTATTCCTCCTCAGCAATGTTTCTCTTGCACACCTAAATTAGACTTTAGCGCCAAACAATACTATAAAAGCGGGCAAAAATATAGAATTCTTCCAATTAAAGGAGGAGGTATCACTTCTGGAGAAAAACTGTTGATATTTGAACTTAACAGGCAAACAAATACACACCTCATTTTGCATTTGTGCTGTGCATGACCAAAAATGCCTTCTGCTGCTGATTGGCTGGAATAGCATTGTGTAGCATAAAATTCTGGCTACTGCCAATGGAGAGAAAACTGCATGTAAAGATTTATTTCCGTTTGTGAGATTAGTTATCTCAGTATGACCTGAAAAAATAAAACTTTAGTCTGTTCTGAAATGCATATTTATTGTCATGTTTTGCTATGCAGTAACACAAAATGAGATATTCACTGTATGGAATAAATAAATCACACTTATCTAGCAAGTGTTTATATATCTCTAGGTATACTGTTGATTTTTTTATATTTGGAGTGTTCCAACTGGATTTTCCACCCTGCCACACATATTATGAAATGTGCATATTAAAATGTCCATGCAAAATGCAGCCAGCCCTCTTCCGAACAGCTGTCAAAAACAGAAACCCAGTTCAGTGAGCCGTCATGAGAGCTGAGCAGGCCTGAGAATTCAGTAACACGATAGGCGAAATATTAGCTGTGAAACTCCTTAATTTTCAAGTTTATACATGAACCCTGAAATTAATACAGTGACCTGTGTTATCCATATGAGTCATCAAGCTTCTAAGGAGGAGCTGTGGCTTTCATTAAACAGGGAGTTTTGTGTAAGAGAAACTGCTTGAGAGAGAGAGAGAGAGAGAGAGAGAGAGAGTAAAAGAGAGATGGAGAATGTGTGTGAGAATCCAAGTGTGTCATCGTTTCACACTGAAAACTTCTATTTGCCAAATGAGGCAATGTGGAGGAGAGCAATATCTCCTGACCCATACCTACGGAGCCAGTCAGTGTTCTAGTGGAGTAATGGGTTGTCTGGGTGATAAAGGACTGGGTGTTTTACTTTATTCCTGTGTCAGAAAGGGATTCAAATGGATGAAGCCTGCAAAGGACACTGGGTTAAGAATGGGTTGTCATTGTGGACCAGTTACTGCTGTCTTCAAGTTCTTCCAAAAACTGTCTCGGAAGAATTTTGTCTTAAAAGTAGGTCTACATAAGGGGTCAAGGAGTTTATTTAAAGCACTACAGAGGAGTCATTTAAAGCGAACATCCCATCCAATTCTGACAAATGGGTTCATTCCGTTAAGGACTGGTACAGGAACCACAAAGAATGAAGACACAGGAAAAAAAGTCTAGATTACAAAAAATTCCTAACCATGCATTGACTTTGTTATGGAAGAAAAGCAGAGACATTTAGTCTTACGAAGAAAGTGCCAACTTCATCCCAAACAGAAATCCACATGACTTCCAAAGCTCTCGTGCAATCCCTTCTCAGGGGAAGTTATCATGAAATCAGGCCAGCTTCAGCACTGAGATGTCCAGTACCAAAATCTCATTCTTCTCATTTAGCATACAGATTAAAAAAATAAATACAGTATCATTTGTAAACATGTCATTGCTTGGAGGATATAGGATTTGATTAGCTAAATAAAAACAAATTGGATTTTAGTGGAATTTTAGCATATATGCCAGGAAAGAAAAATAACTTCTCATCTGTGGGTAACTTGCCCACTGACTTATTTAGGTCAGACTAAGATGCACACAGCTGGCACTGAGTGTTACTATGAGAAGCACACATGTGTTTATCAGTCTTTTAGAAAGAATGTGCGGTTTTTACTAAAGCATTGTACAGATGCCACCCAGTTAGACTCACTATGCATTATTATGCTATGATGGAACACTAAAAGCCATATACACTACAGTACAATGTCCTTTCAAAAACAAAAAAAGAAAAAAGAAGAAAAAGAAGAAGAAATATCTTTAGTATTTAATATCTTTAGTAATGTGTTAAGGTTAGTGTTATGAAGTGACCTCAATTTCAGAACATTGTGAAACAAGGCCAAATCAATCTCAACCCTGTATGAGCAAATTGTTTCTGGCTAAACAGCTGGCCAATTATGACCCACCCACTGCAGATCCACAGAGAAACAATTAACCATTCACTTCCACTTCCTGTCTACATCTGGTTAAATCTTGGCAAAACATCTGTACCTACCCGACTGCTTGACTTTGATCCAAAACAATGTGCATTTTATAAAAAGTACATCAAAGTCAATGTTTATTCCCGTAATGTTCCGACCTCACTAGTGGACTGACACATGTACTGGTCTTGTACGTTTGCATTTCTGGATTAGATTTTAAAATACTGTGTATTGCCTATTTTCAAATTAGCGTGCTAACTTTATACAGATCTGGTGAAGGTCACAAGTTCTCACAGTTATTTATTTAAACAAATAATACATTGATCAAAAAGCAGGTGAACTATGTTAGCTCACATGAAAGATATGACAGTACAAGCAGAACAGATCAAAAAATAAAAGTTGCTCAAAATAGATCAGTGCCAATGTGTTAGTTTGCATGACCAAGACGGACAAACAATGTAGATCAGTGCACAGTCTGACTGATGCAATTAGTAAACATCAGGTGTATTAGATGAAAGAAAAACTCAGGTACTGGCTGTATAATAGCATTTATTTAAACTCCTTTCAGAGTTTTAGTATATACTACAAGCAAATATTAACAAAAGCAAACTAAAACAATATTTTAAAGTTTATTTCTATGTATTTTAATCAATACAGAGACAGGCTGGATGAGATCTGCATCCCCCGAGCAGAGCTAAGCACCCATTCAGACTAAAGTACATATTAAATGGAACCATAAGTAAACCATGCTCAATAAAGGTATATTTTTACACTCATTCCTTATTCCAGAAGTTTTAGTATATACAATACTAGAAGAAACTAAAACATGATTTTTATGATTTATTTTTCCATTCTAAAGCAGGACTGTGATGACCCAGCCTGCTCCAAATGACTATGATTAATGGTGAGTGTCCTTCATTTTAATTCAGGCATTAACCATTTGGGATAATGTTTTTTGACCCCCTGATATCAGACCAATCAGATTGCACCATTTCTGTGCAGTATATATTTTATGTACAATATATGCAATCTTAAAGTATACATTGCATACTTTGCATCATGACACATGAGTTGCCTACTGTGTTCAGCTGATTTTTAGAGAGCCAAATAACCTTGTGATGCTAAAGTCAAGAGTGCACTGTAAAATCCCCATTAAATTTATGTACAAGTTTCATGCACACCTAAAAACACACTCAGTACTTTCATTTAAACCTGTTCACCCCCTGACACGCTTGCAGGCCAGCATTTCTGTGGTTTTATAGCTCTTGCGAGTTACTCTCTTTACCAGTCATGAGCTCAATGAACCCTCAGTTTTGGGTTGCAAAATGATCCATGATTTTTTTTTATGTATGTTTATTAGGGAAGTCAGAGCATGCTGGGTAATGGTTTGGCCAAAAATTTACTTAAAGCATAGAAAATAAACAATATTACTTCCAGAGTAAACAAATGTAAACTTATCTGATTGTACTATCGTCTGATTTAAAAGTAACTTTCTAAATAATAAATGTGTGCTCCAGGGTGGCATGGTGGCAAAATGGTTAGCATGTTCTCCTCACAGTGAGTTTCCTCCAGGTACTCTGGTTTCCTCCCAAAGTCCAAAAGCATGCACATTAGGCTAACTGGCTATTCCAAATTGCCCCTAGGTGAAAGTGTGAGTGTGAATTGTTGTGTGTCCTGGTCAACTGTTCAGGGTTTACCCCGACTTTGCCCAGAGTTGGCTGAGATAGGCTCCAGCCTCCCCGTGTAACTAGTAGAGTTAAGCAGTTCAGAAAATGAGTGACTGAATGAATAAAATAATGTCGGGCCTGGCTTTCTGCAAGTATCTGGGGTTCATCACACTGAAATAATAATAAGCACTTCAACCTTACCTTGACCTTTGATGGTCAAAATATGGTGCGAGTGCGAGAGTGAATAGTTTTGTGTGTGTGTGTGTGTGTGTGTGTGTGTGTGTGTGTGTGTGTGTGTGTTAGCTGTAGGATGGAACGCTGATCTATGCAGGGTGTATCCTTTGCCAGATTTGGCAGATTGATTCCAACCTCCTAGCAACCCTAATAGCATGAATGTGAATGAATGTGTGCTTCATGATTATTTGACCAATGCATTACTCTGGAATCTGGAATACGGGATTAGTATATATTAGTATATTATTATCTTCTATATCTTTTTTTCACAATAAAGTAAACTTTCTATAAGATGTAGTTACACATCTAATCATAATATAATCTGTAATATGACCCAGTATTCCATTTCAACTCAAAACCAGCTCTATTTCATAAAAATCACCAATGTACATCTCTGCAATCATCCCCTCATCTGACCTGCAGAGGATGTAATGTTATCTGTTCTTCATCAAAAAGTGATTGTGTACATTCTTTAATAAACATCCGTCAGTTATTTAAATTACAAGTAAACAGCAGATTAGAAGCCACAGGATATTTGGAGAGAGAACAGGCATGCTTCGATACAAGTCTCAGTTTGTAGACACATTGGTGTGAAACCACAAAAGGAAATGGCGTGAACGTGTGTGTACACACTCTGTATTGTGATGCAGTAACCTCACAATCAGGGGTAGAATTTGGGAGTGAAAAGCTAGTCAAGGTTATAAAGTAAATAATATATAGATTTAAAAACTGCATTAAAGCGGAGCTCACTGTAAGGTTCATGTGGGCTGTCTCTATTCCATTCGTAATTAAATAATTATCCTGTCACTGTTTTAAAAGTTAAAGCCATGTTCTCTGAAAAAATCAGTGGAAGCATTGTCAAAAATATTCTATAAAGGGATACATTCCCAGATGTCGGCATGCATCGAGTTCCTGCCAAAGAGCAAACAGCTAATCAGCAGCATGATGCATAACAGCCAATCAGCACTGCAGTGCATTCGGCCACTATATGGACCGATGTAAACACATTTACATGTTATTTTGATTGAATACATTGAAAATATGGGTGGCACAGTGGTGTCGTGCTTGGCACGCCCACCTTACAGAAAGAAGAACCTGCATTTGATTCCCGGGGTTGGGTGTTTCTGTGTGGAGTTTGTATATTCTCCATGTGCTTGCATGGGTTTTCTCTGGGTAATCTGGGTTTTCTACCACAGTCCAAGCGAATGCACATTAGGCTATTTAGTTATCCTTGATTACCCCTCAGTATGAAGGGGAGTTTGAATGGTTATGTGAGTGTGTGTTGCCCTGCAATGGTCTGGCGAGCTGTTCAGCTTGTACCCTGCATTCGCCCAGTGTCAGCTGAGATAGGCACCAGCCTTGTCACGACCCTAGTAGGATTAGGCAGTTCAGCAAATAATGATGATGACATCTACTCTAAAAACTGAGGTGTCAAATGGTATAGATAGAAAAAAAAATGTTTTAGCCAAAATCAGATTACATTTTTTTTGCCACAGGCAAAAAAATCAAACTAAATTTTACACATGATACTTATATAATTAATATATTTTACTTTCAATAAAGCAAACAAATCCTAAGTCTTGGAAATCCTTTTACTAGGTCATTCATTCATTTTCTAAGCCGCATATTCTTAACTATGGTCGAGGGGAAGCTGGTGCATCGCAGGGCAACACACACACAACCATTCACACTCACTGTCACACCTGTGGGCGTTTTGGAACAGCCAATTAGCCTACTGTACATGTTTTTCAACTGTGAGAGGAAACTGGAGGAAACCCACGCAAGCACGGGAAGAACATGCAAACTCCACACAAAAATGCCCGAGTCCGGGAAGTTGTAGGTAACCACTACACCACCGTGCCACACCTTCTACTAGTTTCTTCACAAAAAATAAACAAAAAATACAAGATATAAACTGATTCTATATCCATGTACAGAGTGTTATACTTTAAGTAATAGGACACATTAATGTGTGACACAGAGGTCATAGCATTTTGTATTTATGACTTTCTCTCTGAATCATCTAAGTGGTGAACTTGGCTGAGGCATGTAACATCAACAACCCACTGGCTGTAGGTCAACGTTCTCAAATGAAAGGATCACAGCAGAACTAAAAAAAGATACAAACCCTGTGTTAAAAGGAAGAATGATACACTGTCTATTTAGACTAATACAAAGATCTTATTCATGATTAAGCACTTTAGGATTTGTTAAATGTTTAAAGCTTCTTTATCTTTATAGTTTCAGTCATCCAGTATAAAATGACATTAAAGAAGGACCTAACAAATGGAACCTGTTCTTAAGGACCAGTAAGGGTGATGTTGGATGTTGTTCAATTTCAAAAAGCTTTAAGAAAAGGTACGTGTATGAACTCTTCCCATAACCCTACCCACTGTAACATTTCACATGACTTGGTCTGTAGAAAATTGTGGAACTGAACATTTGTGGAACAAATGTTTTGCTACCTGTACGCAAAAAAATACAGCTTACCATAAAGTTCCAATTTTAAAGTTTAAAGGAATATGAAATCATTTCAACTGGCGCTTTATAAATTACCCTACATAAAAAAAACCCAGTAAAATGTTGCAGGTATATTAACTGGCTACTGTAATATAGGCAGGCAAAACAATGTAGGGTTTGTGGGCTTAGAGAAAACACATTAACTTGCATGAGGTGGTGCTGAGTGAAGGTCGTTTCAAGGCTTGTTAATGCACATCTGGGCCTACTTATATTACAAACTTCTGACATAATTTGTTTGACCTGAGTCAGAGGAGTTGAGGTCATAACCCCCATTAGTATACACAACACGGGAATAGTGCGATCCGATTGGTCAACTATCTTGAGATTCAAAATCATTATTCTGAGTATATAATGCTTAAATCAAAATAACAGACAGTTGATGGGAACAGGCAGCAATATCATCATCATTTTATTGTGCTTTAAAACAAACCATTAAAATCTTGTTGTAGTTAGTTTGTTCTTGTATTTCTGTATAGCATACATACCAAAGTAAATTAGTGTTGAAAACACCTTTATGGAGCTGGTTTGATTATGTGTCTGTGGTTAGTAACTCTGTATGAGTATGCTCACAATAAAGTCTGGTGTCCTGTTGTCATGATAGCAAAATACTGAATTCTAAACAAATCGACTGTTTACTGTCACATCTCTGGCAAGTAAAAATCTATTTGTTGCAATTAAATCCACTTTAAACCTGATCACATACAAAAATCTATGTATTCTTGGGGAGTTCTATGTGGAAAGGTTTCTGCCATTATGAAAAATAAGACCAAAAAATGTCACACACCACAACATGCCGTCCCGGCTGAAAAACATTTATCTGTTTAATATGTGTAATAGCAATTACACATGCACAAAGTAACAGTTAAAAATGAAATTTGTATCTTTTATATTTGTCGCTGTAGGATAAGCTGGATAGTAGCTTGCAGATAAAGAACACAGAACACGAATGTCGAATTCACGAGCACATGGAGAATTCGAGGGCAGCCATGACACAGCCATATTTTATGTTATTTTATCTTATAAGTGTTCTTGAAAAATGAAATGCAGTTTAAAACCCTTTAAAAACAAAAGGTAATAATAATACAACATCCTATTGATATCTTTCTTTTGTTCAGAACTGGAAATTTTGCTGTCATGCCAACATAACTCTAAACACTGTTATGTTTGGCTTGAAGTGTGCAGCTCATCTGACCTGTCTCTATCATGGTATAAACTATAAACATCTTTTTTAGTTTGCTTTCCCTTATATTTTTTCCTTACACTACTAAAACTTAAAAAAAAAATACCATTATACAACTCTGTTATACAACTTAACAAAGTTATGCATGCACTGCAAGATCACCTGCATTCCTCATGATTAAGAATGATTATTATTATTTTTTTTTTTTGCTGAGGTTGCCATGTAGTATATACGTAAACAATATTGCACCGTGGGCTCAGGGGATGTCATTGAATTGAATAGTCTCTCTTGGGGTTTATTCAATGATCTACCACACAAAGCTTTACTGTTAAGTAGAAAATTACATGTAGATATTACGTGCAGGCACCTACCATTTATATATGTACTGTATATCATTCCTAAGTTATACAAATAACTATGGATATACACAACATTAATGTAGTTCCAAGCCACAAGCAGGCATTATGTGTTAGAAATGTCATAATAAAGAGGATTAAAACCGATTGTTGTATATATGTCATGGTTGAGTTACTTACATTATACTTAAATACTCACTAAACAGCAATTCATTTATTTGCTGAACCGAATCCTATTAGGGTTGTGGGGAGCCTGGAGCCTATCTTATCCTATTCTGGCCAAGTCAGGCGGGGTACAACAGCTTGCCAGTCCATCACAAAGCCAACACACACACACACACACACACACACACACACACACACACACACACACACACACACACACACACACACACAC
>JAOUQZ010000044.1:12108974-12126328 GCA_028564935.1 Neosilurus hyrtlii
ACACACACACACACACACACACACACACACACACACACACACACACACACACACACACACACACACACACACTAGCTAGGGAGTGTAAGAAGAGTTCAATCTGTAGCAAATTCTTGTGTCTCATCCAGAAATTTTAGGAAACACGCATTCATCTTTATAGCGCCAGTATTACAAATGTAAAGATAACAAAAGAAGTGTGTTTATTATAGTTAGGAGTACAAATACATTCATTTTATTCAAATCACTTTCTCCTACTAGGGTCGCAGGGAGGCTGGAGCCTATCTCATCTGACTCTGGATGAACGCAGGGTAAACGCTGAACAGCTCATCAGTCTATTGCAGGGCCACCACACACAACCATTCACATTTACACCCACACCTAGAGTAATTTGAAATAGCCAGTTAGCCTAATGTGTATGTCTTTGGACTGTGTGGGGAAACCAGAGTACCTGAAGGAAGCCCATGCAAGCACGGGGAAAACATGCAAACTCCACACAGAAACATCCTTGCTGAGCCCGAGACCCACAACCAGGACCTTCTTGTTGTGAGGTGGACATGCTAACAACTAAATAATCATGCCGCCTGAGTACAAATACAATCTTGTGACCCTTTAGTGTCACTGTACACTTGGGATTGTAAGATTCGCCAGTTTGCATCAGGGAACCAGCATAAAATAAACCAGCATACAATCTAAGTGCCCTGAATAAAAATTGTGATTAAAGTCTCTATACCTTTAATACTTAGAAATCTAACCAGTACAATGACTAGTACAACTCCACTCCAAACTGTTTCTCAAACTCTTTTCACTCACGACTAAACATGGAGTGAGTTGGAGGCGTGTTCAGGAGGGTCACCAATTACCATGGAAAAGGAAGAGCTCCATCATATTCTATTGCAGCACTGGGAAGAGGAAGAAGTTGAAATGGTCAAATACAATGGGTGTGGATGTAAATGATGGACAGACTGTTAAGAAGAGAATAAATGGATAATAAGTTGTTCTTGAAGTCACTAAAATACATGATCTGAACATATAAATTACCCTGTAGTACACATATTGTTTGAAGGAAAGAAAATAGCCATTAACAGAAAGTACATGCATTACATTGAGAATGCTGAGCCATCACCTTTTCTTTCGAGAGAAAATTAAACAAATCTGACTTTTTATATGGTTGAGTTGTTGCCAAGAACTAGATGTCTGGAGGGGGGAAGAATCTGCTGTCACTCAACAAATGTCTGACACAGAGAGTGAAAGATAAAGAGAGAGAGGGAGAAAGAGAGTAATTTGGGAGAATGTTTTGGACACACTATACTCCCTTTACAATGGTACTTTGAAAATGTAACACTGCTGACCTTCCTCAGTACATACAGTGCTTACATTTCATTTATGTATAAACAGAATAAGTCAAACAGTTATAACAGTATGAATAAACATTATGTGCAGATTTACTTATAACTAGTACTGAATTCCCAGTAGAATTACCCTGTTGGAGTGGTGTCTAGAGTATATTCCTGCTTTAAAACTGTAGATAAGATCAGGATGTGGATCATATCTCATGTATTAAGTATTTTCATAGAAATGGCTAGATAAAATACTGAAATCATGCAAACTGATCAGGCTCAATCAGGAACTTCATGTGAAAACATGATGCATGAATAGTCTTCTCATGAGATGAAATTGTAAAATCAATAGTTTATACTTCTTGCACAAGGTTCAAGGTTTGGATTAAAACCATTCCATTCAAGTAACGAGTGAAGCACATTAAACAGACTAATAGCTATAATAATAAGTTAGAATTTTTAGCACTGTAACAAGGTTAAAAACAACAACAACAACAACAAGAGCACCTGGAAAGCACAAACCTTTGCCAAGTTGAAAAAAAAGTACACTGTATCCGCTGCTGGACACGCAATAATACCACACTTCTAAAAATGTGATCAATTTCCCAATGTTAAAAAAAATCCTGGATCCAGAATTTAATCCAGATCATCTCCACAATCTAATGACTTCCATGAAATTCCATGAAATTCAATACATAACTTTTGTTGTTATCCAGCCAACAAACACACCATTAAACACACAAACCAGTGTTTTTTGTTTTTTTTTTCATTTACATATTTACACATTTTAAATTAAATAAGTAATAATTGGTCTAGAGAGATTGGCATCCATATAAACAGTGTATAAGGCATAAACAAGCCTCTGGGACTTACATCTGTGTTTGAGCAGCTGTAAAGCCATATACCTAAACACATGGTGTAAGAAATGTTAACACACATCGCTGGAACCCTTTGGTGCACTGCCTCCAGTATGTAATCTGTCAGCTGCAGGCCTTTGAGCTTGAGTGTGAAGCTTTTTATATGATCATTGGAGAAAGTGTTGACTTACAGGAGGCAATGAGATTTTAAGGTTTGGTGTAAACTTGGAAATTCTTTCAAATGTTAAAGATCACAGAGATATTATTGCTGCAAGTTGTGTACAGATCACACAAACAATCTGTAATAATCCAAATCATATTCCTTAACTGCTCCACAAATGTTTTAGTAGCTCAATCATGGTCCTGTACCTCATCACAGTTCTTCAAATGTTCTCATAGGTCCTCATTGCTCTTCAAAATTTCAGCAATGCTTTTAAGATGTTCCTGTAGCATGCAAATATTTCTCAGATACTTGTACACTCCCTTAAAAGTTTCAATTGTTCATCACTGTTAATACAATACGTCTGTGATATTTTAAAATTGAGACGTTAAACCTCAGCACTGGCTTTGTATATACTGGAGAACTTAAGACTGTACCAGCACCATAATTTTATACTGTTATACTTTTGTCAATTCTATCCATCCTGTATCTGCACTTTACATCAGGCTAAAATATTGCACCTACACCTTACCTTGTATTTTGCTCTCTCTGTAATCTTTACTCTGCTGCTCTGCAAGCAATGTCCTTTTACGTTTGTCATGTACTAGTTTTTTGTTAGCTTTAACATTATTGTTTAGTTTAGTGTTTATCGTTACTGTCAGTTACCGTTATTGTTAGTGTTATTATCTACGGGACCTGGAGCTCACACAAAATGGCATTTTGTTGTACTACATGCTCTGTATGTGAACGAATGACAATAAAGTTGAGTTTGAGTTGAGTTGTAATAAATGCTATTATCCAACTGGAATTATCACACCATCTTTTTTCTGCACCAATAGAGAAACTAAAGTTTCTTGCAAATGGCTCAGATGGACTCACACTCGTTAACTGACTATTTCTCAGCTCGTCCTTTAGAAAAATCCCCAAGGAAAATATGTAATACTGAGCACTCTGAGTGAAACCAGCTGGCCTTTACATTACATTGCAGCATTTAAGTATTGTTAGGTTCTTCCAAGCTCTGAATTTGCTAAGTGGCTCAGTGCTTCATGTTTAACTAAGTGTGTTTCCGGGAAGGGCATGATGATTTCTTGCTAACAATTCCTGACCTCAGTCAATATCCAAACAGCAAACCATGACACAGCTTCTTCCAGCTTTTCACACATTTTTTTTGTGAGAAAAAAAAAAACCCAAATCAATTACTCTACAAATACACTGACTGTTAAAAATTGCAGAGCTCAGCTAAAAAGTCGGTCTCTGTCAACTTCCTGGCATCTTAATGTTGTGACACATTGAAACTGCTAAATGTGTTTTTTATTACAAAGCGCTGTGAGAGGTATCTGAAGTGTCAAGAAAACAAAGCGCCTGCCAGTATGATAATTGCACAGGCCTGCTCTCTATGTCAAAGCCTGGAACATTACCACAATTCTGCTAAAAAGACATTATGCAGTGTTTGCAATTCAGCAAACAGGCATGCCATATGGTAAACAGTTAAACATCAGATAAGACATTTCACTGTCTTCTATATAAAGATGTGAAAAATACATGCTTTTTTGGAATTAAGTGTGTTTTGTGTTTGTATGTGTTTCAACCCCCCCAGAACAGCAAACTGGGTTATCAAATGCCGGCCATGTCTCTCATGTAAAAGAACCATTGCTGATTTTTGTCAAGTGTAGGCTGCATTGCCGTCAGTGTGTTTCTGCCCTGCGTTGGCCTGGCAAGCTGTCCAGAGTGTACTCTGTAATCGCCCGGAGTTGGCTGAGATGGGCGCCAGCCTTCCCGCGACCCTAATTAGGATTAAGCGGTTCATAAAATGATTGAATGAATGAATGCGTTTCAATTGGCGTAATGTTTGGCTTTCCCATGGGGAGACACAGGGGTGTAGTGGTTAAAACCTCCATTTTACATCCAAAAACCTCACTGGGTTTTTTTCTGAGAGGGTGTTGCTGTGTGGAGTCTACATGTTCTCTCCATGATTGTACAGGTTTCCTCCTTGTACACCAGTTTCAATGTGTAAAGCAATGTGTTTTCAGTGCAAAGGCATGCATATTAGGTTAACTGGCTGTTCCAAATTGCCCCTAGGTGTGAAGGTGAGTGTGAATGCTTGTGTGTGTTGGCACCACAATGGTTTGGCAAGCTGTTCAGGGTGTACCCCACCTTCATTCGCAGTTGGCTGGGATGGGCTCCAGCCTCCCCATTACCAGTGGTAAGCACTGTTGCATCAGAGTTAAATGCTTTGGGGATCGAACCACAATCAAGAGCCTTTCTGTGTAGAGTTTGCCTGTGCTTTTGTAGGTTTCCTCCAGATTCTCCTGTTTCCTCCCAAAGTTCAAAGGCATGCACATTAGGTCAACTGGCTACTTTGAATTGCCCATAGGTGCAAATGTGAGGGTGAATGGTTGTAGTGCCAATCAAGCGTAAAGAGTTGGCGACCTACTCAAGGTACCCTGCCTTCTGTTAAAAGTCATCTGGGATTGTCTCCAGCTTCACAAATCAAGTTAAGCAGTAAATATATATATAATGGATGCATGGATAGATTCTTTTTACCTGTTTTATGCTGGGTACAGGAAACACAATAGTTTCTTGGTAGTGAATTGGTGTCTGGGGTGCAGTGTCAAGGTATTGTCAATTATGGAAAGAAAAAGGAATGTTAAGGAACACGTTGTTGTCAAACTAGGTGAAAAGTTAAAAAAAATTCACACATGCTACACTTTTTGTCAGGGTGTTGTGGGGCATCACAGATGCTACAGTGCTATACTGGTCACTCCCAAAGTTTTTAACCACTTTATAATTTAATTTTTTCTTTCACATCACTAGTGTTAAAAGCAAAACATTTTGAATTAGTGCTGCAGGTTGAGAAAGGATGTGGACCTGACAAAAGATGAAACAACATGGGTTTATACTGTGTGCACACAGTAAAATCCCTAGTGTTAAATTAACACCCAGAGTGTTCATTTGAGTCCAATTGGACATATATAAACACTGTAGGGTGCTAATTCAACACTCTAGGTATTAATTTAACACTGGGCATTTTGCTGTGCAGTAAAATACATGTCAAAATAAATTTAGAAATCATCCCTTTCTTGCTTTATTTGTATTTGTCATTTTATCAGCTTTTTCTGCACTTCCTAACATTTTCTGATTTGAGGTTGTAATATCTGTCATCATGTTTAACTGGTGAAATAAAACTGAATTAAATCTATCAGTATTCGGTATATTACATCATAAAGCTCGGATTAGGATATCACATGAGTTTTTTTCATTCAGGGGACCTGTGTAGCTCTTTTGCTTGAGATAATATACAAGGAAAGTCATCCTTATCCTCCATATCCTCCTCTTCAGTCCCCCTTTCCTGATTCCTTTTGCCCTTTTAAACAATCTTTCGTCTCACCCAGGTTTCCCCCCTTCTCATTTTTCATCTCTTTTTAACTTTACTTCTTCATCCTTCTTCCTCATGCATTTCCATTCATTTAGTCACTTTCATTCCCATGCATTTATTCTGAGCCAAAAAAAAGAGCTACATCACCCCTCTGAATGAAAACCCCGATTATACTTTAATTATAGGCTTTTGATCTAATATAAATTCTGATGAAAGTGAATAATGAATGGCACTTTGTGAGTTAACCACATGATGACAGACACATTCATGATTTTTTTATCATTAAAAAAAGCATCATCCAATTGAAACAAAGGCTTTCAGTATTTTAAATAAGTCAAAACAAGCAAAAGAGGAACAGAATGCTTAAATCCAGCAGAATCGAATTCAAAGATAACAAAGAAATGTGTTATTGATAATGAATAAAGTAGCCAAATCCTCCACAGTACATTTTATTCTTTCCAGTAAGTCAGTATATTGATTCGTATTTAAAAAAAAAACTCTGGATTTGGGATTGGACATCAAAGTTAAATAACCCCAAATCCACAAAAAATGTGCCACATTCAATATGAAATAGATCCAAAATCATGGAAATGAAAGTGCCAGAACTTGTTATGTACTTCCTGGTTTACATCTTATTCCTGTTTGAGTGAAAACAGTGAAACTACTGTGTCAGGGTCTCTGCTCACTACTCTGAGACAGACTGAGTAGCAAAAAAATGGAGCTGTGGTTTAAGAACAAAAAGTGAACAAACGCGACTGATTTTCAAAAGATTTGCTTTTTTTTTGTTTTTTTTGCCAAACATCCACAAACCAATCGCAGATTACTCGTAAGCCAGTCACAAATTAATTCACGTGATATATGTATTTAAGCCACAAAATGTTCGCTAGCATGTGGAGTCACAAAACATCTCGACGGGAATTTCAAAATTCGCAAAAGAAAATCTGAAAAAACCCAACAAAAATGAATTCGTGTTGGTTGCTTTTCTATGGCACCTCTAGTGTGATCCCTATCTGAAAGGGGACCGCTTTAGAGACTAATGCTGTAGAGGAAGCCAGTCCACCACAGAACATGATACACATAAACATTCACATCTAGGACATCTAAGTTAGAGTGGCTAATTTGCCTACTGGCATGTTTTAGGGAAGTGGGAAGAAACCAGAGAACCCTGTGGAAAACCACATAGACAAAATAAGATTATGCTTAAACTGGAAACATGGGGGGACATAAATGCAAAATTACACACGTATATTCAACATGAATATCTCAATGTAGCAATTATCAGAGGCAGATTTTAGTGATGTGGGAAACTGTTGGAAAACTGTCAGGGTCAGATTCCCTCTAGTACCCATAGTACATTTAGACTATGTACGGTTTAAAAGAACTGATAAAAGAACAGGAAAGCTATATATTCTTAATTTAAGTTTTCAATAAATGTTTGTACAAAACTATTTCTTTCTTCTGTTGTCTTTTTCTTGACCGTGCAAGGCATTTGTAAACAAATCTCCAACTTGACATAATTCCTCCTTTCAGAGATGAGACGAGTTTTAGCCTCTTTGCCAACTCACCTGCAGGCTTGTTTCTAAAGTTACAGTGTCTGGGGAAAACTCACTCACTCCTCCTGTTAAAGCAGTGTACTCATCTAACTGGTTGGACTGAACCTGACAGCATGTGGATGCTCGTACTCACTAAAACCTGATGGAAACAAGGCTTTACTGCTGGAAGAGTTTTACAGCTACAAGCCAGACTGTTTTGAAGAGTTTCCTGTGATTTTTCCCCCCCAGGGTTTTTCTTTATGTCAGTTGGAATTAAGATCATTTAAGATCCCTGTATTTGCTTCTAACCCAACTTCCACAGGTTAATGAGTTTAAATAAGAAATATACTAATTTAAAAGCTAAATATTCTGAAATATAAAAACTGAAGTGCTTTTTACTCTAAAAAATTGATTCATTTATTCATTCATTTATTATTTATAGCAGTTATCCTGTTAGGGTTGTTGGAAAGCTGGAACCAATCCAAACTGACTTCAGGCAAGAGGAGGGGTACACCCTGAACAGGTCACCAATCTATTCCAGAGCTTATTCGTAAACATTCACACAGCATAATTAAAATAACTAAAATGCTCCTATAGTTTGAATAACATACCCTGAATGTGCACTGGGGTCCTGATTATAAATGCTATAAATTATGGCATATTTATGAAAATGAGTGCTGAACCTTTCATAAACACTTAGTAGTGTTTGACTTTCTGTATACAGTTTTAGAGAAGCAATACTTGGACTATCGTGCATCACAAATTAGAAGTTTGGAGAAGACTCCTTGGTTGCTCCTGCTACTTGACTCTCTATATGTGACTTTACTTTGGTAGCATTACAAGTTATCCTTTTAAAAAAAAAGAAAAGAAAAAAGTGGGGAAAACAGAGCACACATTAGAAAAATTATTTATTACTTAGTCTAATCTAATAAAGCTGGTTTCTTTGCCAAATACAAATACAAGGTTTGCAGTCAGAGTAATTAGCACAATTAGTGCTTTCAAAAAAACAAAAAACAAACAAACAAAAAACACAGTGCTACATAGTCGTAAGTGATATTACACAAGTGGGTGTAAAGAAATTTTTCAGGTACACCAAGCAAATAAAGACAAGTTTGCCGTGGAATGATCTTAACGGAAACCTAGGAACAGTTTTATTAGAAATAATTGATGCAACACAGGAGGCAACCACAAGGACAGAAATGGAACATTCCATAAAGAATGATTTTTGGACCCATGCACTAAGGCATAACAAGTGGTAATTGTACCTCATTAAAATTAAGAGTAAACGTAAAACAAAATAAGTTGCTAATTTTTGGCTGAAAGCAAAGCATATTTCGACAACTCTGCCTAAGTATCCTTTCACAAGCCATTTTTAATCTCTGTTAAGAAACCACATAATCATCAACCAGCCAATCGTTGCCTTAATTATGACTTCAGGACTTTGCTTATGTCTTTTGAGTACATTTCATAAGCTTCTAATGTTGAACTTGAAACGAAACATAAATACATTCCAAAAATTGCAGAAGCAGCCTCCTGCATTCAGCTTTAATGGTTTCATCAAACAACAGAAGGAACTAAGGATTAGATGCTAAAGAAGACGATTTAAGTAAAAATGTAGATGTTAATAAATAAACTGGTTGAAAGTAGAATAATATAATAAGTAAAGGAATACTAGCAGCGAGTGACTCTGAACAATATCACAATCTGAGGAATCAATCCATCTACCTACCCACCCCTCCATCCATCCTTCCATGCTCCATCCTTTCTTTTTTGACATCTCTATAACACGGAACAACAAAATAAAAACACTCAAAAAGAACATATTTCAAATCAGTTACTGGATGAGGTGGCCCTGCGATGGCCTGGCGAGCTCTCCAGGGTGTAGCCCAGAGACAGCTGAGATGGGCACCAGTCTCCCTGCAACCCTAATAAGAATTAAACCGCTCAGAAAATGAATGAATGAATGAATTGGATGAGGTTTTTGTGATAGTGCACAGTGGTTCAAGTTCTGCGCTCGGGCGTTTCTTCGTGGAGTTTGCGTATTCTCCTGGAACGCTGGAACATGAGGGCAAGTCATTTCTGTGATCAGAATTTATATCATCTAAATTAAAGCCAAGTAATGACATGGTGTCATTACTAAACTGGTGAAATAAAACACCCGTCAGACAGAATTTTTCCAGATACTAAATAAAATTAGAGCTCAGGCTTAAAATATCATAGTATAGCTGTTACTGCACTGGTAGGTCTTACTGTGATGTGCTATATCAGGTCACCCTTTGAGAAATGCAGAACAAATCAATTTCCTGCCACCATTTCCTTTTCCTTGCTATTATTATCAGCACCCTATACTTCATCCACTGTAATATCTTCCATTATCGCAATCATTCAGCTGAGTTCAGAGGGAACTTTACTCACTTTAATGTATAGAGTTGTAAATGTTCAGTGTAGGGAGCTGGGGTCATATCCTGTTTCTCTGCCTATCTGAAAACATGCACACCTGCTGGAAGTCCCCTATTGTGTAGTGTAGACTAAAAGTTTCCAAACAGACACCCCATCCAGACTAGATAAAACCATCCCATAAACATCTGTGCATTCCATGTGGATTGATGTCTGTTCAAGCCTTGATCAAAGCCCATCAAAGTACAAAGTGCAGTTAGATAAACTTGCGTGCAGCTACCTAAATACCTAATTATTTAAAAACTGTGCAAAAGATATAAATTACATTCATACATGTTTGACCCCAAGACGGACTGTCAGGAGGACTGTTCAATAATATCTACCAAGCCTGAGACAAATAACTGTTTAAGCATATAGTACACAAAAACATAAGAAAAACCAAGCATTAATCAAAGTTTGCAGGGCAGATAATAAGCAATTAGTGAACGAAGCAAAGACTGATACAGAGAATTATTTAATCTCTGAGGTTGTTATCCTCAGCCCTATCCTCAGGCTTTGGTCTCAACAGAAAACAACCCCTCGACCATCATAAAAAAGGCGAATTCTATAATTGTTTTATTCTTCAAAATATTTTTAAAGTAGATTCACATTACTGTGTTACACGTGCCAGCTGTGCAGTAATAATACAACTCATCTGATGGCAATAATGCAATACCAAGAATTATTGGATAGCTTTCCACCAATCAGAAATGAGGAAATCTCTTGAATGAATATGTAAGTATGTAGATGTTTTCTCATTTCTCCTCAGCAGATAACAACCTCCCAGCCGAATAATTCTCTATATCATACTTTGGCTCATTAATAATTCTTTATTATCCTGAGAGAGCACGCCAAACAGATCGCATAATTCCAATGTAGTATATACTAAATATATTTATGCAGTGATCCACAGAATACTGATCGTAAAAACTATTTATATCATAAACTTAAAGTATTTCCAGCAACAAGATTTCATATCATTACCTAATACACATTAGTCAGTAATCTTTGCCAAAGCTGCACATCTCAGGTATATTTCCAGTGGCTATGATGTATGATGTGTCATGCACATTATGGAACAATTCTGTCACACATCTCTGTTTTATTTTTCTTATCATATCAACATGGATATTTGTTGTCATTTTCGACTAGTTCCCCTGCCATGGTGGTTCACATGGAGCCATGTTTTCCAGTGCTATTGTTTAGATGTTCCTGTTGAGATCACACATCCAGGAGGGAGTGGAATAGAAACAGTCACCATTTGTGCTTGACAACGGGGGGATATGTTGCTTGTAAAATGCTTTGTTATGATGTCCACTTGCGTGAGCATTTCCTTAATATATACAACCCCAAAATACATGGGCTAGCAAGGAGTACACAATCTGGCCTAAAAGGTAGGGTGTATTGCTTTGAGATGGTGCAGCACCACTGACATAATGTCTGCTCCATATGGTGCAGGTTTTCCCTGCTTTCAGGCTTTCTGATGTCTCTGGAGCAGAAGGGACATTGCTATGTTTAATAAGCAGATGCTACGCAGATGAAATTAAGCCACTTGGTTGACCATCATTCAGACCACCATAAACAGAGAATTGATGTGCTCTAAGAACCAACAGACAACAGGATATAAGAAAAAGTTGTCAAGGTGCAAAAGACATGGAGTGTGTGTAATCTCCACACCACTGATACTAACCAAGTAGAACGACTGAACAATGAAGCGACAGCTTGAAATTAATGCTCAAATACAATTGTTTTTTTAATTTTTTGTTTAAAAAATGTTGTGTGAGAAAGATAACATAAACATAAAATAGAACAAACAAAATACAGAAATGAATTTGCAATTATTATTATTATATAATTTATTTTTTGCTTTCCTAAAAGGCTTCTCTGTTTCCTAAGACGCACTGGAAAAAAAGTTGAGTCTTTTTTCTACACTTCATGTTTGTACTCCACTCAAAACGTCCTTTGGATACACTTGCATTCTCGCCTTCATTTTTTCCAGAAACTGAAAAAAATATATTTTGGTACTGCTGAGGCAAATCTCCCTCTTGTGCATCCTAAACTGATTCATAATACTGAAAATAAAACACAGCTGGCCTTCCCACATTACAATCGCTTTTCAGTTGCAGCTTCAGCAGCTGTTTAGGATGTGTACCGTGACACATGATATTGATCCAACATCACTGCATTTTCAAATCTTCACAATTTTTTTCTAAAATCTTTCTCATAGGCAGCATGAACCATAAACAGGTTAAAAAAAGATAAAATACCAAGGTGTAAATCAACATTAAAAGGCTCCAGATACAACCATATCTGTTCCAGAGGTCTCCATGGTCTGACCTGCTCAAAGAAATGCAATATTATTAACTAAAATGAAAGGTCAGGGGCTTGTATCCAGTTCTTCATTTCGAAAGGTGATTCTATACATCTTTGCCAAATGTCTTTGAAGAAACTTAATACCAAAAGTCAAGGTAGATGCTATTTCTGGCTGACACACAGGGGCTTTATTAAAAAAGCCTGATTGTTTTTGCTCTAACCACTTTTGGGAAGTTCTGTCGGTGAAACCGGATACTAGCACATCCTAATCAAACAGCTCCCAGCTACAAGTGAGATTTTAAACAAATTTTTGGCTTGTGGTGGTCAGAGGTTTCTGCTATAGCTATATACGCTCTGGCCTTTTTAGTATGAAAATGTAACACTTGTGCTATAATTTATCATTTTACAGACATTGATTAAAACTCCTGAGCTCTCTCCAGCCTCAGGAAGTAGTTAGCCAAGTGTAATGACTTTTGGAAATGGACTGAAGTTCGATGTTAGTGGCTATAAGGTTTGAGATTGAATAATGTGGCTAGAAGAGAACCATTATTGGATGGTTAAGCAAAAGCCTCAATAACCACTGAATAACACTTCATGTTGGATTGTATTCAAATTTATGCTATTAAACAGTTCAAAAGGCTTCTCCGGGGTCATTTTTATAGTAAAGGGCTCTATCTCATCCACTCTAACACCTAACTAAAGAGCTACTTATGGTGCTGGATGGAATCTTCTTTTTAAACATGTACATCACGTTAAATAATAGCTTTTACAAGACATAAAAACAATCTTAATCATGTTGTCAAATCAATCAATATATGTATATTCTTACTCCACATCCCTGAATACATAGAGTCACTTTCCAGGTTTATATTGTAGTCCATGACTGAGTGGATTGCAAGCTCTCTGCAGACACTATTTTCGAGGACAGACATCCACTCCACAAAATGAGAAAGCAGCATTTTTTACTTTAAAATAAGAAAATGATTTCCATTTTCCGTTTCATGCTGTTTTATCAATCACATCTAACTTTCGATTTTTCTCCTACGAAGAGAAAATCACCGAAATTGAAATCCATCTAATCTCCCAGAATATTTATTCATTCATTCATTTTCTAAGCCGCTTATTCCTAAATTAGGGTTGCAGGGAGGCTGGCGCCCATCTCAGAGGACTCTGGGCAAAGGCGGGGTACACCCTGAACAGCTCGTCAGGCCATCGCAGGGCAACAAACACACAATCATTAACACACACTCACACCTAGGGATGATATGGAACCGCCAATCAGCCTGCTGTGCATGTCTTTGGACTGTGGGAGGGAAAATGAAACACCCGGAGGAAACCCACTCACGCACAGGGAGAACAGGCAAACTCCACACAGAAATGCTCCTATCCCAAGAATCGAACCCAGGGCCTTCTTGCTGTGGGGAGGACATGCTAACCACTGCGCCACTGTGTCACCCGTCTCCCAGAAAAATTGGTGTAAACTCTACCAATGTCTTAGGAACGAATGACTTAGAAATTGTAGCTTTTAAATGTAGTCTTAACATGATTAACAGACACAGCTCAAGAGATTAACCAGGACATATAGGGCAGAAAATTAACAGAACAAAACAAATTACAATGTCACTACATATCACAAGACATGTTTACAGCCTCTAAAAATGAACTGAAATGGTTCATTCTGGATTCAAGTGGCCCCCTGAGTGATATGTATTTTTTTTTATTGATGCTACTTTTAAACTTTAGTAGAGGATCATGATCATGTATTGGGAACAAAGGTTTAAATGTTTTTGAGGTTCCCTGATGGATACTGGATATTTTTGACAGGATTTTTCACAGCAAGTTCCTGGCATTTTGGGAAGGGAGCAACAAAAGGTCAAACAGGGTTAAATTAGAAAAATGTTCTAATTATATATGTCGATATGTATATCAAATTACTCGTCTAGTAATAAGAGATATAAGAATATATAGTTTATTACACGTTCAACATCAGATTAGGGCACTATTACCCAAAATATCAAAAGGTCAACGTACTATGGATGAACTTAAATGCACATACAGTGTCAACATTGCCCAATATTAAAGGTATTAGTGTCTAAGTATATGTTTCCTGCATGACAATTTTGACTAAGCAACTTTCAAAAGCAAAGCTGATGAAATTTCTAAATGGCTATGTCTGTTCTCATACTTCTCTGGGGAGGGTCAAATAAGGACATGTCAGGATGTTCCTGCAACCTACACTGTGCAATACTAATGAAGAAATGGAATGAAACAATTATTCCTTTGGTGCAGTGCTCCTGGACAAAATGCTCACAGAGATCCAAGGTTTTACTGATAAGATATTTGTGGGTTTATGTCAAGCCAAGCTCAACAAAATAGTACCATGAAAACTTCAAAATACTGCAAACTGATTCTCACAAATCACACTGATGATGCCTCACTGACCACACACTAAGCCGCACGTGGGAATTACCATTTACACCTCGGCAGAACTCAAACATGTGAATCAAACAATCATTTGAATTATAAAAGAGTTCACATTCCTGTGAATACACAGCAATGTGGTTACCACAGCAACAGCTTTATTTCATGTGTGTTTATAGCTGTGGCTGGAAATATTTGTCCTCAAATGGGCTGCCTGGCAAATACACAACACTGCTGGCTGTGTTCTCCTCCATGATGAGTCATAAACCTACAGAAGTCAAATGTCAACCATACAACAGCACAGTTCTGTCAAGCCTCGGAAAACCCTCTACCATATGATGCATTGGAGGTCTGACATCACTGACACAAAAATGTCCTTACTATAAAGTGTTCCTTACTCTCATCCAGATTTCACAATGACAGTAGATCTGAGGAAAATCTATAAAATCGCAAAATGTGTTATTTCGGCAGAAGAGCATTTAACATTGTTAATACCACAGTGCCACTAAAGTCTCAAATTTAATTGGTCAGCAGGTGATAGAAGATTCATTTTCTCTCACAGCATGGCTATGACTGTAGTTCCAACTTTCATTATGCGCTTTGCTTCAATAATGCTTCATTCAAAGGGATGTGTATGGCCCATGCTCCATGTATTTTTTTCTAACAATGAACAATTTCAAAAAACATGTAGGGCATCCATTCATTCATTCATTCATTCAGTTATTTACCAAACTGCTTAATCCTATTAGGGTTGCATCGAGGTTGGAGCCCGTCTCTGAAGACTCTGGGCAAAGGTGAGGTGTATCCTGAACAGCTCACCAGTCCATTGCAGGGCCAACCATTCACAATGACAACTAGGCCAGTTAGTTTAAGTAGACTGTGGGAGGAAACAGAAATACTTAGAGGAAACCCATGCAAGCATGGGGAGAATATGCAAACTCCACACAGATACGCACTCACCGAGCCCAGGACTCGTACCCAGAACTTTCTTACTGTGAGCCGGACATGCTAACCCCTATGCCTTTGGTTGAATGTTTTTATAACCAACTTTTTTTAACCACTTTGGGGTATGCTTTTATTGAAAATTATACCTTTTTCTTGGTAATGTATTATTCTGCAATGGATTAGTTTTCTATAAAAGCACATTCCTTTGTGTTTTAGTGCTTACACTATGTGGTGAGGGTGCCACTCACAGCTTGTTAACATTCATTCATTCATTCATTTTAAGCCGCTTAATCATAAATCCTTAAGGTCGTGCATAAGCTAGTTCCCATATCAGCCAACTCTGGTTGAGGGCAGGGTACAACCTGAAGAGCTCGCTGGATCATTGGTGGGCCTTGTTTTCTTGCTGTGAGGTGGACGTGCTAACCACTGTGCCGCCAAGCTGTTACCATTTTATCAACAACCATCCATGCACTGATACTAGAATACTCAGAAACCATTCAGTATTAGTTCAGTAGCATTTGTTTATTAATTACTGAAAAAAAACCCTTTTACTTCAAGTCAGCTCAGCAAAGTATTCACTCCAGAGCTGCTCTTTTAAATTTACTTTCAGCTCCATAATGTACCATTTGCTCCGTTAGTTAAGAATTTTTTTGTCACCAATATAAAACTGGCAGGTTTACAACAGTTGTATCAAAGGTAAATTATTTTCCAGTACTACCATCATAATGTACTTGCAATCAAAATATGATTCATTCTCAGTGCCTGTAGTCACTCATTCGTAACAGGGTCGGCGATGATCTCATAACATTATTTTACTGTCTGAACATAATCCAGTCATTGTATATAATGTCACATTTAATGGGTTATTATATGGTCTCTACTCTTTGGCATAATGACTTTTTACTGGCTATTCCAACACATGTGAGAACTGCATTTGGCCACCCATCATTCATTACAGGGTTAATTTAAGTTTAAATATCACAGGATGCCTTTCAGTGGCATTGACCTTGAGGCATACAGACAAGCATGATTTATCAGTCCATGTACCCTTTTTCAGTTAATCTTCTAACTGACAGTCAGGAAAAAAGTTAAGGTGTGTGTTTAATTTGCTGGATCTGAAAGATGTGTACAGCCCCACTGAAAGCATCCAGCTTCATCTGACCAGCTACCAAAACAAATGTCCAGACCTTAATATCTGTATTATTTCAGAGTAAGTGCTAGTACAGGAATCAGTTTTCAAATGCTTGCTACTAATACTACCTGATATACAAGTTGTATGCTTTAGGAGGACAATAAAACAGTAAGTATGGCAATTTGAATATTTTAAACTGATACTGGTTAGATTATTCACTCACTCATTCATTTGCTGAATCACTTAATCCTATTATGGTCATGGGAATGCTACAGCCTATCTCAGCTAGCTCTGGGTGAAAGTGGGCTACACCCTGAGCAGCTTGACAGTCCATCATAGGGCCAACACACATACAACCGTTCAAAGTCACACTCACACCTAGGGATAATTTAAAACAGCCAATTAGCCAACATTGTACATGTCTTTGGACTGGAGGAGGAAAC
The DNA here is from genome assembly GCA_028564935.1 of Neosilurus hyrtlii. Lineage (NCBI taxonomy): Eukaryota > Metazoa > Chordata > Actinopteri > Siluriformes > Plotosidae > Neosilurus > Neosilurus hyrtlii. The sequence continues at coordinate 12,125,927 of JAOUQZ010000044.1, forward strand.
CAGTGTATTCAGAGGAAACCTCCAGAAGTAATGCAAACACCACATAGACACGCCCTTGTTGAGCCTGGGACACTTCTGGCTGTAAAGGGGAGGTGCTAACCACTATGCCACCGTGCTGCCCCAGTGGAAAATGTGGAAAATAGGTAAGCTGGTCAATCTTTTGGCAGCTGAAAGCTGGTCAGAGCAAGTTGGATAGTTTAGCATGGAGAACACTTTAAATTCAGGCCTTGTACATCATATTAGTGATGAGGGCATTGGTAGTTCAGCAGCTAAGGCATTGAGCTATAGATGTGAAGGTCACACATTCAAATTCCACCACTACTGGGCCTTTGAGCAAAGTCCTGAACCCTCAAGCTCCATCAAAAAAAATAAATAAATAAATAAATAAATTATATATATATA
>JAOUQZ010000044.1:12139901-12162108 GCA_028564935.1 Neosilurus hyrtlii
GTGTGTGTGTGTGTGTGTGTGTGTGTGTGTGTGTGTGTGTGTGTGTGTGTGTGTGTGTGTGTGTGTAAGTGTGAGTGAAGATTTTGGGGTCAGGGTTAACAGTGTGGGTTAGTGGGTTTAAGGGACAAACAAAGTGTTAATGTTACAGGTTAGGGCAAGGTTTAAAGAGAGGATTTATAAGACAGATTACTAGCACTGACAAAACACAGACCTTTTCCTGTAGCCAGTCGCCAAACATGCAAGATTATCTTGTTGACTTACCTCTAATTGTTTCAAACAAAACCCTCTGTAAAGATATATTTACTACATCTTGCACAGAAAAGCTAGCTTTGTTAGGCTTGTGGATGGAAAAGTGAATAACATTTTGAATATCATGCTTGATATCAATAAAAGAAGAGTTCTGTGTCTATAACATGGCCATATGTTAAAAACACACTACATTATATGGACAGAAGTTTATGGACACTTGACCATAACACTCATATGTGTTTCTTGATCGTCGGATTCCAGGTTTCATTCCTCTTTGTTGTTAATACATTTCTCTCTTTTGCGAAGGCTCTCCACTAGATTTTGGAGTGTGGGCTGTGGGGATTTGTGACCATACATCCACAAGAGTATTATTAAGGTCAGACACGGATGTCAAGTGCAGACACATGTGGCAGGTGGCATTCTAGTTCATCCCAAAAGTGTTCAGTGGGGTTGAGTTTGGTGCTCTGTAAATGCAACTCACGTTCTCCCACTCCAACCTTGGCCAGGCATGTGTTCATGAAGCTCACTGTGTGTGCAGGAGGACTGTCATGTTTGAGCCTCTCAGTTCTAGTGAAGGGCAAATTGTAACCCAACAGCAGATGAAGACATTCTGCACAACTGTGTGCTTTCAATTTTGCTGCACCAACTTGAGAAGAAGCTTCATATGGGTCTGATGGTCAAGTTAAATACATGAACTCTGGCACATGTATTTAAATATGATGTTATAGAGAAAGTTAATTTTAATATTGTCAATGTGGACACATTAAATCTTAGAAAAACACTTGATGTATCATTTTCATTATATTTATCATATAAATCAACAGAATTTCTTTTCACTGACAGATTGCCTTTACACTCACAACAGTCTGCACTACATCCAGGACAATAAACGTTTTAGTTCAACCATCTGTGCTGTGCTCAGTTATTGTCACAGCTCCATCTCAGAGAACCGGCTGCACACTGATGCAATACCACACAATCTGACACGTCGTATCTAAAGCCAGCCTGGCAGACGCGGTGCTGTAGCCAGCTCTGAGCACAAGCTGCTGTTTGGGAAAGTCTTGCTTATACAGGAGGAGAGGAAAGCTGGAAAAATATGAAATGGTGCCAGGGTGTATACTGTATGCACGTCTGTGTATGCAAGTATATGCATGTTTATAAGAGAAGAAGGCCGGAAAAGTGTGTGAGGCATTAAACAAGACATGTACTGTATGGAAGTATGTAGGAAAACTCAATGTGTGTCACATAGTGTGTCCTGGCCTGCTTTGATGTGCATGTGTTTACAGTAGATGAAGGGTTAGTTTTATCCAAAACTGCACAAGGACTCCACATGATGCCTTCCAGCCTTCAGAAAAGCAGAATTCGGGTCATGTAAGGATTCTACACATTCATAGCTTAGTCTCATTTATGCTAGTGAGCAGGGGAAATAGAGTTATAGCAAGCATTTGTTATAAATAAAGAGCTAATAGTGAAATTCAGAGAAAGTTAAGGAAGGACTTGAGCAAAGTGAGGTGGAGTTTTCCCAGTTATTCAGAATTCTGACCTCAGATGGTCTTAAATGATGTCGGCATTGACCCTAAGCCATATTACATCCAGTAATGTGTGTGTGTGTGTGTGTGTGTGTGTGTGTGTGTGTGTGTGTGTGTGTGTGTGTGTGTGTGTGTGTGTGTGAAAAGTACCCTATGACAGATTGATTATGCGTACAGGGTGTAATCCTGCCTCACGCCCACTGAATGATTGAGTGAATAAACTTGGAGATGTTGAATGAAAACGTAAATTGTCTCCATAAGGAAGCACTTATTAAACATTTACACAGAATTCTGACTGAGGTATAAATGTGAGCCAGATAATGACCTAACTGAAACAGCTGGAGTTGGAATGAATTAGAAAACATACAACAGTGTATTTCTCCACACATATCTATCCACTGATCAACATAAAGCTGGGGTTATAAAATTTTAACTGTATACACAAATTGTTATATTGGTTGAAGTGGTCTTCACACCCTGACAGCATTCAAAATTTACGAGATCTGGAAAAGGGTTAAAAAATGTTCTGTCGTCTGTGGCTCCTAAAAATGCTGTAAAAATGCTGACAAAATTCCTTGTGGTCCACTGGGAAATTTCAAATCAAATGCTCCTGTGCCTCCCTACTTGTACCTAACCCTACCATGCACAAACCAGCAGTCAGCGGCAGAAAATTAATTTTCAATTTTACAGGAGAATATGAGAGAAAAAATACTATTTGCACTGCTGAGGTGCTATCTCTCTCTCTCTGCTCTGTAATGAAGCTGCTGTGATGTGGCGAAGCGCATGTGTGTGTGGGTTTTTTTTTTTTTTTTGGGGGGGGGGGGGGGGGGTTTAGAAGTGGAAGGGATTAACTGGAGCCTTGAAGAGAGACCACTTTCAATGAACCCAGGACATTCTTGCTGTGAGTCAAACATGTTAACCACTACACCATGGTGCCACCCCATATTTCTTTTATTAACATATTTTAATGAAGTTATTTAAGAAAAACACCTTTTAAAAGAGTGTGTAAATGCTTCTCAGTTTTGATGATCATGAGAAGGTGCAGGACTCTCACAGATCCTCTGAGAGCTGATATCAGCTTATATTAGCTTATGAGCTGAGTAGACTGGTTTTACAGCATGTGTGTTTAGTCACAGTACAACTCTCCAAAAGTAATTGGATCAAAATGTGAGGAAAGCACATAGCTACCAAGATTTCAGAAATCTTTGAGTAGTCTGACAGCATTTACTGCTGTGTTTGTTCAACTGGATTATTTAAAAATGATCTTTGCATACAGATATACAAGGCAAAAAACAAAAAAGTACATTATGTCTTGGTAAATTTAATTAATTAATTTTTATAATGCTGTATATTACTGGCCAGACTAAACTCAGTTTTGGTTGAAAACCAAAAATTTGGGCTGTATTACAAAAACAGCTTGTTTTTGCAGAGACATCTGACATTTTTTCCCAAGCCAAAAGTACTACGGAAGTTTCCCAGATAAACAGGACATTTGGGACAAAAGGGCTTTCTTAATAAGGTGTTTTAGTTTCTCTGGAAACTTTCTGTAAGCTTTACGAGAGATAGACAGATGGACAGACAGACAGCAAATGACATTAAAACACTGGAAAAAGATTTGGAAACATTTGAATTAACAAATCACACACACACACACACACACACACACACACACACACACACACACACACACACACACACACACAGTATAAACTTAACTTAAAAAAGAAACAGTGCAAAAAAGTGCAGAATAGCTAACAGCAGACATTCACAACAACCCAGTGGTACCATGCCGCTACCATGCCGCCCATTATACAGACTGTATTCACAAAATATCTCATACAGTATTTGGGCAACAAGAGTTAAAGATTATATGCATATATTTACTGGAAAGTTTTTTCTGTTGCACTTGTTTTTTAAAGCTAGTTTATAACATAGTATTTTTGTTGCAATTTAGAGTTTAAGCAGAATAAGTTATAAAAAAAACTCCCAGTGTAATATACTCATGAATGCAGCATTGATATTAATAATGCCTTGGTAATAGGAGGCAAATTATGTTTTGTAGGGACTGCATTCATTGCTGATTTCCCCTTTTCATGTGGAAGCCATTAAACAGGAGTGTAAAGGCAACACCCTTTACTTTGAAGAGTCTTATGTAATGGCACAGACGGGCAAACTGGCAGACTTAAACAGGGGGACGTCCATTACACCTGGTTAGGGAGGACATTAGAAAAGGGTTAGCCAACTTCAGCTGTATTCACGCAAGTCAATTTAAGCTTGTACCAAGCCAGCAAAATGTCCAAAACTATACAAGGTGCCTGTTACTCATGAACATGATTCTCCACAGGGATTAAGTTGTATGAATTATGATGGAGCTGGAGCTATGGATGCTGTAGTTGTAGCTGGGTCAGCCAATCAAGGGACATAAATAATAAAAATAATAATAACAAAAAAATGTTCAGGCCATATTATTTTCATCAGCCTTATGCACTTACAAAGGCATGCATTCAGTAGCTAAGACTGGCAGGCTTCTCTCTGTAATGAACATATATAAAGCCATAATTAAGTATTAGTCTGTGGCTCAATTTAGCTATGGATACAGTGAGTTGAGATTATGGACTTCATAATCAAATCCTTGATCACATCTTTAAAATTTGAAGAAACTTCCACATTGTTTTTGCAGTACTGCTGCTTATTGCTCTTACAGAAAGAGAACGTTCAGAAAACAAGACCAGTTTTAAATAGCAACTCGTGGTTCTCCAGTGTAGAACCTTTTTCTTCACTTTCCAACTACAGAACGGGTGTCAAACTCAAGAATATGATTATCGTATATTCTTTGCATCAACCATTACCATGAAATGTAATTTATCATCCATCCACTAGATGGCAGCGACCTATTTCAAGTAAACAGCTAGTTATTTATGACTGAGGAAAGATTGCAAGCTATCTTGTCACTGCTAAGTGTTGTCAGAAAAGGTAAGTAAATAAAGGGAGAAAAAGATCAAATGCCTAAACGTATCATTTTATCATGCAAATTCTCTGGTTGCCCCTTTTGAATATTTATGAATGTTCAGTGATTATTCGGCCCTTGAAGACCTAGAAATTCAGTGATGTGGCCCTCAGTGAAAATGAATTTGATACCCCTGAAATACAGAATAAAATGATTAGCAAAATGACTCTTGGTGCATGGCTTGTATTTTTTTTTTTATCTACATTCATTCATTTGTCAAACTGTGTTATCCTACTAGGGTTGAGGGGAGGCTGAAACCCTTCCCAACTGACTATGATTAAAGGGGGAGTATACCCTGAACCGCTTGCCCAACCATTGCAGGGAAACATACACAACCATTCACATTTAACACTCACATCTAGGGTCAATTTGGAACATGTCACCAGACCACTGCAGGGCAATACAGACCAAAGCCACTCATAGTCACTTACTCCCCGCTGAACCATTTAATCCTACTAGTGTTGCACTGGTGCCTGTCTCAGTCAACTCTGGCAAAGGCATGGTGCACCCTGAACACTTGCCAGACCATCACAGGGCAACTCATAGTCATACTTCGAATAAATTTGTAATAGTCAATTAGCCTAATGTGCATGTATTTCGACTGTAGGAAGAAACTGGAGCACCCGGAGGAAACCCATGCAATCATGGGCAGCCATGCAACCTTCGCATAGAAATGCCAGGACCTTCTTTGTGTGAGGCAGAAGTGCTAACCACTATGCCACCATGTTGCCTAGTGGGACTCTGTGAGGAATCAGGATGCTATCAGAGGTTCGACCAGATTAAACAGAGTGTACTGGGAGTAGGGAGGGTTCTTAATAGACTTGATCAGATTAAATCCTGAGCTCAGGTAACTGTCTGTATGGAATTTTGCTTCTCACCGTTCTCTAGTTTCTTCCCTTCTGCCAAAAATATGCAGGTTAATGGCCTTGGCTCTTGAGTGGGTAAATGCATGTCTACATCGTGCCCTGCAATGAACAGGTGTTTTGTACAGTGTGTGCTGTGTTAAACACACTGTCTGAAACACCCAAGCGCAGGGTTCAGTGAAAACTGATGTGGTCTTCTGCTGTTGTAGCCTGTTTTCCTCAAGGTTTGAGTTACTGTCGACTTCCTGTCACTCTGAACCAGACTGACTATCCTTGTTTGAAATCTCTCATGAACAATACAGTTCCATCTGTAGACATGCTGCTTATTGGATGTTTTGTGTTTTGAGTCAAAATCCCACAAGGTCAGAAATTTCTGAATTATTTACACCAGTCTGTCTGGCACCAACTACAGTCAAAGTCCCTGACATTACAATTTTCCCATTCTAATATTTGATATGGCGGCAAAGCAGTGTAGTACTTAGCACGTCTGCCTCACAGCAAGAAGGTCCTGGGTTTGAGTACCTGGCGAGGGCATTTCTCTGTAAAGTTTGTATGTTCTACACATGCTTGTGTGGATTTCTTCAGTGTACTCTGGCTTCCTTCTACAGTCCAAAGACATGCACATTAGGCTGACTGGCTGTTCCAAATTGTCCCTAGGTAGTGTCAATGGTTGCCCTGCAAAGCTCTGGTGAGTTGTTCAGGGTGTACCCTGGATTCACCTACAGCTGGCTGAAATAGACCCTAGTAGGATTAAGCGGTTCAGCAAATGAATGAATGAATGATAAATAATAAATGAAATGAATATTAACTAGCAGTTCTCCACAAATACTGTTTACAGTGGAAGTGGGGAGATGCTCAGCTCGACTGGGTCCCACCAACACGCCCTCCGTTTAGGGGGAAGACCCTGGGGTTTTGGAAGGGGGTCTGCCTTTTGCTGAGACTGAGGTTGCTGAGGTAGTTAAAAGTGGAGGAGTTTAAGTATCTCTTGGTCTTGTTCACAAGTGAGGAAAGGATGGAGTGGGAGATCGACAGGTGGATCGGCGCAGCCTCTGCTGTAAAGCGAAGCTTGTACAGGTCTGTCGCGGTGAAGAGAGAACTGAGCCGAAAGGCAAAGCTCTCAATTTACCAGTCGATTTCTAACCCTAACCAACGGTCACGAGCTTTGGGTAGTGACTGAAAGAACACGATCACATACACAGACAGCTGAAACGAGCTTCCTTCGCTGGGTGGTGGGGCTCTCCCTCAGAGATAGACATCCGCTTGCTCCTCCATGTTAAGAGGAGCCAGAACGCCTACCTGGTGTGGTGTTTCGGGCAGGTCCAACCAGGAAGAGACCCTGGGGTCAACCCAGAACACGCTGGAGGGACTATGTCTCTCGGCTAGTCTGGGAATGCCTTGGTCTTCCCCTGGAAGAACAGGAGGTAGCTGACCCCCCCAAGCCGAAGCCTGGATCAAGCAGAAGGAGATGATGATGATGTGATGTGAAATGTATGCATTACATTGTTGAAAATGATTGCCTGATTGGATCATTTTTGGAAGTTGGAATTATGGTGGGGCAGCCTGATGGCATAGTGGTTAGCACGCCACCTCACAGCAAGAAGGTCCCAGGGAAAATTCATGGGCTCCGGCATTTCTGTGTGGAATTTGCATGTTTTCCCTGTGCCTGCGTGGGTTTACTCCAGGTCCTCTAGTTACCTCCCACAGTCCAAAAACATGCACATTATGCTAACTGTTCCAAATTGACCCTAGGTGTGGATGGGAGTGTGAATGGTTGTATGTGTGTTGGCCCTGCCAGCCCTCACCCAGAGCCGGCTGAGATGTGTGCCAGCCTCCCACCGAACCTCATTAGGATTAAGCGGCTCAGAAAATTAATGAATGAATGAGTGAATGAATTAAGCTCTTTACCTATGTATATTTGAATTACATTACAGCATTACAATACAGCATTACATTGCTGCAAAATGATTGGCTGTTAATAATAATTTAAAAAATTTGGAATTATGGTGGCCCAGTGAGTGTATCTATTAGTCCATCCCTGGGGTGAGAATTATTATTGGGCAGCAGTGATGCAGCTCACATAAAGATCTGGTGTCAGTTTTGTTGTATATATCAATACGGATTAACTGACAGCTAACAAACACATCATATCCAAAAGATAAGCACTAGAGCACTACTCTGTCACTTAAACTCCCATCCTTGACACTGAGCAGACAATATCAATCAGTCTTTAATCTTCATCACTATAAAACATGCCTCTCAAGGGAACGGCTCTGATGGCAGTTCAATGCAGTTCCAAACTGAATCAGATTGCAATGACATCGTCTTGCACTGTAATGGTGTTCGTCGTTGACCACACACACACACACACACACACACACACACACACACACACACACACACACACACACACACACACACACACACACCTGAGGTATGGAAATAATCTGAATAATGCAGCAGAAGGACATCTCATTTTACAGCCTGTTCTGTCTTTGACTTGCTTTATGCGCTTATGGAAACTACTTCAGTGCTGATGTCAAACTTATGAAAGCTGCTTCAATCCCCAAACAAAGAGGCCTTATAGCAGAGCCAGATAGACTTAAACCTCTAAAGAAGGACTGGATATTAAAGAGCCCAGTAGTCACGATCCTTGGTTGGCAGGGCTTCACATGATAGAAGGAGTGTATATTTATATTAGGAGCAAATTTTGACTCTTAAAAATCAAGAAATTCTATGGTTTTGTGACAGTTTTCATATTTAGTAGTTTTGAGACAGATTTCATTAAACTTCATACAAATAATTAAGAGGGCGGCAGGGTGGCGTGGTGGTTGTCACGTCTGCCTCACAGCAAGAAGGTGTGCTCCTCTTCTTGCTGCTATGGTTTCCTTGCACAGTCCAAAGACTGCCTTCACCCAGTGTCGGCTGAAATAGATACATTCTCCCCGCGACCCTACTAGGATTAAGCAATTTGGCGAATGAGTGACAGTGAATGAATAGATATGGAAAAAGCCCTAGCCTTTTGAAATCACTCACCAAACCTTGTAAAACCTGCAGACACTAAAACAGAAATGTTATTAATGCTAAACCAAAGGGATCTTTCATTAGTAGTAGTTGTGAGCTCTGAAAAGTGTGATGTCAGAATCTGCCTGTGGAAAACTGCACATCTCTAGTAGGCAGGAAACAAATGAGAACAGATGAATCAGAATGAAAACGTCTCTTGTCTCCATGGACAATAATCTCTTGGTTTTGGAGAGTAGCAGGGTGGCTTGATCCCAGGCCCTCTGCGTGGTGCTATGGGATCCATCCCAAAACAGACAGCAACAGAGCAGAAGCATTGTGTGTGTAGATTACCCCTTTCCTCCCTCCTTTCTTTTATCCTCCTCTGGTTCTTTAGCATACACAGTAGCTCTAAAGAAAAAGAACAGGCGTTTAGATGAAATTAAACTAAGATTTGTATTAATATGACCATGGAGGTTTTCATAATAGCATTCAAATATGTCTAGGACATTGTGTCTAATGGCCATTTAATTTGGTCCTCTACAGTGTTTAAAGGCATATTAAATAAACATGAAATACAGTGTTATCTCTTAAAATAAAATTAGCCACAATGTCTTTCTGAAGCCCTTTGTTTACTACTGTACACAAATTCCAATGACCCCTGCACCAGGCACGATGATTTCAGTAAACATTGACATCTTGAGGCAAGGGAGAGCGCAGAATTATCATCTTATGAGGTCAGCGCAGACATGAACAACACAAACAGTAAAAAAACTGAAGTTTAAGTTAACTTCGAACATGTTGGATGTAATTGTATGTGTGTATGTGTGTGTGTGTGTATATGTGTGTGTTTATGTGTGTGTGTGTGTGTGTGTGTGTGTGTGTGTGTAGCGGGGAGAGGTAACCTGTGTTACGCTATTAAAATCATGTGCCTTTTTCAGTTTCTTAACAGGGCGGTTAGCGTTGTGGTTGGCAAAAAGTTCCTGAGTTCAAGTTCCACACTGTGAGCTGTTCAGGGTGTATTCTGCCTTTGTCCAGTGTTGGCTGAGCTAGGCAAATGAGATGAGGGTTTCTTAACACTTGATCTTGGACTTTTCCACTTTTTGTGAAATGGTGTTGCACTGCCAAGTTATTAAGTATGCACACATTTGTTTTGCTGGGAAACCTTTGTATTTGGCCCAAAGGAACTGATAAGGGAGATGAACACATAGGCTGTTTGCTAGTGAATGGGCAGTTTTAAATACATAAACCCTAACCCAAAAAGATCTCATTCAAGTGTAAGTTTATTCCATACATACTATCTATGTAGAATCATGAATTTCTGTAGCACATTAAAGTACTCCTGCCAGCCCTAATTGCTAGCTTGTTAGCATGGATAATAAACTCTATTGCATTTCTATTGTAAGCATAAGTAGATTTTCAGCATCAGAATCACAGTTTGCAATATTATACTCTCAGTTTAACATTCAGCAAACCAGCCAAAATAACATTTGTCCTACATTATTCCATACCAGTCATGATTTTGAAATCTCAAACGATAGCTAAATTACTATGCAAATGAAAAAAAAACAATAAATAAACTAGATATAATGACAAGGTTGTCACAATCTGATAATATCATGTAGTTCAACTTTTGTTTTTACATTCTCTGACTGAATGAAGTGCCTGCCTGGACAGAATGAAAAACAGTCAGGGTCAATAGTTCTCATGCACATAGGATTGGTTTTAAGTGCTACAGGGGGTAGTTTTGCTGACTTGCCTGTTACTGAGGACAAACAGAACACCTCTTTGAGCTTGCAGAGCTAACATCCTCACTCCATATAAATACACAGTGGTCTGAAGTGGCAGGATTACCTAACACACACTGTTCCCATCTTTGTTTGAGGATTGTGGGTAAAATGAGTGTGAATACACACACATTCACACAGTGAGAAACAGGGTTGGGAATAATACTTGAAATAAGCAAAGTGTTAGGGGGGGTGTGGATGGAAGGAACCCAAAGTAAAGTAATTGTGTGCTGTGCATATGTGTAAACACACACACACACACACACACACACACACACACACACACACACACACACACACACAGCAAGATGTACAGCAAAATGTATAAATTTGAGGAAGAGTTAGTGCTTATTTTCTTTGCATCAGTCAGTTGCTGTTAAAGTGGGCTTCATAGACCCCCAAGGGTTTTGAAGCACAGCCAAAGTGATCCATGATTTTTTTTAATTACAATTAGTTACAGTTGTGGAAAATCAGAATCAATCATCATGAAATCTATGTTTTTAATATGGGGTCTTATAATTAAAAGCATTATTGATTTCTGTAAATGGATTTGATTCAGGACTCTAAATCTCATAAGCAAGCCTATCATTATAAAAAATATCCAAATCTTTGATGATCCCCCAGAGCACCATTAAATTCATTCATTCATTCATTTTCTGAACCGCTTAATCCTAATTAGGGTAGGGGAGGCTGGTGCCCATCGCAGCTGACTCTGGGGGAGGGAAAAGTACACTCACCAGGCCAATACAGGGCAGAAACATATACAACGGATATTCAGCCTACTCTTGACGGAAATCAGCAATGAATCTTTTATATGCCTCTCACCATAGACAGTGAGAAACGTGGCCAGCATTTAATAACCCAGTTAGCTGCACTGGGGGACCATCAAATTCATCATCTTCAACAAACTTGCCAAGAGAGGGCTGCCCACCAAAACTCACAGACCAGACAAGGAGGGCATTAATCAGAGAGGCAGCACAGAGACCAAAGGTAATCCTGAAGGAGCTGCAGAGTTCCACAGCAGAGACTGATGTATCTGTGGATGGGACCACAATAAGCAGTACATTCCATAGAGCTAGGCTTTATGGAAGAGTGGCCAGAAAAAAGCTATTATTTACTGTAAAAAAATAAGATGGCATGTTTTGAGTTTGCCAGAAGGCATGTGGGCGACTCCCCACATTTATGGAGGAAGGTGCTCTGATCAGATGAGACCACAGAGGAAAACACTATGCCTGGCCGTATGGGCTTAGATGTACATGCAACACATTCCATCACCCCAAGAACACCATCCCCACAGTGAAACATGGTGGTGGGAGCATAATGCTGTGGGGATGTTTTTCAACAGCAATTACTGGGAAACTGATTCGAGATGAGGGAAATATGGATGCTGCTAAATACAGGGATATTCTTGAGCAAAACCTGTTTCAGTCTGCCTGTGATTTGTGACTGGGACAGAGATTCACCTTCCAGCAGGACAATGAACCGAAGCAGACTGCTAAAGCAACACTCGAGTGGCTTAAGAGGAAACATTTAAATCTGATGGAATGGCCTAGTCAAAGCCCAGACCTCAATCCAATTGAGAATCTGTCATCAGACTTGAAGATTGCTGTTCACAAGCAGAAACCATCCAACATGAAGGAGCTGGAGCAGTTTTGCCTTGAGGAATGGGCAAATATCCCAGTGGCAAGATGTGGCAAGCTCATAGAGACTTATCCAAAGTGACTTGCAGCTGTAATTTCCACAAAAGTTGGCTTTACAAAGTGCTGACTTTAGGGGGTGAGTAGCATGCTGAAGTTTTCTGTTATTTTGTCCTTTTGTTGTTTACTTCACAGTAGAAAAAAATCACATCTTCAAAGTTGTAGGCATGTTCTGTAAATAAAATGAAATCCATTTTAATTCCAAGGGTGTGAATACTTTTGTATGGCTCTGTATTAGGATGGCAGGGTGGCTAAGTGGTTAGCATGTCCTCTTCACAGCAAGATGGTCCTGGGTTCGAGTCCCTGGCTCTGGCTTTTCTATGTTCCTGCAGTTTGCATGTCCTCCTCCCAGTACTCCAGTTTCCTTCCACAGCCCAAAAACGTGCACATTAGGCTAATTGGCTGTTCCAAATTGCCCAAGGTGTTAGTGTGAATGGTTGTGTGTGTGCTAGCCCAGAGATGGTCTGGTGAGCTGTTAAGGGTGTACCCTGCCTTTGCCACATGTCAGCTGGGATAGGCTCCAGCCTCCCCTTGATCCTAGTGATGAGATTTACACATTTTTCTATTTTTGATTTAACTGTATTAGTAAAATTTTAGGTTCAAGAAAATTTAAGTTCATAGTCAATATACATAAAAAATAAAGACCATGTTTCAGCCATGTCTGCTACTCACAAACGGTACAAGTCCTATGATTAGCCTTAAACCACAAACTCATCTGTGTAATACTGCCAGCAACCCCTTAGGCAAAAAGACGGCCATCTCTTGGCCCTGAAGTGGCACCAGTTGTAACCAACCCAGAAGCACAATCAGTGCAAACAGGTTACACCTGTCTGTACCTCTCTAAAAACCTGCTGAATACACAGCACTGTGCCACACCATGCTGAGGTTGGTGGGGAGGGGGAAACAATTAAATTAAAAATAATAATTCAGAAAGAACAGAAAAGAAAAAGAAATGCATGCATTTCAACATATGAATGTTTGTGAAGAGAAAGAGAAATAAATTCCTCACCTCAACGTTTCTCTTCAGACCAGCATGCTAAGCAGTGGTAGTAATATCTCAGATTTCACAATCCTTTTACATTTACATACACACATTTACGGGATTTGACGCCCTTATCCAGAGCAACTTACATTTGCCCTCATTTATTCAACTGAGTAGTCAAGGGATAAGGGCCATACTCAAGGGCCCAACAGTGGTAAATTGGTGGTACTGGGGCTTGAACGCCTGACCTTCTGATCAGCAAGACAAAGCCTTAACCAGTGAGCCAGTGCAAGCACCTTGCCTGGTGAACATGGTGTGCATACGCTTTCTGGCAACTTATCATTTCACTCTCCACTAGAGTCCAAAAGAAATTTATGAAGTTATGTGAAACAGTTATAGGAGTTGAGACGAACTTTGAAAAGAGTTGAAAATATTACTAATTTTACCTAATTCATGTCCATATGTGCAATGACTAACAATATAGTGGTTGGTGACCTGCTTCACGGGTCAAGGAAAAATGTTTGACTTGGTTATTTCAGTATACAGTCCACTTACTTCAGATGTGGTATCTTTGGAAAACGTATTCAAAGACAAAGAGGAACTAAGTTATTAAACCTCATTTGATAGTTCAAGGTGTGTGAAAGATCAAATATACCCTAAAAGCAGTCCAGATGGAAAGAGTTGACAGAACATGTTTGCAGGTACATGATCTGGCATACACCGCTTGAGGGCTGGAAAACAACACCTGCTGAACCATCAGTTTCCATGAAATTTGACTCAAATATTGAACCTAACAAAGGAAGAATAATATCATAGCTTAAAGAAGTACTTTACTCACCTTCAATAAATTAATCAATGGTTTTATTTGTACAGTTTACGCAAATATTTAAGGCAGAAAATCCCACTGAAGTCTAATCGCCAAACTGAATTGCAGGTAAATACGTGAAAGAGTGTACTATTATGTTATCAAAACAATTTCAGCATAAATGGCACAACATCAAGGAACCATCATATGAGCTCGTAATAAATCCATCATATTGAAAATGAGGATGAGTGCCATTAGTGAATCCTCCTGTGGTCAGGGATTTGAACATTACTGCAATCTCCAAGTTCTGCATATTGGTTCCTACTTTGTTCCCTAATACCCTGAGGGTCCACAGGTGCATGTAGAACTTTCTCTACCAAAAGCACTTTACCAATGTGTTATTTTGCCTAGATTCATTACACGTTATATAAGGCTTCTTATCGACCTGGTTGATGCCTCACTTTCACTAATTTATTCAATATGAATATAAGTAAGAACTTCTGGCTTGGAAATAGAATGTGTTTTAACCATTAATGGACACAGGGGTGTAGCAGGGTATATACATTTATTTTGATTTGGGCAATTTCTGAGCAGCGGTTGTTGTAGAATTGTCACAACGGTGAATTTTTAGCAAATTTGAAACCATTTTTATTCAAACAGATTTACAGAATGTCATCAAAACCTTTTAGCACAACTCCATGGTGCAGGCTACTCACATGCAAAATTAGAAAGAAACCATTGTTGTGCACACAATACCAAGAAAAGGTGAAGACGATGTAGATGAGGGACAGGCAATTTATAGCAATGATAGAGTGAAGACATTGCTATAAATTGAATTAATATTTGAATGCCTCTGTGTTGATTAATCCCTATACATTAAAACCCATTTAAAAGTAAATACTGCATTGTTTATTAATAATAAACTCAGGGTTGAGGAGAGTTTCATTGGTTTTCCTGAGTCAGAATAAAGACATTTTTATTCCAATTTTTATTGTTTTTATCAAACCCCATGCTTGTCTTGCACAGTTTATGCCTGCTTGCTGATAGTGTTAAATTTATGAGTACCGCATAGCTATTGGGGTTAGTTAGCTAGATTGGTTTAGAGACACTCAAACAACCTGCTTTTGTTTTCATCATTCCACATGATAAGTAATAGTTTTGCTTTGTTTTATACAGGAACAGAAGTGCCAGGGTATTTGAGGGTGGGAGGGTGTTTGGCATGAAACAGCAGCGGTTAATGGTTGAAAAGGTTGAAATTCTGATTAACATCTCTGTCAGTTAATGTAGAGCAATTTACTTAGACTCACTTTTCCCTCTTCCTTTCTGAAAAGACAGAAAGAGATGAAAGGCTTATATATGTGCTTCCTCCTCAGGGACATGAAGCTTTTTGCCTTATAAAAAAAGAAAAAAGAAAGAAAGAAAAAGAAACAACCAAGGAATAAAAACACTAATGTAGGAACTAAATATTACTCGTATTTCCCAATAAAAAAGTAACAGTTGTATGCTTTAAAATAACTGTTATAAGAGTCTGTGGGTCATTCCACAGGCAGGTTGTTTATTCTTGTTGCATACTTGCTCTGTTATTTTACAAGATTAAGTCCATTAAGAGGAAACACCACAGGAACTTGTAGTTATCAGGGCACACATAATGGTCACACATAGGATATCCTATAAAAGAAAAGTAGGAATGCATACCAGAAGTGAGCCAATACAGCAGTAAATGAATTAAAGAACTTAAAAAGTGGAAAGAAACAAAAAAAAACCTTTAATGCATGAATTACAACAACCTTAAATTCTTCTCAAGGCATTCATTTACCAAATTTATTCATGTTGGTAGACTGCATGTTCCTGAGTGCTCAATTCAAAACTGAGAAAATCCCTAGTGTGCATACTCAGCTTGCAAATGTCAACATAGTAAATAAATACAGATAAAAAAATGGCTAATGGGTATCTGTCCACTAAACTGACTACCTCGTGTTGGGGGAGAAAACCTCACAGGTGACTTCTCTATGGATGTTATCTCGCTTCTATAACTTATTCAAAGACTCTTCTGTGTAATTTAAAATCACTGTAACCCACATGCACTGATTTACATCCATCTTAATGGTTTATCCTCTTTTGTTGGACATAAAGGCTGCAGTACCCCTGGCCATGGTGAGGTCTTTCTGAATAGCAGTCATTGTCATTGAGGGAAACAAGAGCCTGTGCACAGGTGAAATGTCAAACTCAGGTAGAGGGGCATGAGCCACTTATACTGAACAATCTATGTGGGTTCCTGCTTGAGAGAATTAGGCTGTGTGGTGGGACCTGAAAAACAGTAACAAATATTTGTGTAAAGCTTTTGGATTAATGCAACTTTAGGACCTTAGGGCTACACAAGCCCTTTTACAAAATGGTGCTTCTATATATATGAAACCCAAGCTAAACCTCACAGTGTCAACAATGTTATTTGATGATAGATATTTCAAGAAATATTACCTGACTGTGCCTTCCTTCCGGAGGTTATCGAGGAGGTCATGAGCACAAAATCCCAATTTACACACTTTCAAAAGAGTAGCTTCCTGTTTCTGACAGACCTACAGGAATAGCATGAAAATGCTCTGACCTTGCCGGCAAAGTCTTTAACCTTTTTACATCTAATTCCAATCCCTGTCATCATTCATTGTCCGAAAACATTTTCAGCTTTTTCATGCACAAGAATCAATAAATAAAAAAATAGAAAAAGTTACATATTGTAAAAATACTGTATATGACTCAAAGTCATAAAAAGTATGAAATGTTCTGTTGATTGATAAGCAAGCAGATTAACTGGTAACTTGACTTCTGACTTTAGATTAGATCGGATACAGAGAAATATAGTGTATACTTGCATTCCATATGGTTTGAAGTTCATTCATGCTGTGCAAAATTTTTTAAATTAAATAAATAAATGCTGAATTTTCTGAAAAATTGGTATTTTCAGAGTTTAGTTTATTAGCCATATTTTACCTCAATATACTTGTATGAATTATTATTATAATTTTTTATACATTGTAAAAATGTATAAAATGTAAATCAGGAGTAAAATGTAAAATGTTTTATCAGGAGCCCTTTTAGACAAAAGTGGTGGTGTATAATCTTCATTGCACACTACTGTGTGTGTGTGTGTGTGTATATATATATATATATATATATATATATATATATATACAGTGGTGTGTGCAGAAGTTTATACACCACCACTTTTGTCTAAAAGGGAGGGCTCCTAATACACTACTTCACTATAATTTTTTGGTGAAAATGTATTAAACAATGCTATTGTAGGCAATGAGAACAAAAACAATCCTTCTGACAAGTATATTGAGGTAAAAGTTTGGCTATATATATATATATATATATGTAGTATGAGGGAAAAATAATAGTACTACAATTTCATTCCGACAAGCCTATTTCGTGGTTGCCCACTCATCAGGGGATTTATCAACGTTTGAATGGTGTGCTTTAATTTATGCAATGTGAAGTGGTTCTGGTGTTGCCTAGAAGGCTTTGTTTCTGTGGCGGCAGGAAGACACAAGTTCGTTACGTTTATTGAGTGTTGATAGTTCAGGGTGACATATGATCAGGAACTTCTCTTTAAGACAGAGGTTGCATATATGTATATATATATATGTGTGTGTGTGTGTGTGTGTGTGTGTGTATATATATATATATATATATATCCCTGAATATTGTATATTATCAACCTACTATGATGTAATGTGTTCATGTGTTGGTGGAGGAAGTCTGACCTGTGAATGCAAGCAGCAAACATTCTAACCTTGATACAATTCAGATAACTGGCCAACAGCCTCAGACGGTAAAAGCCTCCATGAAATATGGACCTTCCAGTGAAGGCTCTGCAATCCAATGCCAGATAATGACATTGGCATCACTCAGTTACTTCCTTGGTTTAAAAAAATAAATATATATTATGCAATAGTGGTGAAATACAGGGCTTGTAGCTAAGCCAAGAACATATTTCTCTTTTATACCACTGGCCCAACTTTATGTATGGATATTTATTGAGAAAATGAATCTGGTTTGTTCACAGTCTGGATTAGAGTCATCACTGCAACAAAATAAATGTGCATCACTGTTCAGTAGAACATTTTCCAGGTAATAATTCAAAGTGGAAAGCTGGAAAAACTGCAGGACTTGAATAAAGGTGGATGAACTGGCCTTTGAGAATGTAATTTAAAACTATCAACACTGCAGCCACATGATACACACGATTCTGAAACTGAATCATTTCACAAGAGACCTACAGCAAAAAAGTATAATATAGAAATGACTATGGTTACTTTCTGGCTAATCTTCACCCAAATGTACGCTTATATTACACTGTATGTGTAAACACACTGCATATATACAGTATATACAGACCATACTATATACACACATTGTAGTTATTGATAGTATAACAAAGTTACAATCTCCACATCATTCTTTAAGAGGTTCCCAGTTCCAGATAAGGGTAAGGGGAAGCGGATAGGGGAATAGACTGCCACGAAAGGCATTAGATGATCTAGAACATGTTGGGGTAATGTAGGGGACACCTCATTCTCTTCTACTCCCCTTTTAATCAGCAGATTTATCGGGCCATGGAAAGAAAGAGGATCCTTAAGTCCAAGACTTTCACACAAGCAGCTACACTGAGTGATGCATTAGTGAATTTCAAAGTTTAGGTGGGAGGTTAGGTGTAGGTGTTCAGGAAAAGAGACAGGAGGGAGAGAAAACAAAACATAAGGCCGACTGCATGAACAGGCAGGGGAAAGCTGATTTTCTGTCTCGGCTTGGTTACACACATTACATGCAAGTCAAATTAGAAAGTATAAATATTACCATAGCACTCTTTAATGCTCCATTCTGATTAGTCAGAAGGTGTTTGGTAACATTTCCAAAAGAGCATGACATGGCAATTAGCTTCAGGTGCAAGAGGTTTATATTAATGTGCCCATACATTGTCTTTTCTATGGGCACATTAATATAAACCTCTTGCACCTGAATTTGAAGCCATTTGCAAATTTTGGAAGGAGTCTTCAGTGTTGACACATGCTGGGCTTCAAAATTTCTCCCTTTTTCCTTCTACACCAACCATTTACAGCCAATATCTTGAGAAAGATTTTGCCAATGCTCATCAAACTGCATATGCAACATAAAGGAAAGAAACAATTAGATTAAAACATTAAGATTTAATAGACTTATTAACATTTTTGTCTATGAGTCGATGTGGCCAGCACTCAATCTGTATCCTGTGTTGATGGACTGTTCGAAGCATATTTTAAGCAGTGGAGGTGCCACGCATTCTCTGCCTATATTCTCTTTGTATCATATGCTCGGCTTTGGTGCAGCAACACACACTCTTTCAGTATGCAAACAGTTTGGGGGGTGAAAAACAGTGTGCTTTATAAAAAAGAATTAATATTCTTGAGAATAATAAACCCAGGATGCTTCCTCTATTGATAATTAATTCAACTTAATTCAACATCTTCAACTTCACATTTCATCATTGTCATCATCTTCTTCATCCACTTTCCAGGGTTGGGTAACAGGGGAAGCACCCTAAGCAGTGATTATATACATTTTGTTTAATTTAAATCGGTTTATTTATAATATACACTCATTACTCACTCGCTCACTCATTTGCGGAACCGCTTTCACTTAGTTGGGTAGAGGGGAGTCTGGAGCCGACACCTGGCGAAGGTAGGGCACACCCTGAACAGCTCACCAGATCAACACAGGGCCAGCAAACACAGCCATTTACAGTCACATCCACATCCAGGGGTAATTTGGAACAACCAATCAGCCTAATATGCATATCTCTGGACTGTAGGAGAAAACCAGAGTACCCAGAGGAAAACCATGCAAGCACAGGGGAAACATGCAAACTCCACACAGAAACCAAGAAACCTTACCAAGCTCATGACTCAAACCCAGAACCTTCTAGCTGTGAGGTGGATGTGCTAACCACTATGCCACCCTAATAAAATATACACATACACTAATGTGCTTGTTCTAATATATTATTGTCACTCACTCACTGATGTGCTTAATCCGACCAGGAGAAGCTGTCTGGAATGAGACCATTGTTTAATATTTATAGAAGGATTCTCCAGTTTAAATGCTGTTTCTGTTTTATTAATTAATTAAATAACTAAAACAGAAACAAAGCGTTGAAATTGAAGACACCTTTTCCCAAATTTCCAATTGAGTGAAGACTCCTTCCAATGAGTAGAGGGGAAGACTTTTTGTACAGAATACTAATGTAACTATAAAGGCTTAAACAGCATATGATTAATAAAAAAAAATGGTTTAAGTTAGAGACTTGCTTTGGTAACAGTGGAGAGAAGTGCTGTCAGGGATGTACTTTCTAGGGGAAACTTTGTGGAGATATCACTGGGTCACATCACACCATCTTGTCACGTATTATTTTCCTAGACCAGCACACCCTGCTTGGATTTGTACCTTACTTATATTAGTTTATCTATGCTCAGTCATGGCAGCAAGACTTAGATTGTTCCTACATTAAACATTCACACATACACACTCACGGACTAAAGTTCTATGCTACTGCAGATGTCCTGAATCATGCACCAGAGTGAGATCACTGGCCCGTGTCTTGCCCCTGAGCACCTAGAATTCCCCGTATTTATTCCAGATGAAGCAGGACAGGGATGACTAAACACAACTGGAATGGGTTAATTGCTTTTGTGTCAGTGTGTACCAGTAGAAATGTTCACAACCAGGTTTTACAAGTTCTTGTTGGAAGTTTTCTTTCTTTAAAAATAAATAAATAAATAAATAAACCAGAACAAACATTTTAGACAGTTTGACAAAATTGCACCGTGCAATACAGAAATGGTCACAGTCAAAAAGAACAAGCCAGTATTCATGTTGAGCATCATTTCCTATTTATTTACTCTGAACTCATGGGAAATGCTACAACAATGATAAACTCACCCATTCAAAGAAAGGGAGAGAACAAAGTAGCAGGGGTTGGGAAGTCATGTGAAGGGGAAATGGAAGAACATCACCAGGCCAGTAGAAATCTGTGCTCTTAAACGTCATGCTGACTTAGAAAAAGATGAATAAATAGACAACAAACATCAGTAGCTTTGCTAAACACTGATTATACTAAACATAAGTCATGTATAAACATGTATTTGTTTTTTCCTGCTTTTAAAACTATTTAGCAATTCATGAGTCTTAAAGTCTGGTTTACAGAAATCCCTTAAAGTGTGCAATAAAATGTCTCTGAAGTTCTGTCTTAAAACATTAAGCTAAGAACACAGTGAAAGTAACTGAGTGCAGTGACAGGCCAAGAATTCCCTGAATCAGCATGCAGCAAATTTCACTGTTTGTTTTTTAAATTTGCCTGAGAACCATTGGAGATAAGGATAGACAGGAAACTAAAGCCTGTGAAGCAGAAAAAATGATTTATAGTATAGCAGAACTGCTTAAAGTAGCAACACTGACAGTACTTTAGGCTACAAATCCCAATTTAGTTAATTCCTAATTAAAAGCAATTTCAAATGTTTAAAAGCTACCACAATAAGTAACAGTGACAGCCGATACTGGGCGAAGGTGGGGTACGCTCTGAACAGCTTGTCCGACCATCGCAGGGCCAACAGACACACAACCATTCACACTCCCTTCCACACCTAGGGTCAATTTGGAACTATTAGCCTAATGTGCATGTCTTTGGACTGTGGGAGGAAACCAGAGTACCTGGTGGACACCCACACAATGACTAACATAATTTTATTTATAGCGATAGAAATTCACCTTCTACATTTCTATCTGATTGTATTATCAACTGATTTTAACTACATTCATTTTCTGAACCGCTTAGTCGTAATTAGGGTTGCGGGGAGGCTGATGCACCTTTTATTAGTCTTACTGAGGTTAGAATGTACATCTCACAGCATGAAGGTCCTGGGTTCAAGTCCCAGGCTTGGGCATTTCTGTGAGGAGTTTGCATGTTGGCCTTTTGCCCATTGTTGGCTGTGATAGGCTTTAGCCTCCCCATAACCCTAGTAGGAGCAGTTTGGCAAATAAGTAAGTGATTAAGTGTAGAAGTGCATAATTATAAATTAGTATTATGAAATACTTTTGTAGTGCTGTCTCATGCTGTTCTGGTTTCCACATGTCTCTGTGTATTGGCTGTAATATTTTTGTGACTATAAAGCTGAGGATAAGATGTGTGTGTATGTGTGTGTGTGTGTGTGTGTGTGTGTGTGTGTGTGTGTGTGTGTGTGTGTGTGTGTGTGTGT